>KB664277.1:5046581-5102247 GCA_000349025.1 Anopheles minimus
AGGAAGAAACGGAAAGCACAGCGGCTGAAGAGGAAGCCGAGACTACAGCAGCCGCCGAGGAAGAAACGGAAAGTACAGCGGCTGAAGTGGAAGTGGAAACTACAGCAGCCGCCGAGGAAGAAACGGAGAGTACTACAGAATCTCCCACAACCACGGCAGAACCTATTGACGAGTGTATGGACTATACACCTCCGCCTCCTGCACTGAAACACCTGTACGTGAAGCTGAAACCACATTTAAATGTTTCCTCTCGAGAGCCCACGCCATCACGCAAAAGTTTCCCCAGCTATCGGAAGCTAATAAAAGACATCAACAAAATATCACCTGGTTCGGGAACGTTCAGACAAAAAATAGAAGGAGTGATTAACAAATTCCAGTCGGCGATCAATGAATCCGTTACATCTCAGTTGCAATTTTTCGAATCTACTCGTGTAAACATGCTGTTCCAGCTGAAAAACTTTGTGCAGAAGTCTTACGACAGTTTCACTGATCTAGTTGATCGTTCCTTCAAGAACAGTGGCGTGTGCACGGGAAGAACTAAAGACTGCTGGAACAAGCTGCAGGCAGGCCTGCCGCGCTTTATGGACGAGATGAATCAAGAGATCGTTACCTGTGACGACATCTTCAACGCGAACATGGAAAATCCTCGCGGTGTGTCGGTGCGGCGTGTGGCTGTGCAACGGATCAGCCAGGAGTTTGCACACATCCAGTCCAAATGCTTGAACATTCCACAGAGCAGCGGGCAGACACTCACCTGTCTGATGAAGAGTGTAAGTAGCGTGGCTTACTTAGAATGAATATATATATTATTTACTCTTTAATTCACTTTGTAGCTTCCCCACTTCGTGCCTAGAAGTGCAGCATACTTCAGCAGCCTGCAGAACGTAATCAGTCAGGGTACCAATCTGATGGGATATGTTACTTCGATGGCCCAAAGCTGTTATCAAACAGCGTACAACACACGCACCGAGCAGTTCAACATCGGTATGACCAAGCTGAATCGCTGCGTACAAGGAGAAAACTCCAACGATGTGGCGCTAAACAAAGAGCTGGACAAATGAGGGGGAAAGGTCACCCAAATAGTAACCCTCACCCGCCCCTAAACATCAGGAACATGCGGAATCGTTCCACGGAAGCTGTTATCATAACGATAATCTTAGTTTAAAAGTAACTCGCCGGGGCATGTAAAAGCGACTTCAAAAGCACAGCCTTGTGGAAATGTCGATAAAAGGAATGAAAGAAAACTGAATGGATCTTTCCGGTTTTTTCCCAAAAAGGGCCAGGATATAACCCTTTGCGTTTTTTTTTGCGTTGGTCGTTGTCCATAAGATTACTCCCTTTTGTTTGTTGTGGGTGAGTATTTGACCATTTTTTATCCGACAAAAAATGGGGTTCCGTAGAAGGTTGTCGTCAGGTACCGGGAATGTACTGGGGTGGTTGGGGTGAACTTGTCTACAATACACACCCCCGAAGGGTGGCGGATAGAAATTTTACTTCACTCGTATCCCTTTGGGAAAGGGTTTTTACAACGTGTTTATAGTTTATCAATTTACCCGTTCATTACATGCAATAATGGAATTATAATTCATTATGGATCCAAGTCAGCAGGACACCGGACCAACCAAGCAATGGGTTGAAAGGAACTGATTTCAACCCTACATTCCGCATTCGTCCATATGGTTGGGATGTGATAAGAGTTTGGGTGTGGAACTTCCGTTCCAGTGTGTGAATAATGCAAGGACTTGACAGGATGGAAGGAAGAACTACATCAATATTCCAAACAGGTCCGATCAAACGTATGGTTCAGCCATTAGTTAAACTCAACTGTATGCTAATCGAAGGGAATAGGCATAAAGGTAATGTGGGTTTCGATTGACAAGGAAGTAGGCGAGTGGAATTTTCAAAATCAGCAACCCTTCGCACCCCTTTTATCTACAATCGGATCGCAAGTCCTGGTTCTGACCCGGTTGAAGTACGGCTGGCGATGACATTAAATTTCGGATAAAATGGAAAATGCGCTTTACGGTTGATGGTTATTTCCTCCGACAAACAGTAACCAACAAAGCGCAAAGGCCCACAGAGGGTCTCCATATTGATGCTGGACAGTTTTACATTGCCAGCTACAAAAAATCGATTTAAATTCAAATCCAGCAACTTCCCCCGGTATAAAATGGTCGACGTCGGGAGTAAACAACGTCCACCGACCGGCAAACGGTCAGCCTAAATCGAATTTGAAGGGTTGATTTACGTTGTGATTGATTCGAAGCCAATTCCGAACGTAAGTGGCCCAACCACCGGAACCGTTCGAAAGGAAGGCAGACCATTTTCTTACCGAACCGTGTGTCGATATTTGGTTCTGTTCAGGATTCCCTCCGGAAATGGGGGATTGGAAGGAAGAACATTTACCATATTGGCCTGACAATGAGCGTGTCACCGGTGCTTAAGGCCGTTTCTTTCCCCAGAAAAAAAACATAAATCAAATGCAATAATCATTGGGCTGTAAAGGTGTATTACTACTATAAGAATGTCTCAATTTTAAGGAAATTATTTCCCGTTCCCCTAAACGAAACCCGGCCAACAAAAATGGACCATTTTAGACCAGCTTGGGGCCATTAGGTTCGTGCTGTGATTGTGTCACCCTTTTGACGACCATTTTGCCTAGATGACGGTAAGCCGATGGACGTTCCACAGTTCACAGCCCCAGCTAGAGCTCTTAGGGAGGTGTGATGATGATTTAGGAGAGGATAAATTGTGACGGCAGCTTGTGTTGACATAACCCTAAACACGAGTAACTTGAGGCTTTACGGACGCATTCGCACAGCTGGTTAGAACAAGGGCAATACTTGTAAATTTTGGAATGGCGCTCGTTTTCAAGTGTTTTGTTTTGTTTTTTGCGTTGTAACGAATCTTTATGAGGAGCATCGAATCGCACCACAAATCCGGTGTGAAGCAAAACAGAAAAAGTAGCAAAGCTACTTACCGGGTGAAGATGACTTGCTGCGTGCTGTTGGATCCTTCCTCTTCGATTGCACATGATTCGTACCGTCATGGTCCACTTTAGACGCCATTGCACCGAACCGCAGATCACGATGCTCAAGATCATCGCTATTCTTTCGCTTGCTTTGTGCAACGGTTCGGTCTCTCCTGCTGCCCTCCTCGTGCTCAGCATCTTCCGAGTCGGAATGCACTGGCCGGACACCTCCACCGCTGTGCCGTTGCTGCTGTACTGTGGCCGTCTCCCGGTCACGAAACAACTCCAGCTCGGCCCGATTCGCAAACGGTGATAGATGCGGATGCAGCTGATGCAGATGGTGCGGGACGGCGGTTTGTGACGGATGATCCCGAGCGCTGTGGTTCAGCATGTGCAGGTCGCGATCGTTTTTCGCTCGGATGGTCGCGCCCGCATTTAAATTCAGCTCACGTTCAGCGGAATCTCTTTGATGTTGATGCCTTTGATGTGACGGGACCGCGGCTACCGTAGTGGATGTCGCCGAGCCGCCGGCCGCGTGATAGAGATGTGGTTGATGGGAGACGGCAGTCGCCGCTGATCGATGCGGTAAGCCCTGATCGATGGCCGATGATGGCTGCTGCTGCTGTTGCTGATGCGTGGCTGCACGATAGTACGGCGAGCCCAGCGTTGATGGCGGCGATGAGCGGAACGGCGATAGGCTGAGCTGGGGACGGTGCAGTGTGGCGGGCAACGTGGGAGACTGCGCTCGCCGATGTTTGGCCGGTTTTTCGTCCAGTTCCTGCTCTTCCTTGTCGTCCATTTCGATGTCGGACTCGTCGCGTTCCTTTTTGATCAGTTGCTGGTGTTGCTGCTGTGATAATGATGCAACGGTCGTTGGAATTATCGATGGCAGGCTGTACGTGGTGGTGGCCGACGTGCTGGGACTGGAAGTGCTCGTAAAACTTGCGAGCGGGTTCAGCCCCAGTGGGAAAGCCGCCGGCGATGAGGTGGAAGGAATTGATTCTAGCATGCTGCGCTTGAGCAGCCCCAAACCGGTGGCGTCCGCATTCAGCAGGCTCAACCCGGCTGGGCTCTGCAGCATCATATCCCGAAGACTCATCAGGCTGGCCGGATTCAGGTACAGAGACTGTTGGTGCGGTGAGGAGTGGAGTGCCATCGAGGATACGGGTGGCATCGACATGTTCAGGGGAGGCGGTGCTGCCGTGGACATTGGCGTTCCGGCCACTATCGGAGCGGGCGGTTGACCGGGAGCCATCGCTATCGGATGATGCCACTGAGCTTCGTTGTTGAGCCAAACTTTACCTGTTTAATAGGAGCGGAAATAGAAGGTAAAATCAATACAGAGTTAAGTTGTTTTGTTTTTTTTCTTCGCACACACTTGTAACCTGTCCAATCGATAACCTCGAATTCCATCACCTCAACGAAGGGAGAGCTTCATCGTCTTGGCAGAAACTCCACGACCACTTGCTAAAAGGTGACGCACAGCATCGCACATCCTTCCGTGGTACAAAACGCACCCCGTACTGTCGTCATTGACGTGATTAAACCACCAAGACGAACCAGGTGAAGTAAAGAAGGGGCAAGTATCAATCCGGGAAACAGGACCATTTTACGCGTGCTTTGTTTTTTTTCTTCTGGTCCTACGCGCAAAAGAAAGGCCAACCCACACGGCCTTGCTACTGCTGCTGTTGCAGCTGTTAATTCGGTTTTTCTTCTTTTAGCTCCGCACAGTTCATTAATAACGTTCGTGTCTGGCGTTCGTCTGCGGCTTCTTGCTGGTTGAGTAGAATCGCCGAGATCGAAACCGAAACGGTACGATGGCGTGTTTGTCCTTCAATTCCGATCCCCGAAATGGAACGGTGAGGTGTGTATCAGGACAGGGAAAACTGATGAAATAATGCAGAAGTGTGTATGTGTGCGTATGAATGAGATTAAAGAACTCTTGAGATTAAAGGGATATAGTTGTTGGACTTATTGGAATTAATTAGTTTACTCGAGATATTAAAACTGTTTACAAATATTATTTGAAGTAAATTAAGTAGAATATAATTAAGAAGCTATCCAAACTAGTTTGCTGCTTAAATGTCAGAATTAATATGAAAATGAGCTTCCACTAATAAGACACATACATGGAAGCCATACATTGTTTATGGAGAATTAATTAACAATTCTCTTGCCATTTTAATAACAAGCTCTTGGTGCACACGCACGCACAAAGGAGTGAATATAAGCTTCTGCTACGTACAATTAAAGAGTTTCTCGTAGCCAACATGGAGAAGAGCACCATATTAAAGCATCATTTGCACGAACTCCTTCGTACGTTCGGGGAAACTTTTCTTGCTGGAAAAAATCTCTCCCACCACACGTGCGGGTGTATATTCGTCTGTTTCTTTGTCCACATCCAAAGATACACATACCAGCATGCACATGCTGGGTTCCCTCCCAATGTCCTTGCATTGCCATGGACGAACAACATTTTCTTCTACGGGGGGAGAGAAAAACTAAACGTGTATCGTGTCAATGGGAAACTATTGCTGCACTACTACGCCTCTATGGTGTGTCTCGTGGGGTACGGAGTGAGAAGAAGGGTACACCTCCTTGTGAACCCCCCCAGTTCTGATGAGTGTTGGGAACAAAACGGCAAATCCTTACAACAAAGCACAAAGTGAAAAGAGTGAAACGGACCCGCCGGTGTATGTAAGTTTGCCCGGAGAAATTTACCCAGCTTCCCTTAGACACCGACCCGAAATGAGGAAACGTGCAAGGTTAGGGCAGACATTCGATGCGCTTGGCTTTTGTCGTCATCGTTACGAATCCCACTGCTCACGAGTGGCCCGGGTGATGAAGATGAAAACGTATCACAAGTGACACTTGAGTACCGGGCGCGAAGTGGAGACGAACGTTTGTAGAGCGAGAAAATTAGTCTATCGCTGCGAAATTGATGAGGTCGTTGACTTGGGGCGGGTTGGGGTTGCTTTCGGGTGGCCAGTTTTGCATTCGATAATGGTGCATTAAAGGGAGGTGGTCCAGACGTATAAACATGTCTGGATTTTTTGTCTAACGATGGGTATAGTAGCAGCAATTAGTAGCTCTATCGAAGCGATATTAAAACTTTCCCACACGGAAAATGCATTCTTTGCTGCACCACCCTCTCATTAAAAATCTGCTAGAAAGCTCTGGCGAGGAAAAATGGTACACAACCAATTTAATTAAAAGTATTTCTTGCGCCGGAGATACTTTTAATGGAAATTGATTTTTACCTACCAGATCGATCGGAAACGGAATCGGAAAGGACATCTTATCATGCGAATGCAGAAGGCGTGTGTGTGTGAGAGAGAAAAAAAAACTTTGGATGATTACAGAATTTCATTAGTAGCAAAGTTGCCCTTTCGTCCAGTCCGTGCCCGTCACAATCTTTTGTTCGCACGTTATCGTCCCTGCCCAGTCCGCATTGTGTGTTTACAATGGAAATGTAAAGTTCCTATTTAAACTACACCCACAACGGTTCCCTTCCCAATTCCCACCACTCAACCCACCCACGAACGTCCTGCACATATGCTTCACCATTTATGTACAGGTTCTTCGCTTGCTTGCATACATACGAAGCCGACAACGACGACCGTGATAACAATAAAAGTGAACCACGTTCGTCTCTGCCAACTTGGTCCTTGGTTCGGCTTGGCTCCCCCATTTTCCACCTGCAACCTCACGGGGTAGTTCTCGCACACTGTCTCGCACACACAACCTCCAGTGGAAATATGCTGGCTCGCTTGGTTCGCCTGCTGCTGTCGCTGTTTTGCTCGTTATTGCTTTTGAAATGGAAAACTGCGTTGTGACATGCGCGCCATCCATTGGTTGGATCGATAAAACATCATGGGGGGATGGGGAAATGATGGTGTGCATGGGGATGTGTATGGTGGGCACCGTCACCAGTCGTCGTGGACCAGAGAAAAACCAGCATTTCTCTAAACAGGGGTCGATAAGGTAAAGGCGCGGATGGGGAAGGGTGCAAGCCAACATATTTGAATGTCAGGCAGCATAAACTCGCGCCATCACGCGACGAACCCGCCTTGCACCGATGGGTATGCGCTGTCGTTTTGTCTCTTTTCCGTCACGTGCAGAATAAATCGGCCCTTTTCGGTGCGCGTGTGTGTAAGTGTGAACAAAATTTTACATATTTTACACGATTAGCTTTATCTAAGGGGTGGATGAAAAAGGATCCTGCTTTTTTAACAAAACGAAAGGGTGCGAAAAAAACAAATGGTGGAACGGGTTCACGGGAGTGGTTCGTCCTGGTTCCCTTTTTTATGTTCTCTCTATTATGTGTGCGCACGCTATGTAAATCACATGCACATAACCGTGCCAGGGAAAACTCCACCCGGTGCGTATACTTTATTCAAATTGGATGCTTCTCGCGAGCGTTTGTGTGCTACGCTGTTCCACCTGTGTGGTAGTGCCGTACACGCAACCGTTTCTGCGTGTATGTATGCGATTGTGTACGGAGTTGGGAAATCAAAATCGGATTGGTGAAAATTTTCAAGCCAATCACAAAGTGCTCCCGAACCGGGTGCCGGGGCAAACCGGACGCCTTTTTATGATAAAATATGAAATTGTATATTCTATGTGCTTGTCCTTCCATCCAGTTAGGGTGGAAAATCAGGATACGGAAAGGGGGGTGGGTGGGGAAGATGGGAAAAGCGGGCATTCGTGGACGGGATACGAAATGGAAGAAAATGGAGCTGCTTATGAGAGGGCTACAGTGTTCGGCACCGGGTACGGAAAAACGGGGAGACATCCTGCTGCCATTCCAGCTCCCGCCAGCAGTGGAAAAGTTTTTCCATCTCCCCGTCCTGCTTATGGGAACGTTCCCTTTGAGCCCGTGTGTGTAGGTTACTTTGGAGCCCGCAGAGGTATGGATGATTTTTATTATTATTTTATACATTATATAAGCCCGCATACATAAAAGAGTAGAAAATGGAAAATTTCATTTCGGTTCATTTTTCTTTCGGGTTCTTCGTTCTTCCCCCCCTAATGCGTCCCGTCTCCCCACCGTCGCCACACAGGGTACACGGGTAGATCTTGTGAAGCGTTTTTTCTATTTCTTACGGACGTTCGTTAGCCGGAGCTTTACCCGCACCACCACGCTTTGGCATGCTTTTCCGGTTTCCGGTGAAAAATGTAGCATTTTTCCATCCTTCCCAGGCTTGTTTGCCATTCGAGACGATGTTATTTGGTCGGTCGTTGTTTGTTCACCGTTGTTTAGAACCTTCTTCTCCATTTCTCTCTCTCTCTCTTTCTCTCGCTCTCGTACGATGGGGGGAATTCAGCCGCCTGGAGCTGGGCATAGGAGCGATGGCGGAGTTTTCAAACAAAATCAAATCAATCAACTGTGTGCGCCCGTGTATTTTGCCAGTGGCTAGTGATTGTGCCATAGGGGTTTATTGCTTCGTTTCGCGGGCTAGGAACGAACTTAGACACGGGCCAGCTAGCGCCCATGTCAGCGACCGATGCAGGCGGTCACCATTGTTTCGTGCTTTATTTGTCCAAAATGAAAGTATCAATATTTGATTTTCTAATTTCAATATTTGAACATTTCATATTTTATGGAGCACAGAAGCGAAACACTGATTCGTGCTACAGCTAGAAAACATTCCAGCAGAATGTTTGCCCTGCTTGTTTTGGAAGCAATGGAGTACAGGAGAGAAAAAAACATTCTGCAAACATTTCTCAATCAAATAACGATCGAATGTGTGACACACTGCAGTTGTCCTTTCAAGAAAAAAACACATTTCTGCCTTTAGAAAGGAATTGTATTGAAAAATCACATCTCGACACATACGATGACATTCAGTGCATAAAAATAATATAAAAAAATGTTCCCGGTGACCTTTTCCTTTCACGGTTCGGAACGGGGGAAAAACGCACAAGAAAAGGGAAAATCTCATATCAAATGCCAAATGTTCGTAATTATCTACGGGTTGCTGAGCGTCAAAAATCTTTGCCTTCGAACAATTGTTACCCCTTATTCCGTACGTCTTGAACGCTCCTACCTCACCCACGAATACACCGCCAACGAAAGGGAAAAGGGAATGAAATTTCAATCCTTCACAAGCCACACAATCGTATCCTAATCAAAGCACGATGGTGATGAAACATCTTGCGCAGATTTCCGTTCCGACTTAACCGTCTTCTAGGTTTCGTTGTCCCGCAAATGAAGACGGGTTTAGAAAAATAAAATCACAAACCAAAGGGATTCAGGTGAAAGAAACCCTAACGCGGTAGAAAGAACTCAATTTCATACCGTCTGTGATTGGGTTTGGTGGCTGAGCGCAGATTTGTTTCGGAGATCCGTTTCGCCCACAACGATCGTTCGGGAGTCGCAATCCTTTCCAACGGCGAGATCGAGCAAGATGGAGAATTTAACAACAGCAAAGCAAGAATAAAAGAGATGTAACCAATTGGTGAAAAGATGGCAGGATTGTACATAATAATGCTATCCTTTCATTCGATTGTGTAACGCTTCTTAAGAAAAAAGCCTTAAAAGGATCTGGAAGTTTTCGCTTTCCTAAACGCCTCAAACGATGAATACAAATCTTTAACATTATATCCTTTTTATTTCTCCTGTTTTTTACCCTGCTAAGCTGACAAACTGCACCATCTGAAGCTACAGAGATGGTGTTTTTTTAATACGAAAATCCCGAGATGAAATTCGATTTCACTTTCGATGGATTGCGTAGCGCATAGCTTCATTTTCTTCACGATCGAAAGTGATGTGGCGAATAAAGGCTCCGCACGCGTCTAACAGTGCAGGATCGATCCGCTCCTCCCTCATGGCCTCATGTGCTATTATTTAAGTAGAAAGGATCGTGTCGGGGGTTTTGTGCCCGAAAAACCCCTTTCGATTTTTGGCGAAGCGTGACAAAAGCCCGCCAGCAACAGTGCAGAACTGAGGCTAGAAGGCTGAAGGAAAAGGATTTCGAAAAGGATACGGGCCGCGATGGGTTTAGAATGCCAGCAGGCATTCACGGGACTTCGGATGACTTCAACCTTAACCACGAGCGAGGAAGGATCAAATTGCCCTCGTGCGGCTGCGAATGCCGAATTGCGTCGCCCGGTACGAAGATGTCACGCTCGTGCTCGTTTCGAAGGAAGGATCGTGTAATTTATGATTCTGCCACCGGTTGTAAGTCCCCCGATCGAACCCCGGCTTCTCGATCGATCGAAAACGGAAACACTCGGATCTTTCTTTTACGATCCTTTGCGTTAAAAGGGGATCGATTTTTGTGAATGGCGCGCTCGTGCCCGTAACACGCAAGTAACACGCGTCCGGCGCAAGCACGTGACAACTAACGGCCATGATCACCGGCACACAAAAAAAGGGTTACGCACTTCGAAACCAAACCCGGTGGCCCGGTTTGCTTGCGTACAGCTAAACATGCGGTCGATTAGCGATTCAGACCACTCTCTCACTCCACAACGGTGGCCGGGTGGTTGGATGGTTTTAATTGGCCGTATCGCTTGTACGAAATAAACACAAAGTTTGAACCTCTGATCCGGTAATAATAAATTAAATAAATTTATAACTGCGCGAAACCACCCCACCAAAAAAAAAAAAACGCTCATCCCCCAGTGGCATTCGAACTCGTGTCGAACTCGTGGCAGCTCAGGCGAAACGGACGATGGGTTGCTTAAGACGGCAGCACACTACACACGCATGTCATAAAGTGACAAGACTCGCTTAGCCAAAGTGGGCGCATCGGTTTACAGCAAAAACCATTAAATCGGTTATCCGTGGCCGATGTTCGGTCGGTCATTGTTGTCCGGCAGCATTATTGTGTCTTTGCGGTATTAATTTTTGCAAAACAACACACACGCTCCCAGCTTATCGCAGTGAAAGCTTATGTGTTTCGAGATCAAACCCGCACCATGGCAATGACTAGGCACCCTAACACACCGATTGCCGGGGCTGGTTTGCGCCACCGAAATGGATGGAAATGATTATTGTACTCCATAAACGAGCGTTTTTTTTTAAATGTTTTTGCTTTTGATAAACCACTTAAGACGATTATTAGACGAAGAAGAAACATACTCGATCCGAAACCGATTGTTCGAAATAAATTAGCAACCTTAAGCAGTGCGAGTGGCAATAAAGCGAGAAAAGCACTGGCAAGCTATTCATGAAGGTGTGTTTTTTCGGTTTTCAAGGGGAGGAGGTGGGTCAGTCTAACAATATCTGTCTCATAGCATGAACCGATTTTACACATCAGCCACATACGCCCCAAACCTTCGAGGCGTGCGCCGAAGTGAAGAAGCGTTGCAAACCATCATCATTTAATGGATGTGTTTCCGAACGTCGGTACCTATCCGAAAGCTGCGAATGGTACAAACCGTTGTCAAGCAATGAATTTTGATAAGGCCAGGTGAGTGAGGTAATCCGGTATGTTTTTTTCGATGCTAGCATAATGCTACACCATTAGAGGTGACGTGTTGTGGAGGGTTTAATTTTTTCTACTACTGAACGAGCGCGTGCTGTGTTACACTCGAAATGAATCACACCTTCCGCATGATAAGCGGGTTAAATCTTTTTTTTTGTGTGTGAGTAGATTAGGCGACGAAAAAGCTCAGCAGAAGTAAAGCAGAATAGTGTGCAAATGATGTTTAAATTAGATTTATTTCCTTCGCTTTGCTAGCATTTCTAAGTCGCCTGATGGATGTGCAAGTCGAACGGATGAGAAGTAGTTAGCATAATTGAGTTTAATGAGTTTTAAAAGTGTATTAAAAAGCACTGTGGTAAGCGAACTTCCATCCAATCAGTATCAATTTCCCTCACAGTCGATCGAACAGCTCGTCCGATGATGCGTTACGAAGAAATGCAACCACCATCCAACCGACCCCAGAAACACTCAATCGAAATTGACACAAAACGACCATGGAAATTCTCCATCTCCCAAAAACCCATCGATAAAAAGGCAGCCGGTACTGGAAGACTGAATAAAAAAAAAATTACCCATCCACACACACACACAAATGTACTGGAAAATAGCGAAACATATAGCGTGACAGCATGCGGCATATGTATAAGGGGGTGAGAAGCGAACAGGGCCGGCCAGGTTGAATGTGGCTGATATTACATAAAACATTTAACCGAGTGCTTTAGTGTTTTGTACCTTCGATGCTTTGGTACATACGCACAAAAACACGCGCGCTTACGATCCCCCCCCCAGATGAAGCCGATTCGATTCGGAAAACCGATCGAACGGTCCCGACATTTCGGGAAACGGTTCCGGACGGATGTGTATTTTGTTAAGGGTTGTGTTAAAAAAAGAAACGATAAATTTTACAGCAAAAAGCCGAGAAAAAAAATCGCTTGCAATGCCCGCAGGATGGTTTGCGTAGTAACGAACGTTTTTTTCGGTTCTTTACACTGCTTGCTGAATATGCATAGGTAAGGTTTGTTTTGTCGTTTTTTTTTTCTTTCTATTTTTGAAGTTTTAGAAAATTTCTCGTCCCGCTCTGCATCCTTCTGTCGCGTTTTGATCACCTCCCTGGAGGAGGGGTTGCATACCGTTAGAATCGGATGGTTCCTACCAACAGCAGCAGGGTCACAACCTCCTGCCAAGAGCACAGCGCAACAACGCATATCACACTGCGAAGAAAATGAAATCCTATGTAAAAAAAACCTTAAAAGTAAATTAAATTATCCGTCAGATTTAGATAAAATCATCAACGCCAAACAGGAAGCTTGCTGCATCATGGCCGGGCGCGGCACATGCACATCTACCCAAAGCGCGAAACAAACGGCGGCAGCCGGTAGACAGAACGAGAGAATGAAATGAAAAGGGGATGAATGCATTTTCATCCCTTTTTTCTGTTGCTGATGAATCGCCGTCCGATACCGATGCTTCTAATTTTGTCTGCATTCAAACGGTTTTGCTGCTACCGAAATCGAAAGGCGTGCCGGGTTGGCTGTTCGCAACGCAAATAACTCTCTCTTTTATACCAAATCCGTCCAATCGTCCTGACAGGCGGCACGGTTGCATATCCCGTTAGGCAATGCAATCGCTCGGGCGATGGATGCACATCGCGCTGCAAGGATCGGATATCGATCTTGGTTGCACCCGTTCGGGTGTGTGCGCGCGCGCGCCGGCTCGCTCGCGTACACACGGCTCACCCGGAGCAAGTTCCGGATGCATCGCTGTACAGATGGTGAATTTTGTGTATTGTTTTACCGACATTCTCGCTTACTTGGTTTACAGTTGGTTCGATTTGCAAACCTAATGCACCGTTAGAAGGTGCTTTTATTCGTTGGTTGTTGGTGTTGAACCTTCCCAACAACCGTTATGGCAAACGACATTAGAATGCGTTTATGCTGTGAGATGTGTTTAGACATATTTATGATTGTTTGGTAACAGAAGGCTTTAAGATGCTGAAAGCTTTGAACTAACTTATTTGAGTCGAAAGCCACCATATTGATTTTTTGATGAAATTTATTGATTTCAATATGTTGCCTGTCACTTCTTTACATAAAATCTTATTTTATGTTATCTTATTTGTTGGATATTTTGCATTGTTGAATGCACTAGATCTTATAGATTAGTTTTTTTCTTTTCATTCTACATGAATTGGCTGTTGGGCTTGTACAGTACATTGTAATATATAAGATAATTTAAATTTTCAAAATTTCAAGGTAATTATGATGATGTTTATTAACAATGTTTTAAAATGCAAAAGTAAATTAAAACATAATTTTCGAACGATCAGAAACTGATGTGAATAATATTTTAAATTTCCTTGTAATAAATAAATATAATATAAGTGGTTTCAAAATAATCAGAAAAAACTTTGACAAACAGCACACGTAATTAATTTTTTAACCACTGAGGGCACCGAAAAGTCGACATCCCATCCAGCCAGATTTCGAAGTTTCCCACGAGTTGTAAAGATTTTTTCGTTAAAACTCCCGAAGAAACACACAATCAACTATTCATTCCAAACTTTTGTGTCACTGCAATATCCCTACGCAATTACTTATTTTTTGTTCCGATGCATTTCTATGCGAATGCATCTTTTTTTCTCTCTCTTTTTGCTGAAGAAAGTGAAGTTTTTTTTCTCGGAGTTTGAAAAATCTCAGCATTAAAAACATGCACGATAGAAGCAGAAAAGGTGCACCCGAAAGGACATC
Organism: Anopheles minimus; assembly: GCA_000349025.1. Classification (NCBI taxonomy): domain Eukaryota; kingdom Metazoa; phylum Arthropoda; class Insecta; order Diptera; family Culicidae; genus Anopheles; species Anopheles minimus. Next base: position 5,060,735 of record KB664277.1, read on the forward strand.
GTCCATTATGGTAGCGTCCGGTTTCTTGGTGGAATTTGTTCCTACCTGGCAGTGCCTGCCTAGGATGCACCGTTCGCTTCTGCATCAAGGAATGCAACCCTCCGAAGAAGAGTCTGCAATAATGATCATCGCTCGATTGCATCTTGTCCCTTTCTCTCGCTTGTGTATGTGAGTAATTTGCCTGCGCATCCTTCGGGAGAAAAACGGAAACCCAAACCGTCCCACGGTGATGAAGACCAATGGACCTAAAGCAGAATAATGGACCGCTAGGTCGATGGGACACATTCCATCGGAATCGTTGCCCAAATTCAGATCAAGCATAATGTGTAACAGCAAATAAATAAAAGAAGGCAAACACTTGACATGATGTGTCGTTTTCTAGGCCATCTCTTTACGATGGCTTATCATTGCATCGGAGGGTTTTCGCATTAATTCGCAGGTTTTCGCTTTCAGTTCCATTTGCATTTCATTCGAAAGCTTTTAATTATGCAACCCTTACCAAGGGGCGCTTGGTCCAGTTGGTTTTGGACCACACATTCATGAACGTTTGGCCCAGGTCAGGTTTTTGGCTCATTTAACTCTGGCCTCGAGTTCGCGTGAATGTTTTATAATTATGATGAAAAAGTTACCTCCTCATGTCCCGGTACCTCGAGGAAGTGTGGTAGTGTGAGGGGATGTGAAATATAAAATACGATCACCATGCAATAACTTAACGATGAAACATGTTTGTTTTGTCGTATTTTTGCGTCCCGCGTCTTTCGGATGGAGTTTGCTGCGTGCAAACCTTTCCAAGCGAATAGGCACAGCTGCTGGAAGCGACCGCCAGCCAACAGGCAGCAGGTTTGCTCGTTTAATTAAAGCGAAGATAAACTTAACGTTAATCACATTTGAATATTACATTGTTTCGTTTCGTTAGAAGGCGACATTTGCATTCACCGGGAAGCGCACCGTCATGATGTATGGGTCGGTTGGGCTCGTACGACCATCTTGAAGGGATTATATTTTCCGGCTTCCAACTGGAACTAAACGAGGTCGTTAGTTCCAGTGACGCTGGTCAGCATGTAGGCCGCCCAAAAAGCGACCCGCGTACGGAATTCTCACCCGCAGCTCCAACCCCTTTTCGGAAAATGGAACCATACCAGAGAAGATGATCCTCAACGTTGGGGCAGAAAACCAGAACCGCATCATCATCATCAGCGTGATGGTTGACGACGTCGTAGCTTCCGACAGAAATTGGGAAATTCGTTACCCTTAAAACTACCGCCGAAAATGCCCGTAAGCACTACTATCTGGAAATTAAAATCAAATTAGATAACCGTTGAACGACCTCGAACGTTTTGGACTCATTTGAATGCTTATCCGAACGGTTTTCTCGCCCATCCCGCGCAATGGTGTTCTGCACAGTATCTCCCAGCCGAAAAACCGTCAACCATTTTTCCACCAGCAATATTTACGTTCGCTTGTTTACATTATTAGTGGTTCACAAACAGTTTTTCGTTTTTCCCGCATTCGGAGAAGGGTTGCGTTATTGTTTTTCTTTTGTTTCTTTCTATTTCCACCCCGTTTAGGGTAGCTTTTCGTTATGCAGCTTAAGCTTTTTAACCTACGGTAAAGCATTATGTTCCACCAGCGCCCTACACGGTGTCCGGATTCCTATTAATCAGTGCCCGGTGCGGATTATGCTCCGGCTGTTTACGCACGCGCACCAAAGATAGCGCATCATCATTTCCATATGATTAATAAATAGAGCTGTTATCCATGGTAACGCTCTGAACAGCGATTCGCCGGCTTGGGGAAAACAGCTTATCTGGCAGTTAGTTTTAAAGCTTCTGGTGGCATTTACATACCAGCAGTGTGTTTAACTTTCCGGCGAATAAAGACTTAAAAGGTGTGCAAATTTCCTTTTTTCTTTTGGCGGAATTGGGACTTTCTTTTCGATTTGTTGTCGCATGGAAAATGTATCACTTCGAGCGCATCGCTGTATCAGGTGCTTTTAACGGTGAGAAAGGTTGATGATCGGTTACGCAACTAGATGATCATTTCAAGTCCGAAGTTGACACACACAGACGCTCGCGCACACACACACGAGGACATGGAAAATTGCGGTTAATTTCCCTCCCTCCCTGGCTGGAAGCTTTTCCAAGCGAGAAGGCGCAAATGTTATTCAAAATAGGTAGTGTAACAACACGGCACGCACGATCAACAGCGCGTCGGCCATCGCCTTTTGCGCGTGACCCCGTAAGGAGGAGGCAATCAATTACGACACCTTTCTTGTTTCTGTTACCAGCGCGGCATGTTCGGCCGGGTGCGTTCGTGTGCTGCCAGCTGCCCCGGTATCACAACTCACACTTGATTATTTTAATTAGTTTATCGAGCAGTTGCAGTTTAATTGCGAGTGTGCGACCGTTCGGGATAAGTGTGCGACCGTTTGTAATGGAAATCATTTATCAACCGCCCAAATTCATCACCCATTAGCATGTGTGTGTATTTGTGTTGCTATCTTTCTTATCGTAAATATAAAGGCAAATGTTCAATTCCGAACGATGGGTATCCGATAAATCGAGAAAGTCCCTTAAATGCTTATTGGCTTAATTATCTTATGCTAAATGAAAACATACTCTCCAACGTGTACGAGATATTTTTCGGGGGGTTTTTAAATTCTTTTCTACCTCAAAAACGAATCGCTTAAATTTGCTTTCCACCCGGGATGCAGCTTGGTAGAAGCCATTTTTCATACCATTTACGTACGGTGTGTACGCAAAGGAGGAAGATTGAATCGTGTACCTAAGAGCCTTCGTTTTCTAACCAGCCTGCTGCAGGCCCACAATGAATAAGCAATTAAACATTAAGCAGCATTAAACAAGCATGCTCATAAATATTATGATTTTCATAACATTTTCCATTCCCCGGCCGTATACATTCCATCCACCCCGAAAGGTAATAATAGAAAGAATGGAAAACAAAAGGCAAAGTATGTTGTTTCCATGACTACATTTTCAAATTTTATGCTAATTTCCCTATCGGGGCATGTTTCGGGTTTTTTTTCTTTCAGGGGGATGTGTTTCGCTATTTTCACTACAACATTTTTCCCGTTACCAAAAAAAAAAACAAACTTCCCATTTAGGACGACGTGTCTAGCGTTAAAGGTCTTAATCGCCCGGCTTAATTCGGGGGGATTTTTTTTAGTTCATTCCTTCCACCGGTCAGCGCGAACCGGCAAAAGCGCGATGGTTTTTTGGTGCGCGGTGGATTATTATAAACGAATTATTGGCCTGGAAACGGAAACTCATTTGTGGCCGATGAGGTACGAGATGAAAACGGTCTGTTTACATTAACCCGATCGAATGTGTTTTTGGTTTTTTTCGGTATGAAATACGAAGCACCTGTGGGCTAATCATAATGCAGCCCCGCGCTTCGTGCGGGAGCATTCAAAGAGGTGGAATTTAATCACTTTATCATTCGTGAAAGAGAACGCTTCGAAGTCGAGAAAATTGTGAACATTAATTTACCTACACAATCACATGCACGCGCACGGTGTGTGTGTATTTTCTTTTTTTTTTATTAAAACCGGAGTAATGCTGTACGCTTTTGTTTCAATAATAATTCGCTCTCTTGACAGTGTTAAAGCAGGGCACACCGATTAGCATAATGTATGGGAATGTCGAGGGAACGATCCCGATACCACCATACAAACAAGGGTCAAGGGTTAGTGTGCGTGTGTTTGTATGGAAAGGGTGGGTGTGAAAAACAATGGTTCGAGCCACAAGACATGCGTCTCTATGCTGCGGTACATGTGTTGAGCGCGGATGAATTTATGATGCGATTCTACACCAGGTGAGAATGTATGTTTTAATGCCATAATCATGTCATGATTTGCCGCGATTTGTACCGCATACAGTTTAATAGGGCACTTGAAAACGGAGGAGCTAAAAGCTCGTAAGAAAAGGATGCAATTTTAAATAGAATAAAGCGTAAATCGAACGGAACTGCGTAGATGGACAGCTACAAAGGAATTATTTCCCTTTTTCGATACACTCGAACACAACCAACAAAAGGAAGCAAATCTCACTGGAACATTGCCACGGTTATGATGCTGGAATGCCGCACGAATCATTAATAATATTCCATGTATAGAAAAACTATCCTTGAATCCTTTTGTACTCGTCCTTGCATTTCGTTGCATTTCCATACCCTTTCCAGCGGACCGGAACGAACACGGATTCTTTTTACGCCGTTATTGCCCGAAATAACGGAACTTTATAGGAATAACATTCGATATTGCGTGTGTGCATGCGTTTTTCTATAAAAAATCTCAAACAATACGTACATATGACAGTTGTGTTATGATGTGCGGATGAGTACTTTGGGTTGGAAAGATTTTTTTTCTATTTTGGGGAAAAAAAATCCCAAAAGTTCGGCTTTCTCTCACACATCAATTTGGCTCTCGAATTTCGGGATAAGATTGAATTGAGAATTGGAGAAAAAACCAAAAACACATACACAGAAAGAAGGAAAAATACGTAAAAAACGCACTCACCCGGTAATGCATGATTAATCCCCTTCTTTTGCGTACGGTTGTCGTTTCGCAGGGATATATACTCGCAAGGACATAATAGGCCACAACTGATTTTCTCACAAAAATCGAAATTTTTAAACCAAAAGAAAGAAAGGAAAAAAAACACTACATCCCTTTTTCCCCCTTTATGCTCCTGTGTACCGTTCACCCCTATGGTGATGATGATTTTGGTGCCGTTTGAAGCAAAATGAAACTGAAAAATTTGATATACATTAACTCGTTGCGGAATGTTTCCCTTCCTCTCTCTCTCTCTTTCGGGGTTGTGTTGTTGCCAATGATTGCAACTTTTTTCTAAAAATAACGAAAAAACGGATAAATCTCGGGTAAAAATTGCATTCCCACCATCTAACGAACTGCAGTCTCTATAACGGCTACAGTATTGCATCCTTTTTTGAAATAGAAAAATGGGGAAAAATGTGTCACAGAGGAACTCAATTTTTTCGATAACATTTGAAGGATTCTTATGTTTTATGTGTTTTACCCTCGCCGACCATTTTGAGGAAATGTGTGAAGGCATTTTTTTCTTTTTGGGAGAAAGATTAAAACACTGCTACTGCGCGGTAAATGTGCAACAATTGCGCGTCTTGTGCGCTTTTCTTCCCCCCAAAATGCTCGTAACGGCAATGAGTTGGAAAAAGGTGCGTTAGTGCCGAACGAGTGCGTGTGTGTGTGTGGAGAATCGTCAATGTGCGTCTTAAAGACGTTACATTTTTCCCGCCGAAAAACGTTGTAATGTTGTACAACATAAACGACACACGAAAAATAAAAAAGCCGTTGTTTCTTTCACACTCACTCGCCAAAATGGCATCCACAGCCTGGGCCAGAGGATGCGTGAGACCCATTCGCCATAAAAGTTTATTTTCCGCGCTAGAGCGTTGATTTTTCGGTTCTTGCTTGTTGCACAAAACCATCCCGGGCGGTTTTGACTTGCAGATCGACACGATCTGGCAAAAGGGCAATGAAAATGTACCTAGGTAATCCGGCCGCTTTTTAAATAGTTCAACAGGCGAATAAAACTTTTCTTTATTTCCTGACCTCATCCCACGCCGTAAGGGCGCGCGGCCGAAAAGGAAAGGGCAACCAAAAAAGCCAACAAAACACAAAAAAACGAACATAAAACGGTACGGCCGCTGATAATTAACATAACAACAAATTATTTGAATAAAAAGATTATTAAAATGACATAAAAACAAGCGACTGCCAAACGGGGCACGCACGTATACGCACACGTTCGGATGCCAGCCCAGGAAAAGAGAAGGTGTTTTCCAAGGCGCATTTGAATGTGGTCGGCGAATTCGAGCGTGAGGCGATTTTGTACACTAACGCCGGGACCTGCTTCCGAAGGAGCTTGTAATGACGTTTAATGTCTTAATCGTAAAATAAAGGGTGTAATTGTGGCCGGAACCATCACCATCATCATCGCGATCGTCACCGTCGCACGGTGGCGCTGAGTGGCTGAGAAATGGCCGCGAAAAATGCGCAAGCCGATGCGCTTAGGGAGCTTCCGTACAAACCAACCAAAAAAAATACAACAACTATCTCCGAAAAAAAAGCAGTAAAATTACCCACACGGACACGGACACACACAAAAATTATATGCTAACATTAAAGCGGAAGGCAAAGAATGTGCACGTACAGCGCGTTCTCGGGAATAAATTGTTCGCGGTCAAAAAGTTTTACGATTATTTAAATTTCGTCTGGTCACGATCGTACTAAACCGCGGGATGAGCCACGGATAAAGAGCTGTAAGAGCTGTTTTAATAGATCTTACCACTCACTAAACCCCCGGCTCCATCGGTCCCCTCGGTTGCCTGCTCGATTCCCTTCAGAAATGGAGCGCGATGCGAGCAATAAGCGAAATTTTAAAGCTCGTAAAAAATTAACAAAACTTCATCCGGCACCTTTCTTCCCCGCATTCAGCCATCTTCTTTCTGCCAAATGCTGTTTTTCCCCCTCTTCTTCTTCCCTTTCCTGGGCCGATTGTAAAATCACTCATCCGAGATCCTTCCGGGGCGTTCGCGTACATGTCCGCCATAATTAGTGACTACAACGGGAGATAAAACCGACAAAACTGCCGAATGTCTTTTCGCGGCTCCGAAGCTGCACCGCTGATGCCGTTGACCGGCCGAACACTCAAAAGCTGCAACTCATTTGCAGCTGTCATTACAGATGCACTGCGATACCGGCTCACTGATTGGAAATTTGGTGGTGAACGTTGGCGAGTGGTAATCATTCGCAAGATAGCATTACGGAGATTTGTTGGAGAAGCTTTTAAGGGTTGCAAGGGAATTTGTATAATTAAAGGCAAGCAAATCTTTATATCATCAAGCAAAAGATCAAGAATTTTCTTTAAGACGAATGTTTTTATAAAATGATGCTACTTAACGTTCTTCTGTACTGAGGGCTAGAAATGGGATTAATAACTTTAAAGTGAAACAAGATAAAAAGTGATTATAAGGATTTGAATCTTTGACTCACTCTTTAGAGATTCATGAAACAATATTACTTTTTTATAGCAAATAAAAAATATCGTGACAGTAATAAGATTTATATAAAAAATCCATTCCAATTTGCAAACATCAGGAAAATTTGTTTAAAAAAGGATTATATAAAATACCTTCTTTTGGACATAATTTCCCCACGCCTGTTGGACTCTTTTGAATCACAGTTGCTTGGTAATAAATCAAAAATTACAAACCTACGTTTTCTCATGATTCTCTCAAATATTTAATCTTCCACCACCTGGAACCTGGCGCGGAACACATATCGGAACTGTTCGTGTGCCTTCCAAACGCAACATGGAAATAGTTTTATTGCTGCCCACCCTTTCCTCCGACTACTCCACTTGTTTTCCCCCAACGATCGTATGCTGTTATCGGTATTACTTAAGAAAAACTTAAACCTTTCGCTTACCACATACAAACACCCAGACGTACAGACGAGGCCGGCAAATCATGCAACGGAAAGCAGTAACCTCCGAAATGATGTAATCGCATTAAAAACATCGCACTCTCTCGAGGTGGCTCGATATTAAATAAATGCACACGCATCAACGCATAACATTTGAAAACATCAGCCGGAGTAGCACGTTACGAAGAAAAAAAATCGCCCCAACGCTCGGGAGGTTGTATTTATTCCATTCATCTCTCTCCTCACCTCCTCGCTCCCTTTTCTTTCTCGTCCACGCCGGACACGATGGTAGTTAAAAGTAAATCGTTTGCTAAGATGCTAACCTATCACTTTACCTATCTCACCTTTTGCGTACATTAGTATGTGTGTTTGTTTTTTTTAGACAACGAACAAACCCCCAAAAAATGGATCGGAAAACTGTGCTGTCACTTGAGCTTGGTGTATGTTACCCACTAAGCGGTAATGAAAAGCGCATGGAAAATTCGAAAAAGCTCGTAAAACGACACAAACGCTCGTAACCGCTAGGCATCGTGGCGAGCAGTGAAGGTTTTATCATAAAAATTATTACGAACCATTTCCTTTCTCCCGGCCACCGGTTCGGTTCCCCGGCCCATTGCCTTCACAGTATGGTGTTGGTGCGTATCATCAGTGTGGTTTGGATAGCAGCGAACTTACACCGCGCTGACCGGCGTCACAGCTCATAATTTCCTCTAATACAAATATTCAAATCAAGCAAAAGATATGTAAAGCATGTTTCCGTCCGTTCTTCCCCCAGCACTGGAAAGGGATGGATGAAGATGATAGAGCACCTTGCTTTCGATTACTACGCGACACGGACCGGAGAAGCCCGTCCCTTTCGCGATCGTACGTTCGCCAGGCAATATTGCGTTGGTTGCGGTTGGATAAGCGAAGAAATCAACAAAACTACACTAACGCACCACGCACAAATATAGGGCTGCGCATACCGGCGCGATTATTGCAATGTGCAGCCACAGGAAATTTGCATGAGCGCATCAATTCAAATGAGATACCAGCGCTATCATGTTTACTGTTTTCTGCCTTCTTTTGCTTTTTTTTCGGGTACGGTTGGTACGCCGGTCGGGTCGGGGATAATTTATGATGGATGATGACGGCAAGTTCGCGCCACACAGTCACGCAGCCACACTCAAAGGTGATCCATCGTTTCGCTGTAAAATGCAAATTACCACTAGGCCTGAACTGAAGCGAGCAGTATTTAATTTTAAAGCTCGTAAAAAAATTATCCCTGATCATCAGTTCCATAATCCTTTCCCCGTTTCGGACTCCACATAGACACACGTATATGCGGAAACAGTACCACGGTAATGGCCATTATTGAGGCGTAATTGTGGGCTCATCATGGATACACCGCATCCCTCCCTTCCTCCAACCGGTGAGTCAAGTACGACGGCCGGTCTTATCCGCAAAGAAGGGATGAGCTTAATGCAACATGACAAGTGCGCAAAAAGGGCCCTGCACACTGCACAGCACTGCTGGGTAGAACACTTCTCACAGGAACCCTTTCCCATTCGGCGAACTGTTTGCGTATGTGTGTGCGCATACGTGTTTACTTATCTCGGTCACGAACGGTTACCGAAGTTATGGCCCAGGGCCAGACTCGACTGACAAATATGACGTGCTTATTCAAAATACGATACGCACTAATTATTTTGTAAATTTTTTAATATGTATGATGCGCGCCTTAATGTGGTCCGAATGGCAACTCGCGGAAGCGGGGAGTGTCTTTGGGGGTGGCGAGGGCAACACACTCGGTCTACCCAGCGGTTTTTAGTTTTGCAATCGCATTTTTCGTCTTTTGGTTGTAGATTTTTATGGACGCGTGCTTCTTGAGCCGGGGAAATGTGTTTCTCTGAGACAAGGTGATGTATCCCCTCTGGGGAAAAGCGGTTGGGGAGGGTGAGGGGGATATATTTTACACAACTCACATTTACCTGTAACGACCGATTACGTTTGAGCGACCAAAAGGGATGTCTTCGGGGTTGGTAGGCAAAAAAGGATGAAAGTAAGCATCGGAGTAAACTTTCACGGCCGTGTTTGGTTTCAGTTTCGTTCGTACGGATTCCTCAATAGGAGAGGTGTGCTAATGGATGGTTAAGTCAGTTGTAGCACGTTTGCATGCATCTGTCCACTCGCCCAGGGGAAAGCGATTTAAGAAGGCCGTGAAATACCTGCACACAGCTGTTTGCATGCAAGAAAGAATGTAACCTTTTAATTTACACTCGTTAGTCATAAAACTCGGATGGAATAAATTACTGCAAACATTCTTCCACGGCATTTCCACTACAAACTTAAACAGGGGCTACAGAAAATTACTGAGAGAAGATAAATGATTGTTAGCTCTGGTTTGGAGGTATTTGAGCTTTAAGCAAATCAAAATAACCAAACTCCAATTCGGTAAAAAGGAATGTCCCAAAAACGGGACCGAAATCGTTGCCTTTTGAATCATTCATGAGCGAGGCGTTTTTTTCCCTTCAACCAAAACCGTTGAGAACCCGCTTTTCACGGCCGGGGAATGCACAATGCAAACTGCAACTTCAATTGTGATTGTGCAGTTCCACATCCGCAGCGGACGCGCACGGAAATGTGCGGAAAATATTAAAAGTAAGCCTAATTGAACGAACGATCGATCGGTTTTCGTGAGCTGAGGTAAGAGTCGAACCGGCAAGTTGCTGTTTGATCTTGCATGCAAAGAGCCATCGCCGTAACCTTTTCCCATCCGGATCCATTGCTGACCTCTTCAGTTCGGGTCGCTGCAAGCAGTCCGGATAAGCGAAACGAGGGTTCGTTGCTTATGCACACGCGCTGTTGCTGTCTTTCTGCTGTACCAGCTTCCACAATCGATCTAGCGGGAGCGGTAAAAGTGAGCGTCCGCCAAAAGAAGTGGCGCTTAGAATTCCGCCACATCAGAACATCCGCCACCGGTGCGGAGGGAAGAAGAACGGAACGGATCACGAGCAGCGGCGGGAAGAAAAAATGAGCACAATCATCTTAATATTGAAATGAAAACAAATTAATTAATCATAGCTGCTTTTCAGCAAAGTCACGAATCAATTTATATGAAAAAGGGGTTCATTTGGATGCGCGATGGGTTTCGGGTACGGTTAAGGGGCGAGCTGTTCGCCCTTTGTGTTACAGAAAAAGCCGTGGAACCATACCCATAAGCTGTACGATCGCCTATTCGTGCACGATCGAGTAAAACGAGGGGAAAGAAAAATTTGCATCTGCATCTCGCTTGAAATGATGGAAATAAATCAAAATTTTATCGGAGCTAAAGGTTCACAGCCGGGTTGCGAATATTATGAGTATACCTTCACTACCGCTTAAGGGTCTGCTTCACTCTCATAACTGCAACTTTATTAAAGAAAAACAAAACAAAAAAACAACACACCAGCTCGTTTGCTGGTGGTAATTCTCTCAGCTTAACGCCTTCAATTTTTTGCTTTTCGTTCGAGTTTTTTTAGTAAATAGCATCCGGCCTGAATGGTTCGGACGCACACAAAGCACGCACAACGGCACACCAAGGAAGGTATGGTCGGTGAAGGACTCGGCCCATCGCTCGCAACACTCCTTTCCGAAAAAAGTCTGAGAAACTAATTAAAACTTGTTCTCATTCTCAATTTAAGGCTTATACGGTAATTCTTCATTATTCAAACCCCCGAACCATGGGTTGCGGTGGTGTGTGTAAGCCCGGCTTGGGTAAGAATTTCCGTATTTATTTGTTGCCTCATTTTTCTCCCACTTCTGCCTTCTTCCGCCCGGGTTCATCCATCAACCACGGGAGGGGTTGCATTCTGATGATCCTTGTACAGTTCAATCCCAAATCATTGCAGGTCCAGTGGTTTTTTTTTCGGGGGTCTCATCCACCGTTGCATTTCCCACTGGTGCAACATTTTAGCCTAACCCCGTGTACCAAAGTTCACGAAACACAGTATGATGGAATGTGGCTCAGTTACTCCCTTCGGGAATGTAGCTCATTCGAAGCGAGTGCGCTCACTGGTGATAACTGCGAATGACCACGGTTTTGTGTATAATTACTTTACGCATGTTAATGGTTGCATTTGAATGAATAAGCGCGTGAACATTCCCACCGAACGTTTACGACTGAATGAGCGAAGGTCTAAACGGTAACTGCAGTACTTTACGGCTATTTCTGTTAGTGAGTCTCGTAAATGCAAGATTAGATAATCTGTTTGCGAGCTTTCAGGGATATTTCGTGATTTTTGTTGTACTATCCAGCAACAGAATGTCTGCTATATTTGGCTATACAAACGAAAAAGTTCTCTCGCTGTAAGACTACCTAACAGTCCATCAGGCATCATGATCGATCATTAGCGGCAAAGTTGCTGTACTGTTAGTGTTTGATAAATTAATTATTCTCTGCCCCGTTCGCATCAGCTATAGCCGAAAGACTTGCGAGCTAATTACAATATCGTTTGAACTCAATTACCATCGCCTAGCGCCCGAATACGATATATACATCAGCAAATCGACCTGCATTCAGATGACGCATGACGGCAGAACAGGTCTCCACGTCTGTTGTGGCCACCAACAAATCGGCAACAGCGCTAGAAGTTCGGGAATTTGATGAGATTTGCTTAATTATCGCACCGCTCGAAAAAGGAAGAGGGAGCAGACCCCCAAAACAGCCCGAAAGAAATTAATCAAATGAAGACATCAAACTTTGAGGTCACCCGCCGTTTTCGGAAGGCTGGCGCCCAACGGTCAAAAGAAAGGCTAGTTGTGGGTCTTAAAGGTTTTTAAAAATTAATCAAAATTTCAATTCAACTAAACACCGCGCTAGACAAAGGTGTATCTGGTTTGGGAGGCGTTTATGAGCAGCGGCCCGCACAAATGCGTTGCTTAATTATTCATTCGATCGATGCGGAAACAACGGCGATTGGAAAACAAACCACCGCACCGGCGAAACATGAACAAGTGGCCTCGAGGGGATCTCCACGTACAGGACGCCTTTAATTACCTCTGACCTAAATTTGGAAACTTCAATACAGATAACTGGCGTTTGTTTGGAATAAGCGTTTAAAGTGAACGCTAACGCGCAAAATTACCGTGAAGGTCTTGCTTTACTATCCGATACAAGCAGCAGGCTTTATGGGGCAGAATTTAAAGAATTTTATTCCGTTGTTACACCGTATGCGGTTTTTTCTGCACATTTTCTTTTTTTCTCTTAATCAAAAAACCCCCCCAAAAACCGTCTGCAAATCCCAACAAAGACGTTTTGTCGCAAAAGTGAAACAAAAAAAAAGGGTTCGTCGCTTTCATCACCGATCACCGCGATCACTTTCTTATGCGCATTCGAATTGACGGATTCGATACCGAGTGCCAACGTTAGCATGTTGACCTCGAAGGCGGTCGGAAACCGAATCAAGGCGGAAGGATCAAAAGAATTCTCACCGCACCGACGACGAACCGTCGCACTCCAATGGTGTGCGGTTGCGTGAACGGGGCAGAAGCACTGGGGAGATCTAATTATTGCACATGTTGGTGCTTCCGAAAACGGTGTGACCGATTTTTGCCACCGGATTGATTCTGGCACGACTGCATCTCATAACATCATTTTTCGTTTGACCCGATGAATCGTTAAGCGGACCCGAAAGCCGGAAAGGACTCAAAGTGAAGGTGTTTTTTGTTGTTGTCCATGCTACCGTGAGTTCGGGGTTTGAAAACCATGCGGCTATTGTTTCTTTGCGAGCGTGTTTTTTTTGCTCTCTCCCTCTCACTCACTGCACCAGTCACATTTTCGATTGTTTTTGTATGCCAAAATGCGAATGTTCCGCGCCGTACGGTTGGAAGCTTATTTATACGTAAATGTTTTGATTGATTACATTAGCGAGCGGGACACATCGGCTTCCCTTTTGGTGCTTGTCCCCCCGCCCGTTTGTGTGATCTTTCCCGGGGGTTTTTGGGAGGGAGATATTTTTTTCCCCATCCTGCCAACAACTGGTACGTCCGACACCAGTATGCGATGCGTCGGGATTAGACACAAGGCACGCAAAAAGATGGCTACCGCGTATAAAGCGTCGTCCGACCGAACCTAGCGGGAAAAGATTAAAAACAAATCAAACTGACGAACATCAAATCGTTCGGCGGCGCTCGTCGCGTTTTTTTTTTGTTTGTTGTTGCCGTATTTGTGGATGCGTGGAATTTGCCGGTGGAGCAGCAAAGGCATCCGAAGCTCCGGGAGTACAGAATTGAATGACATTGAAGCAGGAAAAAAAGAAACCTGAGCGCGCACTCAAACACTACGAACGAAATGTTCTGCCCCGTTGTTCCCTATAATTACTATTCAAATCACAATATTTAAATTTGATTTTTTTTCCTTCCTTCCTGCATTGTAACAGCATCATGCAAACACGAAATGATCATTTGCCGTAGTCGATGAGGACGGGGGGATTGTCTTGAGTTTTTGACCATCAAATTACGCCACGGTTAGTTTGTTTCGGCTGTAAGGCTTGGTATTTCCACTTTTCTTCGCCTCTCAGCTCACTGCCAAAGGCTAAATGACAAATTCCAAATCCCCAGTGATCAAGTGTCGTTGTGTATGTGTGCGGGCATGCGCGTGTAGGTTATGCCTGAGGGTCAAAATCTCGGCGGCAAGACTAGGGAGAAGAAACACACCAAGCGCCAGGGTTACAATTATAATCACATTACACATGCGCACGGATATGGAAGTCGATTTAGATTTTCTTGAAAGGACACTGCTATTCTGACTAGTGTCGGTCTTGATTGTTATATAGTACGACGTTCTCAAACTTTAGAGTTCTTTTGAGAACTTACATCTTATTAAATAATCTTCAAATAAACCAAATTAATGTAACTTCTTTCGAAAGCGATACTACTCTCACATTCATCAGACACGAAACACCTTCACTCGCACTGATGGACGACGTTTTGTCGTACCATTTACACTCCATCCCGGGGGCGCGTTTGCGCTTCATCAGCGATGGCCATTGGGTCAGTCTCATCAGCCTCCGTCGCCGGTTGCCATTCACTGTTTGTGTTGTTTTGATTATTCAAATTAAGCTACACGATTAACCCGCACCCTTGCCGGACGGATGGATCGGGACGGATCTCATCAACGTCCAATCGTCGTCTTCGCTTTTGTGCGGCCGAGAACACATTTGAATGAACATTTGTGCCATCATTATACACCGTCTGATGACGATAATTACCATTTGCTTCGGTCCCATCGCCGGGCCTCACCGGTCACCACCGGGTGGGGGTTGGTAAGTAAATCATAACAGCCTCTTTGACCGATCCGGGGACAAGCGCCAGCTGCGATTTGCGACGTTGATTTGAATCGCTTCCAACGCTTGGAAGATGTTCTCCGCAACATTGCGCAAATGGTGCGCCCGTTCCGGAGGTTTAGTATCGGAGAATTATGAAAATTAAACTTCTACAAAGTGAAGCATTCGGAATAATTATGATAATGGGCCGTTGTTGTTGTTGCTTGTCTCCGCCCACCCCTCGGGCAATGGTGTCATTTATTATATTCAAATTGAAGCACATCAAGACGGTGGAACTATTCGTTCATTTACTTTTTAGTGCAGTTAAACTCCTAAGCGCACAATGTTTTCACATAAACACAACGCATAACCATTCCGAGCGTGCCGATCATCACCGTCGTCGTTGCCAGCTGCTGGTCACACGCAGTTCTCTTTAATTTCTCATTATTTTAATACCTACATTACTGTACTCGCCGGTGGAGTCGGGGTTGCACTCTGCTAGGGCCCATTGCAGACATTAGAAACTGACCTCCATAATCGGATGCATCATCGTCGTCGGTCGCATCACAAGTGCGTGTGTAAGATTTCCCAGCACCGGCGCACAGAACCTACTCTTCTTTGGGAGACAATTGTGTTTTGATACACTTTTTTTCTCTCTCTTGTTTTTTGATTATTAGATGCGATGAGACGACGAACCCGAAAAGGAAATGTTTCATCGTCACCAGATTTGCCGCAACCCGGTTGCGTCGTCCCCCACCGCTTGGGAGGGATTGGGATGTGGGAACAAGCTGGCCAGGTTCTCAGGGTTCCGAAAACCTTAAAATTAAGATAAACTGTTTTTTAAATTTATCTTCATCCACCATCGGGTGAACCGGTCGGCTCGGTGGCGTTTGTACGCTCATCCGCGATACTCATCTTCATCGTCACACGAGACCAGTATTACCATTTTTTCGACATTCCGGGAGCTCGGAAGCCTCGAAAAACATGATCACGCATTTGTGTACTTGCGCACGCGCGATCGTTGCCTGTGATTAGTGTAAATAGAATTGGGAAAACAATAGTTGAAGATCACGTCGAACACGTCTGCAAGTGGAACGCGACCCATCGGCACACGCTACCGGCAAATGGTGTTACGGGAAAGGTAAAATGAAGAAAAAGAAGAAGCTTCAAGTTTGCTTGTACGTTATGCAAAAATTAGGCGCCAACACGGTAACCGAAAAATTCCCGTCTTCATTTCCGGTCAGGTAACCTTTTTCGTGGATTAGACCTGTCGTAACTATGGCCGATGTTTCATTGAGGGAGAAATCCATGAATGAATTTCAACAAACTGGTCCCTCTACTACAACTCCAACCACTTCTTCACACGCTTATCAACATCGCCTCAAGCAACAGCCTTAGCAAACAAATGCACCCAAAATGCACTCCACCACCCATGTAAAAGGAAATACCCAAACCGAACGGTGAGACCATGAATGGTCTGGAACCGGAAAAAGTGCAGAAAACTCGTTCCACACAAACCTCGCCAAAGCCCTGCAGTCGAGGTGCGTTGCTGGTTGATTTGATTCCCGAAAGCAGTAAAACGGCGCTCGGTTGCTGGTGTAATAAATTTAGCGATTTGATTAGCAAAACTTCATTTTCGAGGAACGGTAAATACGTTCCGCGGAACATTAGAATGGTTGTGCCCTTCGCGATGGAAGGTGGTTACCGCTCGTAAGCGCATAATTATAGGTCGCGCGAAAAAGCAAATCCCAAAAACCAGTCCCTCCTCTTGTCGACCAGAAGGATCGAAGGTGGACGAAACTCGAACGAAAAAAAAACGAACCAAACTAACCCAAAAACAACCGAAAATCCGAAGGTCTTTCGTAGAGCGAGGGTTCGTGTCTTGGAAAAAAATGATCGTTTTCGAGGGCAAGTCTTTCGTTTGCGCTTAGCCGATGGGTCCGCACCCGGGATTGACGGATCGAAACGCTAATGAGAACAGGAAATGCACATCAGTTGAGGAGTGTTTTCAGTTGCAATTCGCCATGCGCTCGGAATGCGTTCCTAGGGCTTCCAATTTCCGTCATGGAAAAATATGAAATAAAATCATGGTGAGAATTCTAAACGGTGGGTTTGGGATCGGTGAGCAACAACTGTCGATCGCATGTTGATGTTGATTGATGGGAAATAATGGTGGAAATTATTAATGATGCAATTGTGGACCCATAAACACCCGTTTTGGGCATTGATTTCGACCTCAAAGCCTGCCTACCGCTAATGTCATTGCCGGCCCGTAAGGTAAGGTCAGGAATAATACCTTACTAATAGATGCATACTGCAAGCGCTGCCAGCGTATTCATGCCTTTTAATTACCCCGTTTTACTTTCCAGCTTTCCTTTACCATATTTGCCTTCGCGCCCCTATAACATGACTATTTAAATCTTACTATTGACATCAATCGGGGCGATCAGTTCGGGTAAAATCGCATCCGGAGGCATGGTGAGCAACACAAAAAAAAAGACAAGATGTACCGCACCGTGCGGCAATTAATAAATTGATATGTACTTAAGCATATTAACGATCTACGCTGCGTACGTACTAATTAAAATGTCGTTGAACGGCGTGAGCCACGTTGAGTGAAGGTACCTGGAACGGTCGGAAACTTTTCAATTATAGTCTGCTCCAAACCACTCTCTCTCTATCTCCTTTGCTCCCCCCCGGGGGTCGTACGAAGGTAAGCTCGGGAAAAAGTGCATCCAGCAGTCCACAACCGTGGACGGCAAGGTAAAGATGCACGCGGACACATGTGCAGCAACCTTGCAAGCGACTGTACCTCACTAAAGAAGACATTCATTGATGTGAAGCCGATGGCGTACGGGTGGACTCACGCCGACGATGCCGGTGTCATAATGGCTTACTCTTCGGGTGAGCTTGCTGCAAATTAAAACGAAATAGTTCCCGCAGCAGATTCTTCCAGCAAGCATCTTCCCTTGGCACACAATTACCACACGATCGCGCATCCGGAAGCTAAGAATGGTATAATGTTAAACTCCAAAATGAAAATGTGCCAACGAATTAAGATAACGCCGGATAGGGAGATGGATGGGTCGTCGATCGTCCTCAACCTCCGTTGCACGGGGGGTTCGACCAACTCACCCGATACGCGTTTTAGATGGTGGATAAGCAAATTTGGCTACTCTCGTACCGAGAAGGAAGAACGGATTCTATTCCTCCTGCCCCCTACACACTTTGGTGAGTGACGAAGTTGTCCCCTACGGGTTTGCTTTCCGATGCAGCCGACCGGAACAATCGTCGTTTCGTTTTAGTTGTTGCTCGGTGCTACTTAAGTGAGTGGTTCCCGTGCCCTAAAGCCCTGCCAGGGCAACGAAGTTGTGGTGCGCTTGTGGTTTGCGACCGACGTGCTATTCAAATTAGACCGAACCGGTAGTAAAGCCGCATGATTTATGCCATATCTTGCACATCGGACGGGCACATAAATGTCTTCATTACAAATTTTGTTCATTATATTTTTACGACCAAGCGGCTCGCACTTTCGGAACTCGCGAAAGCTCCAGCTGCGAACGCTCACCGTACGGGTTCTGTTTTGTTTTGTCGGATGGTGACATAGGGCCGTACGAGAGAGGGTGCGTATTTACATACACCTCGGCTGTGTTTAACAGTAAAAGCCTTTCGGGGCCTAATTAATGACAGTCATGCTAATTTTACCAAAGACAATCCTCACACTAACGCACATATGCACGCTCTGTAACGATGGACAACTCCTCTTGGTGGTAGGAGTTGCTCTGGTTTTTGTAACAAACCATCCAAAGACTTGGTGGCTTGTTAACGTCATTTTCAATTTGAATGCACACCGTTCGAAGCGGGAGGAAAAGCAACACCAGAACAGAGTTGTAAGTCTACATGAGGTACTTATCCTTTCTCCAAAGTGTTTTGCCCGCACCCATACACACGCACCTGTCACATATCCCATAATTATCGAATTGTTGAGCTGATCCCGAAACTCTTTCGCATAAACAAGCGACGAACCCAAACCCTGGAATTGTTTCCCCGTTTGCTGTGCTTACGAGCTTTCCGCGGAAAGGTAAGATGAGAGGGTGAAGGTGACGAAGTAGACGCGTAGAGCTGTTGGGCGAATCATTCGAACGAAACGCAGAACCTCCCCATCATAACGCAACGGTCGGGCTCTGTTACGACCGATCGTAAGACACGAATGCTCACGAGGAAGGCATGAGAAATGTTAATGTCTTGTAGTGGTTAAGTGGTCTCGGTGCTTATCTGCATGCCGCACGGTGATCATCAGCAGCAGCAGGCACTCATCAGCATATCCACCCAACCGAAGGACCACCGTCTTTTCTCCACCCCGGCCCAAGAACCGTCCTCAGGAAATGTAAATCGCCACCCTTCTGAGAGCCTCCCCGACAAAAAACACCGCCCAGGGGATAGTCAAATGATATGATGTATTAAGACAATCATTTGTAGGCAAAAGTCGTCCATCTTTTCGGTTGCCGTTTCGCGAGATCGACGCGGCAAAATGGTAAGGTAGTCGGTTCGACCGCGGCAAGCGATCGGTCGGTGAGTATGCAAAAAGAAGGAACGTGGAGAAGAAACACCAGCGAGATAATTTAATTATTTTCGTTTGGGTTGTTAATTGTACACTTTATAGGCTTGAGGAAAATTTAGACGCTCCTTCACACCCCTCCTTCCGCCTTCTCCCCCTAGAGATGGGATGGGACGATGAGATTTCCGAGCTAAACAAATGAGTACAACGGGAACTGTTCCGGCGTAGTGGTTTACGTTCTTCAGGTGGCTGGGTTTTGTGGTGTTTGTTTTCGTTATCGCGAATTTCCACGGTTTGGGTCCCATTTTTCACCTGACCGTGTGCCGTTTACTGTTTTTTTTAAGGCATAAGAACAAAACACACAACAACAAAAAAAGCGAAACAAACGCAAGATGACAGAAACGTGTAGATCGTATCGGTTTATGCACTTTCCGGCAAACATCACCTTTCACATCGTTCCCTAAAATAATCCCTTTTTGAGATAAAAAAAACACTATCAAAAGCAACAACACAACACGGTAAGGTGATTCTGCTGCACGTGATCGTGTTGCTGCACGTTGATTATTGTAATTCCTTCCTCAAATTGCACTTTGAATAGGGAATACTCATTACAGTGGATGGTTTTTTGTTGTTGTTTCCCTTCAGCACCTTCGCCCCACCATTCCAGATGCGACCGAATCGATCGATCAATCGACAGCGGTTCGTCGCCTTATACTCGCTGGAAGTAAATGAGCGAAAAATGCGGAACGCGTACGCGTACACTTGGATTATCGGTACGAGCGGGGGGTTCTCTTTTTATTTAATTTTATGATTATAATTTTTGCATAAAACACGTCTTGCGATTTCATTATTATTGTATTATAAGGCTGAGCGGTGAATGATGGTGAATTCATTTTGCGATCGATACCGTATCGGGTGCACCGGGTGCATCGAGCCTTTCGGATGCAGCAGAACCATTACACGTTCGCCCGGGTTGAAACGGTACGGCGAAGGAAAACAGGCGACGGAACGGAAATAATGATGATGATGATGGAATTATGGATCCATCGTGGTGCACAATCTGCACACCGAAGCCATCGCAAGGGCTCTTGCTCGAGAAGGAAGGTTGGTCCCCCACTTCATACAGCTTTCCCCACCTTCCAGGAGGACCTGGGACACAATTCAAGGCAATCGAACCGAAGCTTAAAGATCCTGGATACCGGATGGTCGGTCGGTCGTCGCTTCACCATTTGGCCATCATTTCGTATGCATCCCGATGCATCCGCCTTCTCACCCGAAATCCTCTCCTCGTCACCCATGCCACCCCATTCGGAACGGCCGGACCGGCGAAAGCCGTCTATTGTGGATAAAAATATGATTGCAAATTATACCGATCCACCCCGAAGAATGGGAGTCGGCTGCTAAGGGAGGAGCCTAACCGTGGCCGCAATCAATCGGTACTGGGCAAAAGCAACAACAACAAAAAATCGCACCGAGAACGATGCACATGCAAAATAAGAAATGAAACCCGCGATCCTTTCGGTGCGGAGAGCAGTGTGAGAAATGTGCCGCAAGGCGAAGGCCAACCTCGGGTGTGTGTGTGTGTGCTCCACAGCCTTAAGGCACTATCCGTAACACATCTAGCTGCAGGCGACGAACGGTACGCGCGATTCTTATGGGAACGGAATGATCACCACCGCCGGGAGATGATACGGTGGCTGCACCACGCAGTTCGGAAACAGGATGGCCATAAATATATACCCGGGCTCTTAACGCCCCGTTTGTTTCCTTTCTCCCGCGCGACTCCCTTCAAAAGGTCTTCTGGGCCATTCCCATGCGGTTCCACGCTGTAAAACCCCCATTGGGACGGGGAAGGGCTCGCGGGAAAGAGGATGGCGAAGGACGAAATTAAATTACTAAAAATTACAACCTCAACAGCCTATCTGCATATTAGTAGCAGGTTGGCCTTGGTGGCCGGATCCTGATTTGCAGGTTCGTCGCTTTTATTGTTTTCTTTCGTTCTCAGAACCGTGGGCCCGGTGCTTGTTGGGTTAACGATGGGTGAGGATTAGGGATACGCGTATGGCCGTTGTTGGAAAATGGGGAGGTACTTGTGCATCGTATGAAATGCTCCCATACCCTAGCGTAAAGTGGCACTGTGTTAGTTTTGAATATGAGATGCATGTAAACAGCAACCGAGGTGGGATGAAATATGGGTTAGAATATTAGTTTTGAGCCAAACCCGCTTCTTGCGTGCGGTATATGATTGGATATAAAATCAGCATGACGAATGGATTTCCATTACTCCCTCTTAGTACCACCCCAGATGGAAAACAGTTGTGCCAGAAATCGTATGCAACGCGTAATAGCTTCCTTCTGAGAATCACGAATAATTCTTTCGCTCATTGCCCTGCCCTGCGGTACGGTGGTGAAACAGGAGCAGCAGAACGAAATTAAAAGCCTTCACAAAAACCACCAGAAGGCTTCCCGAAGGGAAAAAAATGAAGGCATTTCGCGATCTTTAAGATGGAAATGAATGCACGAGCATACTTTGAATGGCAGAACGATGCAGAAAAGCGCATGACTGCGTGAATGAGCAGCATCGGCGTGGTTTATGTTGTGTAGCGGAAGAAGCCACAGCAAAAGACCCAGCCGCCAGCCGCGCTTTTCTTCTTCTCCCCCACCCCCATTCCGAAGTATGGAGATGGACGTGTGGTCCACGTTTCGGTTGCTTTTGTTGGTTGGTCTTCGCTCGATTATAATCCGTTCACCGGATGGTTCGGTGCAGCAGGCACCACTGCACCAACTGCATCCGACTAGCAGGCTACTCGGTTGTAGCAGAAAAGGGACAGGCGACGGAAAAGAAACAACGAAAGCAACATGAAACAGTGCACACAATAAGCATAATATGATTATAGTTTTTAGCGATCCCTTAGGGCGGAGCTCCCGAATTGTGGATCACATTAAAAGATATGAACTTTATGCTTAGAGCATCATGCTCTTTCTCTCAATCAGTCAGCGGACCGAACGCGGTGAGTGGGCCACGGGATTTGCGGATTGGTGGATGATGAAGAGTTGCAGAGTGTGGTAAGCAAGCAGGCAAAAAACACAAAAGCACGCACAAGAAAGGAATAATGCATCATCATCGTCATCGTTGTCGTCGTCGTCATCTTCAAGACCATCTTTTAAAGCTGCAAAGCTCCGGCAACCAACTGCAGCATCGATTTGAAGCATCGGACTAATATGGAAGGCAAATGAATTGGCCGGCACCGGGCCAGGCGATGGCCGCAGCCAAAGAAAGAATGATGCATCGTAATTGATGTTGCATTGTTGATTAATATTTTTCGCTTTACCATTTTAGTGATGCGGTGAAATATTAGTGCTGGTCAAACTAGACGGTTGCATCAACGGAGGCGCAACGGTCATTTGCCGGGAAAATATGGGTAGAAAATATAATTTTTCCACTGCACACACAAAAAAAACAGGTTCCATGACTTAAAAGCTACTTGGAAGCTGTAAAAGGTTGGCCAGGGAAACAAATAAATAAAATACGAAACAAAAAATCGAGCACATTGAAAGTGCCAACAGATACTACGAAAAAAAAACAGAAAAAATAAAAGATCAACCCTGACAACGGCACGACGCTAACCGGTGGTGCCGGTGATCGTAAATATTGCGGCACGACAAAAGAAAAGCATAAAACATAAACTAAAATGGGTAAGAAAAATGTATGGAAACATAGACAGTCCACCGATCCGGGCTGCTGATTGAATGGGCGCCAATATTCTAATTTGTACCTGGATTTGGCACCTTTCCGCACCTTCCTGCCCCTCCATTTCATCCACACCCGTATCAACACTTGTACTCTAGTTCCCTGATTCCACCCTCGGGATTCGTGTCTGGGTTTGTCTTTCGGAAGCATTCTCAGAGCAACTCCTTGACCACCAGTCGGACCCGTGATCCTTTTTTTGTGTCCATGTTTTTTTCGTTGTTTTCCTCCCTGTGTGCCTTTTTTATCCTTTTTGATCGTTTGCACAGAGCAGAAGCGGACGGGACGGACGTGGGTCAACAACGAAATTATTGCATTCTCCTGCAAGCTGCCTGAGAATCGGTCCCTTGCAACAGGTCAGCGTCATCAAAAGGTCGAGGTAAAAAAGGAGATCCAAAAGTATGCAATGTGATAATTTGCATTTGTTTCTACCTGAGTCAATTGTCCGAAAGTGGGCCTTCACATCCACACTCTGTGTTATTGTGACTTTTTTCCCTGAGATGATGCCTTTTACTCCGTTGCATCCCAGAAGCTAGTTCTGGGCGGACGATAATTGCCCTTTGTTTCTGGTCTAGGTTTGCTGGCAAAATTCAAGATTTGAAGCATCATTAAGAACCGAACACATCCTTCGCCGTTAATTGTCCTTTTCCGTCCGTCCGTTACTGAGAAAAATGATAATTTTTATCTCCGCCTGTCATGCATGTTCTAGTTGAAGTTTTTAAATGCATTTCCCTGTTCACCGGGATCATGCTGCAGGGTCAAGTTCGCACAACAGCTGTCGGGTAAGTGATTGGTCCAGGGATTCTTGGAATGTTTTATAGAACCATCCGCCAGAAGAGCATACGGTCGATTGCGCGTACGGGACGGATTCCGCTACAAAACCTGCTCTTTGATATTTTTCTTGTATTACACTTTACCTAACTGCAACAAGATGCAGTCAACACCAGCTCAAAGAAAAGACTTCCGTTGCGTCCTTGTGCACTAAAATTCCAACCAACGGGTCGTGTCCTTTTAAGTGCCATAAACGAGGTGACAAGTTGCTGTTGCACGCACTAATTGTGATTGCGTTTGGTGCGTGCGTGTGTGCGGCCGTTTAATGTGCCGAAGAAGGTGCAGGATGCAAAGTGCATTGATTGCGTTGTTGTTATACGTTGTCACTCGCCGCAGGCAGTGGCACACGCTGATGGGGCGCACGAGCGCCAACAAAAGCAAGCGCTCGCAGGAAAGAGCAATGCAGAAAGAGATTAAAACAGCCACCACAACTAAGCTGCGTTGGGGCAAAAAGGGAAAAACAGTATGTGGATGGTACGAGCTGGCAAAGTACGGCAGCTGCCGGTAGAAGGCGACGATGGCAAGTCGCTTGGGGCTACGTATGAGATGGAAGAGACCACACGCCATACTACCGTACCGCACCGAAACGATCGATGGCACGCCGCTGACATGGAAAAGTGCATCGGAAAATGAGATGTTTCATCATGGCGAGATGAGTTCCCTGCGGGCGTACTTTTTAGCACCCAAATAAAGAGTATTTGACAATGGGAAACAAACATACAAAAAGACAAAGAATGACTTGGGATATATTTCGAAACGGCCTTCCCTTTAATGGCAGCGTTAAGCAACTACCTTCATCACAAGTAAACAGATTTTCAATTTCGCTCTAAATTGCTTCGTTTCGTCTGTTGCATAATTACAAGAACGCTCCCAATCGGAGACAACATACACGCTTATTATAATTTCATGCTTTGATGCACAATCAACTCTATCCGCCATGGCTGGTGGTGTAAGCGTTCTAATGCGGCAAGCCGAGCCAGACAAGCAACAAAAGGAAACAAACGGAAGGCTAGCCACTCGTCGTTGATTAGTTTCGTGATTTAGTTCCACAAGCTACGTGGAAGCTTTAGCTCACATTGCGGGAGCTGTAAGTATGTGTCACAAGCGGCTTAATTTAAAATGTTCTCACATTTTGCCTTGATTATCCGTGAAGTTTTCATCGATCGAGAGACACCAGCATGACTTAGCCGAACAAAAAAACATACCGTCCGGTGTCGTTCGATTGTCGCTTGGTTCGTTTTTGTTAAATACAGCCACTGTGCGACATGTTTATTTACTCATGTAAATTTAATGTTGCTCTTGGGCCATGTAATTAAATGTCGCAAAAGTAATTAATATTCAATCTCGCTTCTTTCTTCACGGTCATCTAGGCAGGGGTTTGCAAAACTAATATTTTTTATTTTGTATTTTTTGTTACGTACACTGTTTTCGTACACATGTTTACACTTTTGTACGCCTAATATATTCAAAAGTGAAAAAAAAATTGAAATAAAGGGAATTAAACGTATAAAAATCACTTGCTCAGTTGTTTTGACTTATTAAAACCCCTGTTTAATTAAAAGAGCAACAGGAAAAGCACACTTAAAATGCAAAACAATTAAAATGACCACTCAGATGGATCGTTCTGAAGTGGTACAAATTGTCATTTGAATAAAGGTACAAATTAGAATATCATTCCCCCCCATTGCTCACTCTTTACTTCCCCTATCGTTGGGGGGATCTCAGCTATGGTCCCTTCTATTTCTTACACCAATAACCACCCTTACTACTGTATAAAAACCATCCATTCAAAAGAAGCGGCTCTCAGCGGGTTGAGCAGAAAGAAAATGCATGAATGAATACCGACAATATTAAACTAAACCTCACCCCAGCTACCTTTTACCCCACACTTTCCCTAGCACCCTAAAATGCCGCAAGCCATGGTAGCGCCACCGGACGAATGAGGATAATGATGAGCAGATTGAAAACTGATCGATTGTGACGAGCAGCCCAACACAATGTAGGCAAAGTGATGACGATCGGTCCGATTCGGGCGGCGATCGTTTGCGGCGATGATGAAAAGGAAAAGCACAACATTGCATGTAGAGCGGCATTAATCGAAAATGTAAACAACAAAAAACCCGTTACACCTTCAGCTGCACGGGCCGAGGTTCACGAAAATAAAAGAAGCTGTTTAATTAAAGTGAGAAATATTCATATTGTGGCTGCAAACCTCAGTACGGTGGAGATTCTGGGTTCCCGCTTTCGGGACCAGATTGTGTATGAGATTTTCCGTGTGAACCTGCCTTCGGAACATTGGTTGGCGAGGCGCCAGCATTTTTTTTTGTAGGGAGGGGGAACATACACACGTGTGTATTTTTTGTGTGTAAAGAAACACAATTTGAAAATCATCATATGCTTTTGGGGTAGGAAAGAAAAAGAATCAACGATGACCGGGATGAATGGAAAAATCTTACGACGATGGGAAAAACCCCCCCGTATGCATCCCCGGAAAGGGATGGTGGGTGCGCGTGTGGGTACCGGGTCGATTGAATTAAATCGGAAATGATGTGGAAAAATTTAGCCAATTCTCAGTCATGCCAACCGTTGAATATGGGGCCGCAAAGCACTACTTTTCCCACCCTGCCTCCGGGGGGTTTTCTAGTTCATAGTCAAAAAGATGGCTTTTTTGCGTTAGTGAAACGGGACCGGTGAAGCTAATGGGAAGGCACCCTATCTATTGGTTTCTTTTGTTACCCCACAAACGGTGGCTTCTTAGTGGCGTTCTCCCGAGAAAGCATGAATCAACAGATGTCCATCGTACATAATGAGGTGAACGAACCATGCAGATTACAATGCACCATGACGCGTTCGGTTTTTATCGTGCTCAACAAGAAGCTTCCCTGATGTGCCGCTCTGCTTGCCCAATTGCAGGATAAAAGATTATTAATCTAAATTTTTATTAAATTGGCAATTCATTTGTTTGGTTAAAGCATAAATATATCATCCGCTTCTTTTTTGCCATCGAACGTAACCTCCTCTAAATGAGTTTTTTTTTTCACAATTTTTTAAAGCAATCTCTGTTCGACCACATGAATGATCCCGGCAATGAGTGGCTGCCACACAAAGTATCAACCTCCGCTGTTGTCCTAGGTGGCATCCGCGGAGGCACTGATTTACAGATCGCGTCTGCAAATTAAACACGCTGCCCATCATTATCATCAACCGCGGGAAGGCGAATCTTTCACCAAAAAGGGACCGCGAATCCGTCGCCTTTTGTCGGTCATCATTGGGGCGGTGGCGCTTGCTGCTTTTACGGCGCTCACAAAACTCGGCGCCTTTTTCTCAAGGCGCGTCACGGATAGAGTCATAAAACTTTGCTTTAAGCAACTGTCAAAATATTTATGGGAACGTTCCTTGTCTTCCCGCTCCATCCACAAATGTCGGTGATTTGGTTTGGCCTTGTAAGGTTAAGGAAACGAACCCTTTAGAGGGCAGCGTCTGCTTCCCTTGCTCGCGCAGGTAATTCTTGTCGTGAAATTAAGCCTCGAATCAAAACCGGACCAAAACACTCGCAAGGGTATAAATCATAATTTAAATTAAATGATTTTTTTTATTGTTTCACTGCAACGGTTACTGG
This sequence comes from Anopheles minimus, assembly GCA_000349025.1. Taxonomy (NCBI): domain Eukaryota; kingdom Metazoa; phylum Arthropoda; class Insecta; order Diptera; family Culicidae; genus Anopheles; species Anopheles minimus. The sequence goes on from KB664277.1 coordinate 5,088,260, forward strand.
CGATCACTGCCGGCGGTAAACACTCATTTGTCAAAACACTTTCGCGAAATTTGTAGATGATTTTAACTTTCATAAAAAACCGAAAATTGGTTGATTTGTAGAGCGCTTTTTGATGCGATTGCCGATGCGGCGTCAAAACACACGGATCACACGGAACCGACCCCGCGGAACGTGTGCGCTTTTGTTGCAGATTATTACAAATTGCAACTTCAAATTAAATAATAAATGAATTCATTAAACTGTGATATTTCGCTGTAAAGGGGAGAGTGAAAAAAGCTGCAACATGCGCCACTAAAGCACTATCAACACAGAGTAACAACAATTGGTCGAGTCACAACAGCATCGATCATGTTGTTTATTTTTTTTAATGCAACTGCTCGAGTGCATCCCCATCGAACGATGCATGATTCGTTTTATTAGTTCCCATCGCACCGAGCCAGAGTGAAAGAGGGACACAAACCATTGTGTCCGAAAACGGGAGAACAAAACAGAAAATGGACAAATAATAATCACATTTAATATTCGCTTACTTGCTAATTTTGTATCCACTGCCAAATTGAAGCAAAAGCAAGCGAAAGCTGTGTTTGGGAGCGACATAAAGAGAAGGACACTCGTCGCTAAAAGTATTTTCTAAATGGCAAGGAACAATATAAATTCGAAAATACTCAAAACAACATCATGATTATTAAATTTAAATCTTCCTTAACTTTGTCCATTAAACTGCACTAAAAAAATAAGTTCATTATCCGTGCGACGGGCAGGACTTGCTCAAGAACGAATCGAACGAAAAAAAACTCAAAAAAAGCAACAGAACTCCACTCGTGCGATCCTCACATTTTATTAACCGTGGATATTACGTTCTGATACGCTGTAGAAACCGTAATAAGAGGTGAAAAAATGAATAACTCGCAGTAAAGTAACGCGAAACCCTTTGGCACGGTGGTGACGTCGGATGGATAAAATTCGCAAAGGATACCACAGTGTCCTGCGTTGCGTTCCAACCACCCCCGTTTCCCATCCGAGTCGTTTTTCCGCCCGCGCGAAACAATCGATCGCGATGTTGTGATTAAAAATAATATTCACTCATTCTCTTTATCGCTCCATTCTCGGTTTGTTGGACGAGCAGGAAACAAAAAAAAAGACACACAGCGTATCTGCACACTATCTTACGTACAGCGTCGAGTGCATTACTGGTGCATGCTGCAGCGCTGGTTAAGTTTTTACATCGCGAGCTCGTCTGGTGTAGAAAAATTATACCCTTTTTGCTACAAACAATAACCCCTTGCTTGCTTGCTTGCTTGGGAGATGTGCGCTTGCTGTACGCTTTTCACACGCGAATCGTGTTGTCGCGTCCCAAAACAAAAAGAACATAATTTCCAAACCCGTGCGACTCTCGGCTCCGATCGACCGATCTGTTGATCGGCGCGACGCTGTATGCAGATTATTTTTTTCGACCCCAAAAACAAAAACATTATCGCATTATTCGCGATAAAGCGGTGCTGTGGTATGGTTTCGCCGGAAAACATAATCATTGCCCTCTCCCACCGTAACATATGACCTCGATTTTTGGGTTTTTTTCTGGTTGCTCCCAGCCCGTTTTCTTTCCATGGAAGACAACGATTTTCCCACCGAAAAACAACCACTAGAGCTCGACAATCCTCCCACGAACGAAGGATGTACGTGCCGGTGTAATTGTGTGTCGTGTTGTCGTGCCGAAACGGGATAGAGGTTTCCCGCCCCTATCATGCTTTCAAATCTTTCGTTTTCCTTTCATTTTATAATTACTTTTTTCGATCGATCCCTCGATCATTTGCGAGCGATTGTAGCGGTGATCACGAGCGCGCGCGTACACATTCGCTCACCTTTTTACGTTTCAATTTAGGGTTTCCTTGGGCACGCGGGATTTAATTTCGCGTTTGACGATATTTACTTACCGAAGGATTTTTCGCGCCCTTCCGGCTCGGCGGGTTCTGTGAATTGAAAGCGTCGGAGAAAAGAACAGATTTAATATCGTGAACGAGGGAGCTAGCGAAAAGCGAAAAGAAAAACAGATCATGCAGAATAACATACGCTCGATCAAATCACAAGCCGGAGAAGCACTTGGGGGTAATTTGTTTTTCCCATCCATCCATTCCATTCCAGCCGGCTCGAGCCAGATTATCGTATTGCTGTCGAACGGGGCCGCGAATGTGCCGGGCGCATGCTGCAGGAAGTACCAAATTATCGTAATTATCGTCAACAATACGGCGGTAACAACCGCGCGCGCACTCTTGCACCACAAAAATCCCGTCATCAATGCCGTCCTCTTCCACGGAGATGCTTTGCGATCAGGGCCGATCGCCCTCTGGTCGATCTCTTTCCGCATCTTCCGCTCGGGAGCATATTCAAATATTAAAACGAAACTACCCGAATGTTGTCCAGCTCGACCGGACAGGGGAGTAGCAAGAATTGGGAAAAAGTCTTCAAGAAATTATTACTATCCTCTTTCCACCGGAACACACAGGCCCACAGACACCTATCCCATTCTGTATCAAGATCATGTTTCCGCACCAAAACCAGCCATAAAGTGGACTAATCTCGTCCAACCTTATACACTTCTGTCCCTGCGTGAGAACACAAACAGAAGCAATTTCCTCGCGTTTTGCTCGAGACATTCAGACTGCTTCAATGGATTCTATCATTCCCTCTGCATCGCATCCAGCTTCATCACATCTCACACCTCTCAACCAGCCTCGTCGGAGATAAATGGTGATGATGATGACTCGAATCAAATTTAAAATTTGAATATTCAACTCTCAACGATGGGCTGAATGTTTCCGGGGAAGTAACCGGGGAAGGTACAAATGAATTTCGACCCGAAATTGTAGCGCCTCTGGGACCAGCGCCACGAGATCGAGATCTCGCGCAACTGGACAAGCAACAAGATTAATACGCTAATTCCGCGTGGCCGCGATTTACAGCGATTGGCAGCCGGGTCTGATGGGTGCCGTTGATGATGCTACCAACAGATCGTGGACGGGCCTAATTTCGCTGGACAAACTACGAAACGAGCGGATGGACCAACGTCTGGGGACTGCAATTATTGGGATTTTACACCTCTAATTTCACGGAAGCTCACCAGTTTCACGTTACCGCGGGAGTGGACTCCCGCGAGGCAACCGATCGAGATAAAGACCTTCTTCCGAAACCCTCGCGAGGTGGGAAATAAATAATCACACACCGGTGGGAGCAAAATGGAAATGAAATTAAAATGAAGCCACTCTGGAGGATTTTTTTTCCACCCCTCGTTTTCCATTCGCCCAGCATTTGCTGGAAATGATCATCAGTCATTTTGTGTGTGTGTCTGCTAACGTCCGTTTGAATCACTCACAGACACATTGATGTGTTGTTAGCGCCAAATTAACATACGGATTTGTGGAGCGCGTTTTATTTGCTCCCGCTTTCCGAAGTATGACAATCCGAAGGCGACAAATTAACGACCAGACCCCGGGCCGACACACCTGAGCGACCTGAGCAAAGCCTTCGGGGTGATCTTATCTTCGCCGGTGATCGGGTTTGCCGTTCGTCGTCGTCGTCGTCGTCGGACAGCTTTGGAGGGCTAGATTGTGCGTGGCGTTACGACATCCGAGGAGGAAAAAAAGGTGACCACAAAACGGAAACACGACAGCCGCTCCGTTTTCCAGCTGGGGGCGCAATTGTTACGACTCTCGGGTCCGGACTGGTTTTATGGGCTTGTAATAATTTCTTCCACGGTGAAGAAAACGGTAGATCAGGTGGATTGCGTGGCGTTTCGCGCGTATGCTCATGTTCTCTTCCCGGTACGTTCTGCGCCCGTGATGTGTCCGGCAATCTGTTCGACCGATTTTTTTGGTAACAAATTTTATGTGTTTTTGAAAACAACGACAATGATAAACGACGGCGAAGTGAGAAAAGTGGAATAAAAATTGTCAAATAGTACAAGCAATTATTTTAACCACCGTTCCGTGCCGGAAAACACTGGAAGCCGGTTCGGGAGTGAAGGAAGAAACAATGCCCGCAAGACATTGTCCCGCAAAGCCAAAACCGTCCGCGATGAATTTTTATTAACCTATTCCCCAGAAAAAAAAACCCTGCCACCTACGACGATGCACACGTGTGGTGGGACGGGAATTACTGAGTAACATCCGTCCGATCTGAATTTCATTTCAATTTCATCCAAACAGACAGACAGTGTCACCCCTTTGTCGACCAATTGTCACATCTCGAACCCGAATCGTTCGGACAGGGTCATAATTTTTGGTAGCCTCCCTCCTCCCCATCTACGTTTTGTTTTTCCAGTTAGCGTTTTCTTTCGTTTTCTACGCGAGAAAATCCCGGTACGTCATAATTGATGGCAAGATGGTAGTGAGACCCCTGTTCGCTCATTTGAATGTCACGATGATGAGATCCCCACACACACAAAAGGGGTGGAAAGGGTGGTTATCGTGGAGGATGAAAACATAATTATGTGACAGCACGAGATCATTATCAGCGTGCGGGTCCAACACAGCGGCATAATTACGGATATGTTTTCTTGTTTACATTTCTGTTCTTCCTGCGTTGACAAACCGATCGGTCGTAATGACATGCAAAAGTGTCGCAAGAAATGATCATTTTCGACAGCTTGCTCTAAATTACCTTTCCAGCAGAAAACAAATACAAGAAAAAAGGAAAATCTGCATGAAGATATAAACAAAAAGATGAATTTTCTTTTTTTTCGATCATTATAAAAACCAAAAACACATTAATTGAATTGTAACAAAAACAAACACATCACACAAAAAACAGTTTTACATTTCCCATACTCATCCTTCTTTCGTGAGCTGTTCGCCTTGTGTGGGCCCGAAATAAAAATCACATGTTTTTTTCTTCTCCTATGTAAAACTATTCTCACTACACCATAGTTCTCTCCATCTTCTACCAACCGAAAAACTCATCATTTGATTTATACGCAGCTGACTGTGTGTGTTAAGAAAAGCGTAAATGATACGTAAAAAAAAGCAGAAACAAAAACACAACTCCTTCGAACGAATATTCGTGTCTGACGTTTCACGTCGCACCTTGACAAAACCTGTCCCACAAAGCGCCACGAAAGGAAAAAGCGGAAAAAGAGGGGGGGGCGGTGGGACAGAACGTAAGGGAAAAGAATTAAGCGACCAAAACGCGATCAAGACCGAAGGCGCTAACCGGCGAACGAAACAGGCTTGCCAAACAGGCAGGAGAGACTAAATTAATTTTTATTATTTTTTATTCATTACTTTATTTATTGTTAAGTCATTGTGGCCGCATTGTGTGTGTGTGTGTGTGTGTGTGTGTGTGTGTGGTGGACCGGTGTGGAGGAATGGTTGAAGCTCGGGCGGGGGAACGGGATGCATGTATGCAACAATTCCCCCAACTCCTCAAGAAGCGTACGCTTTATCCAACCTGCCAGGGTGCACAGTTATGCATGTTTAACTAGCCATGGTGCATTGCGGATTGCATCGACTGAGACTAAACCGACACCGTTTGCGGCAACACTTTGCGGTGCTGGTTTGGTGCGAATCCGACAACGGGTGGGAAGGGGAGGAGGAGGCGCGTTGCGGTGTGGGTATTTAAATTAACCCGTCCGCTCCTATAGCACCGGGCAGCTTCGCCTTTTTCCGAATGTAATGTGAGTTAATTATCGTTATTTTTGCTCGGCGGCGCTTTCGCGTCATTTAGCAAGGGCCTTCTTCTACCCTTTAGAGGGAGTAAGGCGAAGGATGGGGGCTTCTCCCTCTCTTCCCGTCTTTCCAGTGTTACGGTAGCTCACCCGGGATCGTTTGCCCCATTGGTACGGCGTGCTGCCGAGCCGAGAAAGTGTTATGTTTGTTTAAGAAGACGCGGCTAATAATGGTGAGCCGTTGCAGCAGACGGAGAGACTGCCGTACTAGACGCGCATCCAGAACACGAACCCTGTGGAACGAAGCAGTAAAACAGTCTGACCCCGAACATGTGCGGGGAGCGTTTTTTCCTTCGCTCTGTCATAACGATATTTTAATTGCGCCACCGTAGGACGATGTGGATCACGATGGCAGCCGCACCGGCTGCAAAAGGCATGCAAATGATATGTTAAGCGAGCGTGCAGCATAGCGTGAATGATGCGCCCCTTGATGCTCGCACCCTGATACGCCTGTGGTTCGGCGCTGTGAGCTGTATGAATTTTAAACGGTTTAGATTCGAATCAAAATCTGACACTCCCGGTGCTGCTAACTAACGAAATGGTAATCGGGATCCAAACCCGAGCAGGCTAATTGGTTACCGTGAGTTTGCACCCCTTTTTTTGTGGTCCGTGGTACGTGGAAAACATTTTCCAACCCTTGCGATATAATCAATTTTCGGTTGGTGAGTCTTTATGAGGTACCCCGAAAACAAGGTGGTCACTGGCAAACAAGAGTAAACTTTAACTACCCTCGTCACCTGTCAGCCGTGTAGCAGTGGTGTCCATCAATCTGAAGCCGGGTGGAGTATCACCTGGTTTTTCTTTTTTCCGCCCCCTTTTCAAAACACACACACACACTTATGCTAAAAACGAGTGGAATGTAAAATTTATTGCTCATTTAGACCGGGAAAAGCGCAATAAAGTTTAATAAATCAAAATGTTACAAATTGTACAATGTCGCAGTGCAAAAAATACGCCAACCGGAACGAAACATGTCCTTCGGCTCCCTTGGAAGGACACTTGTTGAGAGAATTTCCCACGACCAGTGGTGGGGTGATACGTTTTAAATCCCCCGTGGAGTGTGCTAACCCCAATGCGGCACACATGGGGCGTGATCCTTGCCGTTGCCATACACCACGTTATTTAAATAACAATCATCACCACCAAAACGCACTCAGGGGGTGCACAGGATAATATATGCACCCCAGTCGACTGAGATGTTTGCGAGTTTTCACTCTGGAATTTTCACATCATCAAATCAAATAATAATAAAAAGAAACGTCCCGAGCCCAACATAGAATTCCTTTCAAGGTTTTACAAGGATCCTTTAAGGAAAGGTCTTTATTCTCCATAAGAAAAAAATATTTCAAAGTGTCCCCTCTTTTTTTCTCGGCCACCAGAAAATAAACCTGTGGAATGAACTGCTGTTAGCTAAGCCACTGCGCATAGGTTGGGCGCTAGGTTGTATGGGGGGAAAAAGGGAATGAAGAACATTATTGCCTCGATTGCCGGGGGTAACTTAACATAATAAACGATTTCTCAATTCCGATGATACGCTGTACGGGAAATACGCAATCACAGCGTTTCCTACGGCACGCTCCCTAGGAACCGCTTGGTTGGTGGCGTCGTCGTCGTCGCGTCATCGGTTGCTAAATAAATCAAAGGGTTGTTTTCGCCCTCTATTTTTCACCCCTTTTTCTCTGGTACCAATGTTCACATCCTTGTGAACTGTCCTCTGCACTTGAGCATGAAAAGAAGCGCAAGAAGAAAAAACACTTACGTGATCTTGAACGGCAAGTCCCCGGGTGCTTCCAACAGGAATTGCTGTGCTTCCTTTAGCACTGGTTTATCCTTTTTCTTTCCCTCGCCAGGATATAATCGCTCTCGTAGCTGGAGAGTGTCACACACAAAAAAACACTCACACAACGCAACCGCATCAACTAAGTTGCCCAACACCAGATTGTTGAGGATGTTTGCTGTTGCTGACACGAGCCAAACGTCAAACGTCAAGCGTAAAGCGAAGCGGAATACCCTATTCGGGGTGAGCCTTAATACCCCCGAAAGGGTTTACGCGCACCCGACAGGAAGGGCAGGAAGTCTTTGAGAAAACAAATCCCAGTTTCTCATGTCCCGGCCCATCCCGGGGATCGTTTGTCGATGGCTTTAAAACGATTATTTGATAGACTTGTTCGATGATTTATTTCGAAGGCACGTGGATGTAAGGATCTACCTCTGGAGATGGATGTAAGGATTGTAGGGATACAACAACACAGCTTACCTGATTCTTCCGGCTTCTCGTAAGGTGGCGATTCGTCACCACCGTAAAACTGACGGTACAGCGAATGTCGCGAGGATGCTTTGAACTTTGACATACTGAAATCGACCGCACTTTCGGCGGCTTTCGCAACGATTCGCTCCTGTTCGGAGTTCGGTTCTGGCGCCGGTGGTTGATGCGTTTGCTGCAGCTCGACGAAACTCCCGGCACGGTGCAGTGCACGGTGCAGCTGATGGTGATAAGGATGATGGTGGTCTACGAGGGCCACTCCATGCGAACTTCTCGGAGCAACCAAAAGCGGCATAATCAGAACTGCACCACGGACGCGACCCGATCGGTTGCAATCGGTTGCGTCCTTTGATGGTTGTTGGGGTTTTTTTTCTCTCTCTTCAGAACGAAGTGGTCGTACCACCAACACAAACCCCTACTCGCAACACAATATTGATTACCTTCGTTCACTCACTTATCACTATAATTGTCACACGAGTTTTCGCAGCATCATTATTATTATTATTATCAACTTTTCTTGGTTACTTGTTTTGGCAGGAGCACACACACATACACACGAAGGACACGTTTGCTACAAGGCCCAATTAGTGTCGGCCGGTAAATGGGTACTGCTTTGATGTCTTTATAATTTACTCATTAGCACTGCGAAGAAAGCGAACACGGGACCGTAAATATAATGAGATCTTCATTTGGTTAATATTTACATCAATCACAATTACAGACATTCGCGATGATATCTCTCCGTTGGTGGTTGCGGTCTCTTGCGGTGCTCATTTGTTACCTCAAGCCACTAAGACACCAGAAGAAAAACATACAACGCAAACACACATAAATTCGTGGCAGGTGACGCTGGCACGGTACAACCGAAAGATGACAAGGCTATTGACCGGTTAATCTTTGCAGTAAGTCCTCGTGGTTAAACGCACCACCGTGCTGGAAGGAATAAACCAACACACCTGCTCTTCTCTCACAGCATTGATTAGCATACAGCATAGCACGAAAGGACGTTCCGTCAGGGGGCACACTGAGTAAGCTTCGTCCTTTATCGCAATCGGACGATCTTGATGTTCCTTAATTGTTCCGCTTGTTTCATTGCGCTTCTAGCAAACGTTTAAACGATAGTGTAAAATGACAGAAAAAAGCAAGCGGCCCTTGATAACTACACCGGCCGTGAGTCACAACTGACACACTGAGGGAATTCGGGTACGGGAAGTGACGGTTTCACGTTTTCCTGGTAATGCGTCCTATGCTAGCTTCTTGTACCGATCGTCGCCATCGGCGATAAGCATCGAACGTGGCATCGTCGTGTAAGCAGTACAGGTTTATTCATCATCGTCAAACGCAACGTTATCGGCGTGTAGGCTTACGTGGTGAATGTGTCACAATCGAACTTGACTTTATCAGTCGATTTTGTATTCCAATAAACAAATTACCGTCACATCAAACGAAGGTACGGCGATCTAATGCAGGCGCCCCTCAACCCATCACTCTCGCATCAACCCCCATTCAAAGAAGAAGCGTAAATACCTTAAGGTAAAAACATCATAAAAAAGGGGATGACGGGGGTAATATGCGACGCAGCATGCGTTCGAGAAAATTATCGAAAAACACCCGAGCAGAATTACGATTCGATTACGCCCGATCATATAATAGCCACAAAATACTCGCACACATACGTCCAACGCTCACGTGAACGGTTTCATAAAACGATTTTCAACACCAAAAAAAGGAAAAAAACACAACCCTTTTTTTCGAAGGTGGGGGGGAGTAAGCGATCGTGAGAAAACGGAAGAAACGTGTTAGGAAACGTTTTGTGTGTAGATTGTTCTTTTTTTTGCGCCAAACCCACCAACCCATCTTACCCCCATGGGTAGCGGGACGTCAGGAGTAAATTTTGCATAAAGAATTAATAATTGATCAATCTACCAACAACCGATATTTTGATCACCTTCACACCCATTCTTTCACACCGGGCTTGGCTTCACCGGACCAGCGATTGTTTTGTGTGTTTGCCCGGACAGAAACGGGGCGTTTGCGACGTGAGAAAATATGATACAACATGGAAACATATATTTCTTTTTGCTTTAAATCATTCTCGCCCTATTAATCGATTAGTGACGGTCCACCCCAGGGGAGTGGGATGGGGAGGCACATCGGGAACAGACCGGAAATCGCCGGAAATCAACGGAACTGGTGTGTCCAATAATTGTGCCACTCTTGTGTATACTTCTTCCCTCAGCCCCGGTCCGAGGGTTCGTCGTCTGCTTTCTGCCCTCAGCATCAAATTTTAAAACTCGATCGCTCATTTTCGAGGCAGATTATTTCAATGCCATTAAAACAGTATTGGCCTATCGGCGGAAGTGTTGAGCGATCGTGGTTGGATTATGCGAATAACTCCCCTCTCCCCTGCTTCCCTACCCCTAATATCAACCCGTCTAAAGACGTCGTACAATTTGCTACTTGATCATGTTTCTCATTCTCCGATTAAACAGCTCCAGTGGAAGTCCTCACTTTATTTTATCCTCACCTTCACATTCTACCGTTTCGTACCGGCGCACAACCACGTGCTTTCGGACGTGGTGGAAAGCGTGGCTTTTTCCCATCGCCAGCACAGCCCACCTGCAGGCATGTCCGCGTGGAGATTCCACTGTGGCATAATTGATGGCAATTATTCTAATTTATAATGTTTCATAATAATTGTTTCCCGAAATACAAAACACCCAACCACGAGCGAAGGGAAACAACCGTTCCGGAGCGATGGTGGCCTGAAGTGTCCGAGAGAACTCACACACCGGACATGGTTTCCAGATATGTTAATGCTAACATTTCATTCACAAACGGAACTTGCGCGGCCCGAAAATGGGGTGGAGGCCCGTGCGTAAAAGGGACGCGCAGGTCGTCGATTACCTCCAGATCGAATCGTTCCAACCTTCAACCGTTTCCCGCATCTCGGATGCGACCGCGACGAGGTGAAAATTATGAGCTTTGATCAAAATCGCGGGTCAAACAACATACCAACTGCAAGGGCTTCCGAGTGAAAAAGCACCACCACCGCCACCACCATCAAACGGTGATGATTGGCGTGTTGGCAAGATTGTGTGGCCCAGCGTTATGGGATGAATTTATGAATGCGATGCTTTTCCCAAGCCGGCAGGTGGAAGTCACCTGTTGAAGTTATTATTTATATGCGTTTAGCGAACGAAACCGACCCAACCGAGGGCCCACCGCGGCAACCTAAGAACACACCCCGCGGGTTATGGTGTTAATTGAATTAATTATAAGGAGAGCCACAACCGACCCGACGGGTTGCCGCGGTCCGCCAGTCAATAAGTGCATTAATTACAGTATTGAGCGGCAAACGCATCCGCACACACACACGAGAACGGGCAAAGCTACATTGGGATTGGTCCCAAATTAATATGTAGCCCTGCTCACAGTAGCAGTAACGGTTGGGTTTTGTTTCCTCGTTGTTGGGGTGTTTTGTGGTTAAATACTTCGAAAGCCAAATTTAGAATTAAACGAGATAAAGATCCTTTTACTAGTTAATCTAAACCGCACGTACAGATACGGAGCGCGTGATGGGGTTGGGTTTCTGGTTTATCAAAATCGTTTCCCAAGCTAAACTTCTCATTTGTTTCCTAACGCTTTTGGAATGGAATGAACCATAGGGGTATGGAAAGTGTAGCACTCTCCACTTCATCCCCTTTTTCTTTCATCCCCCAAACAAATGGGTAGCATTTTTAATCCCGCAAACAATCATACGAATTAATCAATCACCAACCCTCGGCGTGGTGTGATAAGCGTATGCATTCATTGAGTTGCCAATGAGCAGGCGCTTCTATCGTTCGTGGTTTCCAGCTATCGGGTGGCCGGGATTAGAGCCCATTTAGATAAGCAAAAATCCCCAAAACATAACCACCCCGTTCATTTCCCATTCTGCCCTCCTATCGTTCTCACCGAGATGTACTGGTGTTTTCATTTTTTGCCCGCGTGACGGTACCATGACAAGCGTACAAGTTCCCTGGAGAGCCTCTTGGGAGCCTTTTTTCGTTCGCTTGCTACCATTGGACGGATGTGTGAAGGTCTTTCGCGAAAGTGTCGATAAATCCTATTCGTCAATTCAAGCTGCATGGGCGGGTAACAGTAGATTAGATGCGCGTTACAGTTTTCGCTTCTCATTATGACACTTTTTTTCATACTTCCCCTCAAGAGTGGCTGGGCCACGAACAATGCACAAATTTACAAGTCACGGCCCTCATTAGATCGTTTGCAGCAGTGTGTCACGGGGGCTTATCACCGAGCGTGCTCAGGGATGTGTGTATTATAGCTTCTTGTTTTAACATTTTTCATTTGGCTTATCGTGAACGAGTTACGGGTTTTTATTTATAGCAAGTGTTAACAATAGACCGGAATCGCAACATTGAAAAGATTGTGTGGATAAATAAAATACGATTTCTGGATCAATCTTGTACAATGTTCTAGCTCTTTGTTTTTACTAAAGTAAAAGTTGTAATTTATTGTTAATGTCTCACCAATTTGAGAAAATATAGAATACTACCAATAAATACTCTACATATCCCGATGAAACAAAACACTCCAAATACGCGAAAAATGTATCCCAGACGAGAAAAATGTTTATCTTTTGAATTACAAACCTTCACATGCAAGTGGCAGCTGAAACATTGTAACGCCAGATAATCAAACTGGGATTTAGACAGATTATATCCATAGTTATCCAATGGGTTTGACCCATCGAATTTGGTCCAATTTCCCAAAGATGCTAATACTAATTGCTAAAAAATCACAAAGTAGTGTCGAGTGACTATCAAACTACTTGGATAATAAGTTATATAAGCTCAATAATTCAAATATTCCAGTGTATATGTCCGGCATTATCAAATAGGTCATTAAGCGTAGAAGGAGAAGTAGATCCATTGGAGCATAATAGCTTAACAAGAATAATGAATTTAGAATGTTACGAAAGTTCTTTAGAACACCTTTATCTACTGCATGGACGCTAACCTACGACGATATAGCGTTTCCATTTATAGAAGACGGTCATCGATTAAAATTGACACCTGACGCATATGTACTTGGCGATCATTTCGGTCACTCCTTCCACTTGTCACAACCAACATGACATCTACCATGACACTGATAACACCGATGCGGCTTTTCAGCCAACGCAAAAGATCACCAATTTCTTCTCTTGTACGCCGTTTGATAGATGGATGGGGATGCCGTTTGAACTTAACCGTATCGTATCGAAATAGAACGCACGGAAAGTGTTTTTTTTTTCTTTTTGCTTTCTTACTCAATTCCACACAAAGCTTATCTACACCTGCAAAGGGCGGTATTCAAATAAAATCGGACCTCATTGCCTTAGCTTCTTGCAATGCGCGCTGCGTACTATTTTCTAGCACCCCGGTGCTGGTGCTATCAGCGCAGATAGGTGATAAGGTCGCAATCGGGAAGTTTTAAAATACTTGTCATTGCAATATCCACCAGGGCAGGGAAGGGTTTTTATTTTTATTACAACCTTCGTCATTTCCACATCTTGGCCCAATTGATTGATTTATAACCACCGTCACCAGACGTGCACGACTTCGAGGGAAACTATTTATGGACGGGCACAATTAGCCGAACGCGTTATTGTTCACCTTTTTTGTTTTCTACCAATCATGCCAGTTCGTCACAAGTGTAGCGTTTTGCGAGGGGTTGTGGGATGTACACTAAACAGTCTAGGATCGATTAGGATCTGCTCGGAACAGGCTTCCTGTTTGCGTTTTTTCACACATTCTTCAGCGTCTCAGTACTATTCCTGGCGTGTCAATAACTTAACCGGCATAATTTGTCACCTCGCTGTTGTTCGCCGTTCCGTACAACCGAACTGTCAAAGATAAGCGTGAGTTAATGTTTCGGGTGTTTAGATGTAAAGACGACTAGCCGTGTCTGCTGTTGAACCAAGAGTGATTTTATTAATTAACAATTTGTGTATCGGAAGGG
>KB664277.1:5106987-5459319 GCA_000349025.1 Anopheles minimus
CGACTGTTGTTAAGGTGGTGCACATTTACTGATGACGTTGAAACGCACATAATGTGCTTACTGTTAACGCACATAAAGTGCTTACTGTTAACTCGTGCAACATTTATCAATTAAAGTTCAATCCATTACATCACTTGTGGAGCAGTGCGCTCCACAGAACAAGCAAAATGTACAAAAAGAAGAAAACAGAACCTTGACACAACACCGCAAGGCTCGAACTATTCAAATGATAATTCAAATTTTACGTCAACTTGACAGCTAACAAGCAACAGCCTAAGGGGGGTAAGATATTACTCTCTACCAGCAACCTGCTGCCCCAAATCGAAATGGGGGTAGGTAAAGAAGGAAGAAGGAAAAAAAAGTAAAGAACAACCTCATCGGAAATTACGTACGTACACATTGCTCGTTCTGCCCCGAGAACGTAGCCGTATCTCATCGATTTACCCAATCGACGGGTACGGCGGGAAGCCAGAAAAGGGTAAACTGGCGGCGGCGATGAGAAAAAGTGTTAAACGTGAGCCAAGGAAGGGAAAGCCCGCTGATAAGAAACCTTGCCGCACCTCGAGCGCGACAGAGGAAACGTGTTCGCAGTACTTTCGTTTGCCACCTTGAAAAAATAATCGATACCAATCGTCGAACCAGGTCGTGCTGTGGTGCTGCCGGAGACCACCGTGGCCTTCTTAATCTTACGCCGGGTCTGTACATGCCGGGCTGATGTTTGCGTACACGTTTGATACTTTGTTACGGAGCTTAGGAAGGAAGGGAAAGGCAAAACCCGAGAGCGTGCGCGTGTGTGTGTGTGTGCTGATGCTGTGTACATAAAGTCAGGTGTCGCTTCCTTCCGAAAGATGGAAGATTCGGAAGATGTCGGCAGCGAAAGGGGTAATCGTAGCCGAAACTTAACGCGATGGGTCCATTGCTCCCAAGACAAATACCACGCACAGCGATCTGCTCCAGATGTTTCTACTGCTCGGAACTTCCGCCTTAAAGGCATCGTGTGTCCCGAAATACATTCCCCGAATAATGAAGCTCCAGATAATGAGCGGAGGCTAACCGAGAGCGCGGAGATCTATGTTTGCGTGTGGAAATGTGGCCATGGAAATGACGTCCATTTTTTCAGGAGGGAAAAAGGAGAAAGGAAGAAAAAGAGATATGCCGCTGTCGATGACGTAGATGACATCCGACCGCTTCCGTCCGCTTCCTTCACAAATTCTTCGGCCATTAGGAAGAGACCATTGGAAGACGGACATCAACAAAGGCCAGAGCAATTGGGGGGAATGGCAGAATCATCCCTCTGGCTATTTGCGCGGATTTTTCCTTTGACTGCTTCACGGCGGCATCCAAACACACACACACCAATCATTGTGGCCGGAGGGTTACTCGCCACTTGAATGATCTTTCTCGCTCGCCCGTCTCCATCGTAATTCTGGTTTCCCCTGTCCTGGCGCATCGGACGTCCCAAGTGCGACCAGCCGAAGAAAGTAGTGTGCCGTCGGCGACGGATGGCGTTTGCCGTCCGAACCATCTTAGAAGAAGCTCATCGTAATCATTAGCCCTCTTCCTTAAATACCGGAGCGCGGTTACACTTCCAAACAAACACGTTCACCGGGCGTGTGGGGAGACTTTCGTCGGAAGACGGAAAGAAAAACAACGTCTCTGTGTCTCCGTCCTCTCTTCCGCTTTTATTTCATCCACCCCACAATTTGTACTCTTTATTTTCCTCCCCAATTCTGGAGGTTACCTTCAAGATTGGGCGAAACGCTAGGATGTTTGGTGCAGACAGGTGAAACGAAACCTTAGGGACGCCGCGGAAGGATTCTGGCCCGGGGTAGGAAATCATGCGTGACGAAACGATGACGACAAAAACCGCAAGATGGAAACGGAACCGTTGGCGATCGATGAAAACGGAAGTCAGCTGACTGTGGCCACCGGGAAGCTTAAACGAAGCACGGCAGTAAGGGCGATAGACGATAGTAATGCGATGCGATGTTTCGGGGGCCCCCGTTGGGGTTGGGTAGTTTAGTGTGTGGGTGTAGCAATTATTGCGGTAGGTTATTTTCGCCCGGAGGTCAATCAAGGCGTGCTGGCGTTTGGTGGCAAAACCAGGCGCTCGAAAGATGCTCTCATTAATTACTCCCGGGGCGTGATTCCACGCAGCACATGTTGGTGATGGCTGCCGAGCCATTGGGCCCGCTTTGCTGGCGATCGATATGTTTCCGTGTTTTCCAGCTTTGCGTCCAAAAATAATCTCAGTAAGGAAGGCTTGAGTCTTTCCCGAGCTTGGAGCAAAATATCACGCACACACTAAAGCGTAAATAAAATCACTCTTAAAGAATCGTTTGCACCTCACAGTTATTGTCGCACCGGCAGTTAATTATTCCTGCAAAAGGTGTTTACGTGCGCAGCAATGTTCACAACAGCAGCAGCAGCAGCAGCAGCAGGTGACAACACTTGAAACTGCATTAAACGCTCTCATCTGGCATTAAGCAGCCCGTCTCATCAACATTTTAAATGTCGCAAACTGCGGTGGCACGATGAATTATACAAAGAATGATACACATTTAATAACGCTTATTTAGTAACACTTGTTTTCTTTATACCCATTCAATGCAATACGAACCACCATCTTTACACAAACACGATGTTGCTGGTTGAGTGAAATTCCAGCGCAAGATGTTTGAATCGCTGCATAAATCAGGGTGATTTGTGTTTGTACTGGCGAAATACAGTTCCCAGCACAGTACACCACCAACATTTTTCACAATTGTTCCACATTTTTGTCTCTTATCTAACTATTCTGGGGGAGGAAAGGGAGGGGGAGGAGTTAGTTTTGGATTAATCAAGAAACAAAACACTTTAACCGTCAATATAAACATCATTAATGGCTAAAGCTCTCCCACCCGACCAATGCGCTAGATAATGATTTCCTATAAGAAAATAATTACCCAAAAGCGATGTTTTTGAGTAGAAGAACACAGCTCTTAATGAAATAATAACTCCGTAACGGTTGTCGGTGGGATAGACTGTTTTGCCGACGGCATTTCACTTGTACTCGAGATAAAGAGTTTTACCATGTTTTTTTTGTTTGTTTCCCATATCGTAAAGTCATGTATCTTAAATCTACGCTTTATGCTACCTTTTGAATGCCATAAAAAACCCCGACGGACTGCTAATCACACATTTGAATTCTAGGAATTGGTGTCGCTAGCATGAAATCTCTTGCGTATTTTTCGCTTATCACGCTTACCACCCGGTTCGTGAGGAAATAATCACACACAGGTGTTACATACACTATCGCTTATCATTATTACCATTCGCGTTTAAATTCAATAACTTTCTCACACATTTTTCACTTCGATTAACGCTGTTTTGTCATAAGAAGGGAACCACGGTCACATTCTCGTTTGATTAATCCTGGTTCGAGAGGTTGTCACTCCACACAAAAACAATTCGTACATATATTTAATTCAATTACTTGCATTAGGATCTCTTGGGAACTCATCAAGAAGCACATGCAAATGTTGTCACGTTCCAGTAAATCACGCACAACACCAAACATTAGCGATGCTCCCTTTTATTTTTCTCGGTGGGAAGCACAATCCCACGGCACGTTTCGTAATTCACCGACCAGTAACCATCGCCGAGACGCCCGCAGATCTCGCATCCGCTTCCGACTAGAGATTGTGTCAATTCCGGTATCGATACCGAACCCAGCGATAGGTCACACTCTTCACCGCGGGTTGTGCACTTGCTTCACCTCCGGTCGGTCAGGTGTGTGTCAGGGCAGACGTTACTTCACTATTTTTTTTCGCTTTCCACTCCAATCGGGACACGAGTACGGTCTCTGTTTGGCGCACGGTGTGGGCTCGTAACTGATCCGATGGCCATTTGTTCCGCACAACGTCACACCGGCATATACGTACGTACCCGGCGGTAGATGCACCACAGCAGAGGCACCCCGACCCGAAACACGACGCACGGATCGCGAGCCAAAACAAACCCGCGCTGGTTGCGGATATCACAAATTCGTCGATGATCTTTCAGTTCAGTTCAATACCGACTGCCGCCTGGAAGATCTGGCCACACTGGACGGCTTTTCCCGATCGTGGAGGAATGGGGTGTGTAGGAGGGGGGTGGTGCAGGTGCGTACTATCTAGCGAGCGAGTATATGCCTGTGTGTGTATGTGTGTTTTTTTTCTTCTCTCCAACACCACTATTCGCACATCGATACAAGTAGCGCACAAACACCGATGGTATTACGCGCGATAAATACACGCGAATGTTAGTAGCACGCGTTCCCGGTGCTTATGTTGTGGGCGCAAAAGAGACCACATTAGTGCCCCGTTACCCGGTGGCCGGGCGGGAAATTGGAAGGAACAACTCGTCCAGACAACCCCCGTATTTTGTCCTGGCGCTGATTTTCCTTTACCTTATTGCAATCTTTCCTTCTTCGACATTACACGGCGGGAAAATCACGACAAATGAGATGAGCACGCGGTCGGTACGGATGGTTTTTTTTTCTCGTTTGCATCATGTAGTTGTAGTTGGCGTGCAGAGTAAGCCGGCTTACAAATACGCGTATTAAACAATCGCGCGAACCTTACCGCTACAATAGCAACAGGAAACACAAGGGACAGGATCACATTTTCCCGGGAAGGGTGTTGTGGGGGGGGGCGGCGGGGGAGGGAAAAACTCGTGAGACGTACCACGACCGCAAAAGAGACGGATAAAGACCGCAAGAAAAAGAAAGACGGGAAGGAAAGAGAGAACGAGAGAGAATGCGACGGTCGAGAACGATTTCGGAAGCTCACACATGCGTTCGTTTGCCAGATCAGACCGAGGGGGACTGAAATGCTTTTCCAGCACATATTGGTTGATGTTGCAAAAATCGAACGAAAGAAAAATCGTGCTCTGGCAATATGTTTGCGACTACCGCCGTAGTGGTGGTGTGCGAAAAAGTTGCCGCTCGGCGCCCCATGTTTTTTTTGTTGCTTCTCTCTTTTTATTGCTCCCCTTTTTTGCAACCCCTTTTCCACCCCGACCCCCTTCAGAAAGTAAACAATCCACCGCATCCGTTAAAAGGAGCTACTAACATACAAACACACACGCGCCAGTACAACACGGTTCGATCTCAATTTTCCCCTTTTTCCGTGTATGTACTATCGATTCTCCCCCGAGAGAGCGAGAGATCTTTTAGTACACTCACACAAAAGCAGACCATGTTCTTGCTAATGTGTGTGCGTTAAGTTGAAAGGGGAAGCGTTGTTATGATAGATTTTAAAGCCCCACTTCTCGTGTGGCTGTGTGCGTGAGCTTTTGCGAGGGTTTGAAAACTTTCAAACCTCTCCCACCCCTTAGCGTTTAGAAGCGTATGGTGGGTGGGGGTTGTATTTTAAAACTTCACTCCACACGTTCCGGCATGCGTACTGGTGGTGGTGGTGTTGATTGTGCGTGTATTGTGGAGAACCACCTTTTCGGGGTGGGGGAGCACAGTTAGAAGAGTGTTGAAGAAAAACAACCCCCTAGGAGATACGGATGCGAAACAGAGAGAGAAAGAACAGCACAATGGAGCGTGTGGGAAGGGGAGGTGCGGGGTTGAAAATTTTCCAACCCCAACACGCGAGGAGGGTAGCACTGAAATCATATTCATATTATTATTCTCCAATCAGAGCCAGCGATGCAGCGGCTAATGCGCGTTATTGTATGCGCGTTTTATGTTAAACAGATGATAATAAGCACAGGCAACCACCCGCGGGTGGAACCAGTGGCGTTGGAGGGTGACTCTGACCGTCTCGCTCGGGCCCAAAGCGCTTGTGGTACCTGGTGGTACAACCCCGTAAAAAGGGGTGGGTTTAACAAACCTCAAGCGAGTAGATGGAAATTCTACAACGGAGTGCTGTTTGTGGCACCACAACAATGCACAATAAGGCAGCAACAAAAGAACTCATCCTTTGTGGGGCTTCATTTTTCAGGTGAACTATATGACTTGTGTTTGGGGAAAACTGTATACGAGCTGGAAAACCTTGCCTTCATTTTGTATATAGGAGTTGAAAAAAAGAAAGGATGGATGCATGAGAATGAGAATGAATTAGAAATATTATTCCTGTGATGATGTATGAGCAAATATGTTTGAAATAATTCACTGGGAAATCCCAAGGGATGATTAAGAAACTGGAAAAACAAACTTTTGAAATTTTCTCCCAGACGAATCGGAAGAAAAATACAAAAGCTTCTTTCATTGTATTATTATTTCTGTCCAGGTTTGGTCCTTGGACACTGTCAAACGATAAGAGTAAGCTCAAAGTTCTCCGGCAAAAAGCTTTAAGAGCGCCTCCGTAACAAACGCTTTAGTTAGCGTTTAGTGCACGTAACAAAAACCACCAAATTAAAGCTAACCATAGTTCCCGGCCGAAAATCTACCGTGGGCCATCGCAGCCATCAACATGGGAACGTGTCAGCAAGCGAGGCTGCTGCAATGCTTTATCGATCCGGTCAAACGCCATTGACCTATAATTCCGTGCTTCGGTCAGTTCCAGCGGAGCGAACGAAAGCAGGCGAAAGAACATTTTATTACTTTTATTAGTTTGTGTTGCGGCGCTGCGTCCGGTCTCCATCTTCAGGGCGCGTGTGAGTATGTGTCTGTATGTTTGCGCTTCATTTCTAGCCGGGCCTTATCCTTACAAACCGAACAGAAGCAAAGAGGCAGGAAGATCACAACGAAGAACAACAACAAAAAAAAACCGAACCCTGAAGGTTGGTACGCGTAAGATTGGCGCTGGACAGCCACGACTCATTGAGCTCGGTGGCTTGGTGGTGGAGTAAGGGGAGCAATTGGACCGCTAGAGTTCGTTCATTCATCTGTCACTAACTTCTAATACTACCGCCACCATTTACTACGATTACTACTACTATCTCCTCTTAGCACAACACTTCTTCCTTGTACTACCTTTGCGCTGCCCCAATGGACTGCTTCGGGACTCATTGAACATGGTGCCGTGTAGCAACAACAAAAAATGCCCCACAAAGAACAAATTTCCCACACTTTTACTGATACCCGCGAGACTGATTCGATTCGGAAGTGTATTCGGGGGACCGACACTCGAAAACGTCCACCACACTAGGCGGAAAGTCACACATTTGTCTCCCAATTTCCCGTTCCAACTGTTACGATACGCAAGCTATCGAGAAGGAAGATAGTTCTGGACGCAAGTGCGCCGGATATCGCTCGGAATATTTGCCGGCCCCAAACGGTTCATCTTCAAAGATGTCCAACTGTCATGACGTGAAAGCGCCTATCGACAGGTGGCTAATGATGGAGTGCAGAGGTTAAAAGTAACATTTCTGCCCAGTTGGACAAAGTTTACCGATATGGTGAAGTAGCCAAATATATCGTGCGATGGACATTAATTGACGTATTTTGATTAGAGCACAGTTGACGTCTACTTTTGACCCGGAAGATATCCTGTGTGAAGTTGAGCAAGATAACGAGCTATTGATAACGAGTTTAAGTATACTGTTCTGTAAATAAAATACACAATTCTCCAATATTCATTTTAAATGTATCCGACGCATTTTCTACAAACGCTTCCTTCAACTACACCTTCAAAGATCCAAGAAGATCTTCGAAGTATCGTAGCGCATGAAGTTGAACATTTATGGCTAATCGTGTTTACGATTATGTTTGTTACTAACCATTTCTAATCGTGGTGCGTACACCAGCACCATTGACGCTTAGTACCTTGGTTGCCAACTTGCAAAAAAGAATTTGTTTGTGCTCCTTTTTCTTAGCGCTACCTTCAGTAGCAGTAAGACTTCCTTCCTTCCGGCGTGCGACCAAGACAAGCTATCGACCCACGTCCATTACTGGCCCAACCATTCATGCAGTGCGAAGTAGCAGTAAGTGGATGGTGTGCGAATGAGATCCGTTTGATTAAATGAATTCACCGGTCAAACGATAATGTTGATTGCATTTTGATCTCGATACGCTTCTGGTGTGCCGTGCTTCGTTGTACCAGGCAAGTAAAAAGGTCGTCCATCTTCGACTTTGAATGATGCAAAAGCACCATTTCCTGGGAGGAAGTACCACCCCCACCCCCTCCTCACCCGCATACTCGCAACATATAAAAGTGTGTCCATAGGAACGGACACGTTCCACCGACCGAAGTGGGCGTGAAAAAATCATATTCCTCAAGCATTCAAAATTCAAACAAAGAGCGAAAGAGAACCTTTCACCGTACCGGTGCCTTATCTGGCCCGGACACGGTGCGCTCGCAGGGAAAAAAGGCAGTAAAAAAAGGGAATAAAAATAAAATCCTGCTAACGCCTCCCTTTTTGTAAAATTCACATTCTACGCTTACTTCACTTTCGTTGCATGATAAGGACACCAAAGTTCGTGTGTTTGTGTGTGTTTGTATGGTTTTATGTTTCCTTTTGCCTACTCTCTACAATCTCGCTTATCAAACACACTCTTTTGAATGTAGTTGAAGCGAAACTTTTCATCCGAATGGCGTACCGGGGTCTGGATTTTTTAGATAGTAAAAATATCCAGCAAGCAGCATAATGTCCCGCTTTCAACGAGCCTATCCGAAACCCGGGTCCGGAGGATTTTTCCCTGGCGCACGACCACATGTACGAACGCGCGGGGACAACACGAGGATCAACATTCGATTACGGGCGTCAGCTATGACGAAGTTTCCACAGAGGGCGAAATAGCATGAACTGCTACCCGGACAGCTGAAGGGCTAACAGGTTAACGCTGCCGAACGTGTGAAAGAGAACCCCCCCAGCCAGTGAGGGAGAGCGAGAGAGTGAGCAGATGGAAAATCCCAACCCCCAGATAGCGAGTGTGATAAGGAGCCATGGAAATAAGGGGGATGAAGGCTCTCCATCCAACAAGCACTAGAGCGAAGAATATAATAAAGAATAATAAAATACTCGTCCACCCACAGTACACCTTTTTTTATTTAAAAGAAAAAGATGATACCAAACGAAGGCACCAAGATGGTGGAGCGACTTGAAAGATGGAAAGGACCCAACCGGAGTCGACCACTCACTTGCTGGGTTCTCAGCTTGGAAGGGATTGGAATACAGGAATACATGAATATAAAGTCAGCACCTACTCACAGTGGAGCAGCAAAAAGGACTCCATCCCAGAATATGCATGCGCGCTTGTCTGGTATGTATGTATGTGCTGCTTAGACTTTCACGATTCCATTCGTTATCAAAACCCTCCTCAACCGTTATCGCAGGGCAACCAAACGGTCGATATTCTCTGCACCATCAATCGACTCGAGAATGCACATTACCAAGCAGCTTGCGCTCCCGCATTTGCTCCACAAGGATTGCTTCTTGTCTCGGGAAAAGTCTGAAAGCTTTCCCGAGCGTGAATTTCAAACCGTGGAGACTCATGCAAAGCTCCCGCATTGCACTGAGCATAAATTCATTTCAAAAACAGTCATCTTGCTCATGGCGTCCAAAGACTTGAGAAATGGACAGGGAAAACCTGCAGGATCTCTGTAACTGTGGAATACATAAGCAGCAGCATCGCAGTATATTAAGCGAATGGACGGATGAAAAATGAAAATGCCACACCGGCACCAGCGCTGGCCGTATTTATTTCCACACGCTCACTCGATTCTCCTCCCTCTGGATGGCATTTTCTCCATTTTCCAAACGACAATGCCTAGCGCTTTTAAAACGATGCTTCACTGCTGCCCGGTGCCGCACCGCCGAAGCTTGAAAGTGAAGCACCTGCCACACAAACGACTTCTAACCAAAACGATAGCATTCCAAGCGGTAGCTGATTTTCTCCCGCTCAGCCCCATCCCATCCTCGGCGCCATTGCTCACCTAGCTTTCGCCTGTGTGTATCTGCTTTCTGCTTCAGTGCGCAGGTCCAACAATACATCCTTGTTGGAGCATTCTGTACGATTAGTTTCCCCCCGGTAAAACCTTCATCTACTACCTCCAGAGAGATATCCTTATACTTTCTACTTACTCACACAAAAACATCCACACTAAGGGTGGTGTTGGGGAATGGGGAGGATGAGGGCCTTATGATATGAGAATACACGTTATGTTCCCTCCCCATGCGGGCAACGGCAGGATAATAACATAAATCATAAACCCATGTACAAGTGTTGGTGACGATTCAATTGTCTGCATTGTGCAGATTGAAGAAAGCATTTCGATGGGGAACGGTTTATATAGAAGCCTGAACATTAAAGGAATGCTGGCATGCATTACATATAAATGACACCATTTTGAAAAGCATTTTAAAACACTTGAAGCTGTTTGGAAAATGGTTTTTGGATAAAAGATATTTTTAAAACAATTCTTTTTATTTTTTGGACGTGCTTTACCTTACAGAAAAAATACACACGCAGGCAAATTGGTTCCTTTTTGTTCCCAGTGCATCATTATTGGCAATATACATCGCAAATAATTATAAATGACTACGAGTAACTTCCAGTTTCCGGTGTTTCTTTTCCATCATTCCCCTTCATCCCCCAAGGAGGACGAACTCCATTCATACTATCCCAGCGTCGAGCAGTGAAGTGTCCAGATTCTCACGATTTTCCTCACCAATGATTGTTCGAGGTGTCCGTCTGTTCCTTCGTTCTGTTGGGCAATTGCCACCGAAACCAACATTACCTGTGTCGGGAAATAACCGATGTAATAAAAATAAATAAAGTGCCAACTGTTCCAATCCGCAAACCCCTTTCTGCAGGAAGAGATACTCTCCTAACTAAGGTCAGCCAAAAGGATAGCTGGTTGGTTTCGCCCCATGGTCATCGGAATGGGCTCCGAGCCAAGAAAGTTGCATCAATGGTCAGTTTCGCTAAAATAAAACAAAACTCCAACCGATCCCTTTTACTTTTCCATTTCATTTTCAAACCAAGGAGAAAGAAAAAACAGGGGGAGAATCTCAGTAAAGGTGGCAAAAAGTACTACCTTACGGCACGAAGTACGTCCTCATCTACCGCCGATGGCTGCGGGCATCGATCGCGTGCTATTATCTGCTGCTCACTGTGGCAATTAACGCTTGATTCACGCTTCTTTCGATTGTCCAGCGTCGAGAATCTTTCCACGAGGTGTGCCGATTCTGGTGGCAATTTCGCATCCACCCTCGTCGCAAGCGAAAGGGTAACCCAAACATTATCACCTCATCCTTCTATTCCGAAAAGCCACAAGCCTCTGCAGCCCAACTCCCTCGAGAGCGAGCCCTTCGGATGCGACAGCCAATGCTCGTTATGCTATCTAACCGGCCGGGTACCGTATGATTCTTGTTTCTTTGCAAAACCCGATGCAACCGATATGATAGCGTGTAGATGTAGCCTCCCTTTGCAGAAATGGGGTGTAAAACGATCGAACTGCTCCCGAACCACAGCACCCATTCAGTGCGTTCGCGATCGTATGAATGAACTACGAGGACCCCCCATGCAAGTGCGGGTTCCCACTGGGAAATGTGCAATAATATCCATTCCGTCCGGACGGGTGCAGCAAAACAAGAAACTAATTAAGGAAATAAATATCGTTCACTAACACCCGGGAATGATATCGCACTCGCGAAATCCGCAACGATCTACCGACTACGGGCTGGGGTTCGTTGCGCAAAACCCTGGCAGGAAAATGCTTCTTCACATGCAAATCGTAAACTTACGCCACATCCGAAGCGAACAAACGAAAAACTCCCTTTTTTCACCAACCCGTAAGTGTCCGCGGGTCTGCAAAACGATGCAAAAACGATGGGCGAGCGATCACGCGCTACCGATAAACTCAATTATGTCGCTGCTCGCGGAATGCTCCACCAAACAACAGCCAGTGGCGGTCGTTTTTCGGTGGGAAAATTCATGCTCACGTACGGGTAGTACGCGTCGTACCAGCCATGCCCGTTGCATTCACTTATTGCCGAAGCAGAATAAAAAGGGATTCTCCCCGTTTTGTTGCTCAGCTTGAAGATGCTTTTAGCCTTTAGTTGGTCCAACCGTTATATGTTTCCCATATTGCACCATCTGGTGCCGGGCCGGATCGACTGGCACGGTTGCAAACGACCCGAACGCCCGTTCCCGAAGCCCTGGCCGTCCGTTCGACCATTTAAATCGTTAATAATAAAATTATCATGATCCCGTGCGCGATAATACCATCAAACACCGGAGAACAAAGGAAAATCGAAAATAAAATATTGTCAACCGATGGTTTTGCAGGCCCCCTCCCGACGCAGACGCTTCCACCAACGCACGGCCATACAAGCGTTTCAATCGAACCAAACTCCGAGACCTCATGAGGCGTAGGTGTGTTCTGTGTGTGTCGATCGATGGGACAATAATACAAACGCGCGCTATCAACGGCAGATGGTCGTCAAACATCCCATTGATCGGGGTCGGTCGTCCCTCGGTTGTGTTTAATTTTTAAATGGTCCATTTACCGTCCCTTAACCGGGCCCGTTCCAGCTAACAGTGTTTTGGCGCCCCGTGCCACGTCGCTCATTCGACAGACGTTGCGAGATACTTCATCATTCACACACTAATTATCAACAGCCGCGTACATACGGCGTCTCGGAGGCAAAGATCTTCCTCAAAGATCGTCTTATCGGGTCGTATCTAATATGTGGATGCAAATGGCAGTCCCATAAATACTCTCATCCAGTGCAGTTTTGTGAATAAATTTTAAATTCCCGCAGCAGCCGGACATCTTCAAACACAGCGTGCCGACAACTTCTGGCGCCTCTCGAGGCGTTTGAATGAAACGAATAAATTTATTAATTAAGAAATCGTTGTAGTTGCGGCGACGGATGACATACGAGCGGAGTGAGAACTTCTTCAAGTTCGCTCGGGAATTCTTCATTCTTAGTGTTGAGAAAATCTACCAAATTGGATTTTGGTATCAAATATTGAATTATCTATTAACTCTGAGCATTCACTAATAAAGAAAGTATAATGCTTACAATATGCTCTTATACTGATTTCTTTATATTTGGTGCAAAAGTTTCTCGAGTTGATATTGAAGTCTTTACAAGTTTATCTTCATTACTAACCGTGAAAATAGACATGTCGCGATATTTCTCAAAAGTAGCCCAATGTTCCAAGGAGAGCTTCTACTCTCGTGAGATATTTCTCGAGAACTCTTAAAAGAAGGCAATTTAAGAAAGAGTAGATAAGACGAATCTTAAGTCCTATTGTTTTGTCCTGTGCTGTGGATGCGGAAACTATCGAGAAGTAAATTCAGATTAAACTTGAATTCACAAAAAAATAGTTTGTTAGCTCAAACGAACAATTGCACCGTGCCTTATGAATGTGAATGCTCCGCATGTTCGCAGCCATTTAAAACCAACCTCAGATAACCGGTTAAAAGCAGTTTGCTACGGATCTTTAATTCATCAGAGTAGCAACCATCATACCGGAATATTTTCGCGAACGGAACTCAAAAACTTGTACCAAAGCCGTACATTAGCACACCGAACCGTGTCAGCTGACATTATTTACGTTTCACAACTTAATAATAAACACGCGCTTGGCCCTTACGCTACAGATAAGCATGAATCAACCAACTATCACACTGTTTCGTTCTAATTCACATCCTTATTACGGGCTTGCAGGAAAAAAAAACACACACACACACAGATCTGAATCTGAAATTCTAAATAAAGTTATACATTAATTCAGCGCCACACAAAAACCAACCACACCACACGTGGAAAACAATCTGTCAAAAACTTCTACTCCAACGCAACCACAACATGATAACTGACATATTTCACCCCCAAAAAAAACACAAACTACAAACACTTGCACACACTCACTTTCGTACAGGCGAGGAGAGAAAAAAAAGCGTTCGGCCTACCTTGTTTACACCTTTTGGTTGCGTTTTAATTGCACAAAACTCGTACCATAACGTACCCCGGCTCGGTATGGTCGGTTGCACTGTTTTCTTGCGCCCGAAGTATTCCAACCACTTAGCACCTTTTCGCACAAATCGAAACCCCCGACCCGCACATCCTCTCCCAGCCCCCCGGGGGGGTGAGTAACACTGAACCCGGAAAGATGCCGGTGGAATGCACTATGCGCGAAAATATGTTGTCCAAATTTCACCCATCGCTAAATTCTCCCGCTTTGTTACACGGAGCCGCATGCCTGCATCAACATTAGAAGCACCCACAGAAATGGGACCGCAGACTTTGGTGAAGTGAAAAATTCAACCAAAAAAAACACACACACTCAAACACGCAACATAAAATCAATTGAAACGGAGCCTGTCGATTGCCAAAAGGAAAACACCGGTGAATGATTTTTTGTCTCTCGGTTCCATGTAAAGGGCGCTTCGTATAGTTGCACGGTAAGGAACAACCGGGTGAAGCACACACAAAATTGGGGATCAAAATTCCTTTAGCCTCTTCAGGAACCAAACCGCACACCGGTCCCGTTCCCCAACGCACACAAGCACGCACGCACGCCGGGCTGTTTCGGCAAGGGCAGGTTCTCCACCTTTTTGTTTCTTTGGTTTCTGCTTCTAGCTCCAAATAATACACTTTTGTTTCGCTTGCACCGTATTGCCGAATGGTTTCGCTTCGTTCAAACCTACCGCAAAGATATCGTGTCACCAATGCAATGAAATGCACTTCGTATCGCGTACGTCAGAACCGCAGTAGCTTCCTGCTCCTGTCATTCGGCGGACTAAAAAGCGCGCGCTCGCTTGCAACTCGCTGCGCCAATGGCAACTGTGGTAGCGCAATGGAAATTCCCCCCGCTTGCTGTGTGTATGAGTGTTTTTTTGTTTGTTTACTCTCGCTTTGCCCATTCTCATTGCTTGAGCTTTCGCGGGCATGGAAAGTTAAAACACTTTTAAATGCTTCGTTTACCCGCAAATTAGTGCAATCATAATTACTCACCAAAGGTTTCGTACATTTATCAAATTAATGAGTTCGTTGAATTTAAATATCCCGGTACCCGTGTACCAATGGACAAGATAGGTGAAGAGGGAAAGAAAGGGGAAAGTAAAGCAGAAGAATTCACAATGCTGGGGGGTTGGCGTTATCATGGAATCATGCAAGCAACGTTGTTTGCTGTCAATCATTAATTTGTTGTACCTCACTGTCCAGAGCAAGCGATAGAGCGAACGAAAAAAGATAAATCGAGCTCTGCTCCTGCTCCTTATGTTTTGGTTGTGGTGTTGCCAAAAAACGAAAAAAAATCATATGTCCAGTATGTCAGTATGTTTTTAAATTACGATTTGTGGTTTATGAGTGACTTTCTACCACACCGACGGTTAGATCGGGAGTTGGAGAACCGATTTCAACCACTTGACATCTCCCTTCAAAATTCCAATCACCGTCAACATTTCATGCGAAGTGGTACGTACACCTGTCAGCACCAGTAGCACTCGATATCGCCCGTACCAGATTACTTATGTACGTTCGATCGTCCCACACAGCCCACCCTGCCGGCGAGGGGTCCGGAACGTAAATTGAAAATGAATTATTTCCCAGCGCTCCCCCCATACGATAAAATCAGTCCATCATAATATGTTTGATTGAACAAACGGTTAGGTTTTGTTCAATTTCAATTTTCCCATTTCAGCAATGCATGTTTCGCCCATACACGTACACGTGTTACTAGTGCGGATATTTGACTATCCGGGAACGAAGGGAGAATGTTGTTGTCAATTTGCGGTTTTACCCGCCGGGCGTACCCTCGTGTTTCCTTCCGTACTGTCCGGTGGGAGTTGACCGATACAACACTGGTCGGTACGGTACGGTGCAACACATCCTGTTGGTCTATAGTTCACAGAGGGAGATAATTCCACACAGAAAAAAGGAGCACGAACGATGACTTTAAAAACCAACCGTAATCTAACCTCACCAGGCAGGAAAGGTCGATATTGTTTATTAAAATACCAATTTAATTATGAGCGCAGTGAAGCGAGACTTCAGCAACAAAAAAGAGGGAAGAAAATGGAAAATAAAGAACCAAAAGCCCAATAAGAGGTAAAAACAGAACTCCGATAATCATGCATGAAAATCGTGTAAAAACCTCCACGTAGTGTGGCAAGTACCGCATGCAAAATATCTCGAAAAACCAATCGCCCGGTTCCGATATCGATCGGTAACGCCGGGACTGCTGGTATCGTTAGGTTATGCACATTTACACGTTCATTAGGGGAATTCGGTATCTGACCAGAGGGATCGCCCCATACAATAGCTCCATGGACACATCGAGCGGTTCATGGTGCACGGTAGCGTGCTTGCAAACGATCAGATGATCTTGTTCTGGTGCGATGATCCTTCGGCGATGGAACGATGCCACATCATACGCTCGGTGCAGCGTTGGTGTAGTGAAAAATGCGCGCAAAAAATATTTGATTTTATCAGCCCACAAAATTCATGTTGTGAAATACCTGGGTGAGATTTGGGATTCCAACACGAGTAGCAAAATAGAGGGGGAAAGGAATGAAAAAAAGGTTGAGAAGTGCTCTAACTTACCTGTTTACATATTAACAGTTTTACTATACCGATAAACATGATTTTTAATTTAATTTTCTTTCAATATTTTACTTTTTAAATTTATTCTTAACGGTTATACTAATTACACCTCATCATTAAAGTTGTTGGATAACTTCCAGCAACTCCATATAGCTACTACATCATTGCATTTCAATCGTGATTTGAATTGTTTATATATACCAACGGGACAGAAAAGTAGCTGGCTCTCAGTTTCCTGCATTCCTTCCTGCTCGACGATTGCAATTACAGTCCGCACCGCAAGCGCTCACCAGCGCACACCGACTCCTCATCGCTCGTTACGGTATTTGGTGTATTTGGCGAACGGAATTTCATTGTGTGACAGTATGGAAAAGTCAATGGTAGACAGGGCGATTTGCAAATTATCCCATCTTTAGCAGACCACCCCGGGCGTCTGAATGACTCGCTCCCCAGAGAACCATCGAACGGAATCGAGAACTTCCCAAACATGGTATGACTTCAATTGTGCTCCAACGACAACCCCCCACTGTCCCAACGTCTCAAGGAAAATTGGACGAATTTATCCGCAAACGAAATGCAAATATTCGATGCGGGTCCCCAAGGCGCGGGTTGTTAAGGGGTCTCGCTCACAAATTGCTCCGGCTAGCGGGCCCGCTTTTGTCTTTAATCAAATATTTCCAACGAGGGGTCTTATTTGAATATTCCAATCCGCCAAATGTGTCTTACGGGCGGTTCAGTCAAAGCGATAGCATGCTCATTTCAATTTAACACACAACGGCGTTACGGTCGGTATTTAAATGCTCGGTTGATTTAAATAAATGACAACGCTAATTACAAACCCTGGCCGGGCATCTGCATCTGTGGCGGTACGGTTGCGGCTAATTGGCGTATCGCGTATCGTGGCGCATGGATCGTTTTTCGGACGCACGTTCTACGAAGCGATCTGCAAAGTGGCGCAAAAGTTTATCAAAGCATATCGCCGCCTAGATCGGCAATGCTGCACGGAGTATGTAATTTTTTAATTCATCGTTCGCAATACGATTCAAAATGCACGCAGTACTTGGGGGTTGGTTTGTGGTATTAATGTAAAACTTATTATATGATTTCAATTCTATATGCATGGCTGATCAGAAATGAAACGTTTTAGGTCGAAACACAAATAAATATTGGTACCTACACGTCAAGATAGAACTATTTATAGAAAAAGATAATTTTAGCTGGAAAAACGCCGGCATTTTGACGAAGTTGAGTAACCAGAAAACCTTAGAATCTTGGCAAGAGAAGTGTCAGAGCTATGAAGGTTTAACCACCAATATTCCAACAAATTAGTGTTGATCTTTTAATGCTGAGAAGTATTTTTGATCGAATATGTATGTTAAGACATTGAAGAAGTTATAGAACAGTATACTATTAGACTCCTCAGTATCAATCGATCCTGCCCAGAACTTATTTTAACTCTTCAAGCCACTTGGAGCATATTGTATCACAAGAAGTATGAGTAATAACATCAGTAATATTGGTTCTAAAAATATCTCTAAATATAATCAAAACGTCTAAATAGACACTGAAGCACCGGATGCAAAATTTGCTCCCCAACCACGGTGAACGTACTGCGTGACGCCATTTGGAACACATTCTGCCAAGAATAAAACAATCCAACAGTAAACATGTTTGTGTCCGCCTCATTTTCACCCATTCACGTAATAATCCCACTAACTAGCCTGATAACAAGTGACACATTTCCTATACATTATGTGCAGGAACACATCTCCACCAACTGCTCCAACGGCCTCCTAACCTCTGTTCTTCTCCTTCCCCTTTCCCTTCTGTCGTCCCCCTACCCCAGGCAGATAGGCTATTGCGTAAATCGTTCAAGTGTGCAATAAATATCTCCCTAGCCCTTGGACGGACGGACGACGGCTGGCAATCGTGCCGGACAATCGTCACACAATCGTCGTAGCTGTTACATAAAAAGGGTAGCACAAGGTACGCGCGCGTACTCCCCGGCGAAGGCACAATGAAGGCACTCCCCGTGCCCTCGGCTGAACTCGGGCGCGCAGTTTGCGCACTAAAGACGTCGTTTATGAAAACATAAATCTAATTAATTTTTCACATCTGAAATAAGCACACGAGGCGAGCGAGAAAAACAGGCGAATCAATTTACGCTTTCACCCAGGGAAACGGAAGCAACCTCTCCCCGATGTCAGTGGTGCGATGGTATGGGTATCACTAGCATGTTCCTGTGTGCAACATAACGCACGAAGGCAAAGTTTTTATTGCCGCGAATAATAAGGTTATGATTGTTATAATTAGTCCTTCGCAGGCGAAACGGACACCTAAGCGATAAGAATGGCAAAGCCAATGGTCTGCACCATACAGCACGGCAAGCGATCGTTCTATTAATTATCGTATAGCTTCACCAAATGACCTGCTAAATTAGATCGTTCAAAAGTTGAGCCCCGTTCCTGCTGTACGGCTGTGTCACAAAGCAGCTTCTTGTCTGTGTTTTATTCTGTAGTAACGATTGCAATCTTTATTCACGAAATTATGATTTTATTTACAATAAAAAACAATATTATTTCCAGGATGCAAAACATGAGCGTCAGCAACGGTCTGCAAAAGCTGAAAACCAGTAGTAATCAATCAAATGTTGGCAGCCTATACTTTGCTGGCAGGCAGCCAGTGCCCAATTCTTGCCTGTTCCGGCAGTGATCATTCCATCCGGACCCGTTCGCTTCCTTCGTGGAATACGAGCCCGATAAATCCTCGACTTCGAGGCCACAATGGCGGTGTAATTTTGTTCGATATTCAAATTTCATTCCAATTTGCTATCCCTACTGTTAGTTTCATCTTGAAGTCCATCACACCGTGCACGAAATCGCACCTCATTCTCGGGAAGAACGTTTCAGAAAGGAGAACTGGAAGAAATCCCATTCTGCCGCCTCACGACACACACAAAAAAAAAGTATTCGTCATGATTCGACAAACAGGCACAACACATTGTCGCGCCTTCAAATGTGGATCCAATCC
Source organism: Anopheles minimus (assembly GCA_000349025.1). NCBI lineage: Eukaryota > Metazoa > Arthropoda > Insecta > Diptera > Culicidae > Anopheles > Anopheles minimus. The sequence goes on from KB664277.1 coordinate 5,126,494, forward strand.
CGTGCCGGATCCTGGCGCCAAACATACTTCTTCACTTTTAAAAATCAAAGAGACCGCAACCGCGCGCAAAAACAAATCCACATCATTCTGGTCCAATTTCGCCACGTCATCGGGGACCTTTTTCAGTTACAGCCCGGCCCATGAAGTGGGTTTTGTAAATTAATTTTTAAAAACCCGATTCGAAATAGTTATTGTCCACGCTTGAGGGAATTCTTCATCTTGTACTGCCAATAAAAAAGGGAATGCAAATATGAGTACGAGCCCGTACAACAGTTGGAAAAAGTTTGGCATGAAAAAAGGAAGGAACTCTCGGCTATCCCGAACTTCTAGAAGGCAGCTCCTTCACGGAAGGTCACTCGGAAAGGGCCACATCAAAAATTCCCACGACTAGAACGAGCGGCGCGAACGATCCCGTCCGCTTATCGCAGTCGAATCTTTAGGCCCCGGCTCGGCTCAGCATACTTTGCATCAAATTCGCCAGCCAATGTTTCGCCCATCCGCAAGCGAGAGTGCAAGCTGAGTGCCCATACCGTGGTCTATAATTAATATGCATTTTAAGGATTATGTTCCATTTAGATTTCCATCTCGTGGCGGTTTATATTTTTTAATATAACTATCCAACCACTTGGCATTACCTCACCAGAGGAACGATGCAACAGCCCCTTTCGCTAACATTCTGGGAAGAGAAACAATTATCTTGCGGCGGTTGCACTTGGGAGTGAGTGGCGGGTTTCGCTTTTTTTTTCATTCGCCCTCGCATCACATCTTGGCAAGTATGTTTAATTAGAACGTCTTAAGGAAAGTGTTATAATTATTTTAATGGATCGCTGAGAAGCAAAATCGAAGTTAAAGTCAGTTCCATGGAGGGAATGCACTTTGCAAGGCCGTTCGATGCGCCCTTGCTATCAGTTTAATCGATAATAAAATGCATCAAGATGCACCTAAAAGCTGTACAATTTATTTTTCTTACTTTCGGTAAGATTAACCGCATTGTGAAGGAAACAGTGTTCAATGATGTCTTAGTAACTATTTGGCATGCATGGCTTTTCAACTCTTCCGGCATGGGGTCAAACCTCAAATGGTCCTGGCTGTGTGACTGTTCTGAAATGCACAGGATCATTATTTGTTGAGTCTACTAGGGTTCAACTATACAGCGTATAGAACCCCTACATTAAAACCTATATTTAATTCTAGAAAATAATGAAAGTGAGCTTAATCTTGTGATATTCACAAGCAAAGCAACAACTTTTTGCAGGTATCATCGCCAACGTTAAATGAAGAATACATTCAAGAGTAGTTACAAGAATTCAAGAGAAAAAATGCATTTTCTTATCGTTTTTGTAGACTAATATTTTACGAAATTAACATTGCAGTAAATAAAGAAGTTTATTATCGAAAGCATAGTGTCAAAAGGCCTTTCCTGAACCTGTTAATACAAGAATATAAAAAAAAAAACAAAACGAGAGTTAGCACACTTTCGCACGAAAGAATCACTCAGACCTTTCGAAGGGCAAGACGGGAAGGATCATCCCCCATCCGGGTGTCAATTTGCTATGCAAACACATCCCCCCCCGATGCACCAAACGTAATCATCGCATGGTTTTATTACACCACGGATCATTTAATGTGCCCCAAACCGTTCAAAGAGCAACGCCGAATCCAACATTCCCGAGGACACGCTCCAAAGGTTGGCGCTGGCTTCCGATCGCATGCCACACTCTCATCCATTGTTGCCTTCTGGCCAAAAACCCCCGCGTTTCTGCTTGCCCTTGCCCGCGTGTATGTTAAGCACGGTAGACAAAGCAAACATACAACTTCTTCTTCCCGCTGCTCCAAAACAACGCTGATAAGCGCAGTGTGTAAGCTCACTCCATTCCTTATCCATCATCATCTACCCGGTCCCAGTGTGTGGTAAATGCCTGTTTGCGGTGCATTTGCATGTGCATACGCTTCCAAGTGCATTCGCCACGCACATTTGCTTAATATTCCGATAAATTTCATCATTATCTTTACACTCGCAAACCGAGGTGCATGGTGCACCATTCCAGTGCCCGTTCCACAATCTCCACGAACATTATCGTTAAGGTTAAATTATTTGAGTGTTTTAAAATTTTCACAGCTGCCTACCAGCACGTATCGGATAATTCTTCCTCGCTCTTTTTCGCTCGCCTTAAGAGCTCGGGGAGTTCGAATGCAACTCTACCGTCCCTGATTGTCATCGTTCATCGGGAGGATTAATGACACCACTCGCCAACATCCAATACACCTCCCAAGTGGTACAAGAAAAATGGCGACCACGAATGCCACCACCATCGAGGAGGCCACACGTGAAGAGATGCACGCGTATCGGGGACACAATAATTACCGCGCATCACAAGTATTTCGTTCCAATTCCCATCGTGATCGGATTTATTGAGTCAACGCTGGCGACTTGTCTGGCGGCATGCCATAATGCGCCTTCGTCCCATTCCCTTCCCAACTCACCAGCCCACCAGTTATCAATAACACACCGCGGCAGTGCGTAAATATGCGTTGCTGCTGAAGATCAGGCAATCGTTTCTTGAGTTTTTTTTCTTTTCCAACCTACAACAGTTAAATGTATCGCTTTATAATGGGCTCGTCTCGTTTGCCATTATGATAAAAGGGTTTTCTTTTTGCTGTTTGCTAATTAAAACAAATGGTAAATAAATGTACAGCTCGCATATTCATCGGGTGATCATAGTTAAGTATATGTGCCAGATGCAGCACTCATGCAGCAATGCAACGGATAGTGAGTTGCACCGATAAATAACCTTTTATTGTGGTATCGCTCGGTGCTACTGAAAAAGCTGTAATTGATTTACTTACCGCAACAGCAAACGAAAATTAAATATACATGAATTTTAAGCATTTTTTTTTACTTCCAACCTTTTGAAAAGGACCTTGAAAACATCAAACTCACATTTCATGTCACCACCACCAGTGTGTTACCATAGTTACGGTGTGGTGTCGTGGTTTTGTACGAAAGTCACTCGCGTCACTCATTTACTTCCCGCTCGAACTAAAACAAAAACCTGCTTCGTCTGGTTGCAATTTGTGCAACGGTTGGTGGTAATTATTTATACTCTATTTAAAATAACAGATACTCGCCCGACCCAACCCGTTGACAATGATTTCCGCACCTGTGCATGCGTTTGTGTGTGTGTGTATGTGTGGTTTCTTCTCCTTTCGTCGGTGCACAAATAATGCGTTGCGACGACATTATCCGACGAGGACGGTGAAAATCTCGCCCTACACCATAGTTGCACAAACCTGCGCGGGATAATTAACAATTCAACAAGTTTTTGCCCTCCCGTTCCCGCTCCTTCCCCCCCCCCCCCTGTTTCCCATGCCACATGTTCCTGGCCATGTTGAAGCTCTTTGGTCTTTGGTTGACACAATCCGACGAGACGAACGAATGTCATTCCTTTCCGGCCACCAATAGCCTACCGCACAATCAGGTTCGTTTCATCTTGCCAACGTTTGCGCTGCTCGTTTTTCCTTGCCTTTGTGCGTCCTTCTCTCGCTCGATATACAAATACGCTTCCCCGCATGTGTGTAAAAAACATAACTTAACATGAAATTAAAATATGTGCGCGACAAATAATTTCATAAAATGCTTCGAATGAATTCATACTCATTATGTGCGCGTGAGCGTCGTGAGTGCGTATCGCATATGCATCGGTTGCATCGGATGCACATTACATACCCGATGAGGTGGTCGGGTCCCGATTTCCTGCCCCACTTTGTATGCCTTTCCTCCACCACCCTGGGGGAAGGGGACCAGGGGAATTCGATTGCAAACCGAGAGCGCTGAATTCCAGTTCTAACTTGGCATCCTTCACGCAACTCACACACACACACAAACACACACGAGTGGACCGAAGTCCGTAACTGCTTCCCTGTCATGCACCGTCAGGCACTCGGGGCAGATATCATCGTGCCGCTACCACTACGGGCACCGGAGCTGGCACTCGCATGGCTTAAATGGACAATTTCACAAAAATTATTGCACATATAATTATAATTATCTATCAGTCTCTTTTTACCTCGGGCATCGTCTGCATTGCAAAACTGAAAAGCAGGGAAACAAACAAGACAACCGCACAAAAACCTGCCGTCACCGATCGCCGGGGCGAACGTTTAGCGACTGCGAGATTACCCTTTAAGCGACTTCTCCGCCCTTAGGGGGGATGTGCTCAGGAAAAAAACGGTGCGTCGAAAGCAATTGTAATAATGACCATTATCACACCATTCCGGGAGCCAGAGTGACCCCATGGGATGTGTGTTTGTGTGTGGAAATGGCAGTTAGCGGATCTGTGGGAAAATACGTATCGGAAAAACGACCCACTAATGGGTCGGTGCATTATTACGCACGCCGTGTAGTGGATGAATTTTCCGCACGTGGGGATTTTCAAACGATCGACACAAAGATGGGCGTCTGAATATTCCAACACCGACAAAAAATTAAAGCCAAAATACAAATCAAATGGTGTTACGGTGTACATCACTATCACTCGATTAGACCAGGGGTCGGCACAGATTTCTCTAAAGTAGCCACAAGCCCGGCACTGCAGGTCAGATAATTTTTTTCTATCTTGAGTTCAAGCATGATGGCTTGAGTTTAATCCTTATTGAATCGAACTGACTTGAGTTAAGCTGACTTTAGTTCAAGGCAGCTTGAGTCAAGCTTTTCAACATCATGCCGAATTGAGTCAAGCTGGCTTGAGAATAAGGTCACAGTAGATTGTAAAGATCAGTGAATCGCCTATTAGCATCGTCTCGATCCACCGGCTTTAATCCAGTACGATCCTGTGGACCGGATATTGAAATGATATGATATTTGATTTATTTAATATTCTTTGAAGGTTAATAGAGAAAATCGCAGTACGGGTAAAATCAGCTGGCGGGCCGGATTTGGCCCACGGGCCTGCTTTGCCGACCTCTGAATTAGACGATTGTTGTACGACACACGATCGATACAATTTCGTATGCGTTTCGAAACACATGCAGCGCAGACACAAAACCACACCTGGACCCAACCTGGTTGGAAATTCGAGCCGTAAATTAAGTTATTACCATTAGTTTTATTGACTCGTCCTAGGCCAGGCGCGCGTCCGCTAGAGGACGTACCAAGGAGAGAAAAATGAAAGTATAATTCGATGCTCATAAATATCAATCGTCCATTACACAAGCGTGTGCGTATATAAAAGCGCACCCAAATGAATAACATCATCGGGGTTTCCGCGCACCATGCCAGCCACCAAACAAGCCAAACAATCGGAGAAATCTTAACTGCCCATTTCAATAGGCGACGCACGACTTTGGGTAACAATAAATAAAGTGTAATATATTAAATAAACTGACCACACGCTTGGCCCAGCTTCCCCGCGTTCCCAGCCATTTCGGAGAGGAAAAAATAAACGCGTTTAATTAGGACGAGTTTGATTTCACTTTAGTTTTTCATTGAAAGTTTTTTCTCCTAGTGCCACCTGAACTGGTGGTTTTATATATGTACGCCGGTGTTATGTTGGGTCGCGCGTGCCAAGATGCCGTTTTAATGTAGTTTATTAGACGGTATTGCGTTACGCACAGTGCGCACCATACCGCCACAAACACCACAAAACAACGAAAGGTATAAAGGTTGAAGAGATTGATTGATAAAACAAACAGAAAGCTTTCAACCATTTTTTTTTGGTTATCTTATCATGTAATTGTTTGATTTCAGCATCGCGTACCTGGTTGGATTATAAAAAACGAGTTGTTTTTTTTATTATGTGTCTGAATGTGTGTAAACAAAAGCTTGAATGTTGTTACTCTAGCTCTCATGAAAAAAATGATACATTTGAAATGAAAATATACAAAAAAACAAATTATTAACGGAAATTATTTCATCAGAATAAACACTCCTAATATCAACCCAAAAGTATCCAATTAACAATTGTCTTAAACTTAAAAGATATTCCCCACAGTACGAGCGAGAGATCATTTTCCAGACTAGAGCAACGAGAGAGAGAAAAAGTCACATATTGCATCCCCACAAGCAACGCAAGTGCATCATTCACACACGTCTACACGCATCATCATCTTCTCATCATCCGGATGCATCCAATCCGACGGTCCGCAGCCTCATCATCTTCATCATCTCCGGCCCGGGCGACGACTCATATGCAAAGTGAAGCAGCAACGTCACAGTAGGCGTGGTTCCGGAGTGCCACTCGCGGATGCTGCCACTAACGGATTAACCCGAACGGGGAGGCCAACTATTCCCACGCCACATAAGCTCAATCATACAATCAAATTAAACAATTAAATAACGATTATCAAATTAGATCAGCTAATGACACTGGGGATGATTATAGCGCCGAATGTGTTTGCTGGTGTGGATGCTGATGATGGTCATCTTCTGCGCCAAATAATTGTAATACGTTTTGCCTCCCAAAATGCCTTCTGTGGAAACGGAGCACCAGAAGAAAAAAGCAACACAACCCCCGCGGACAAAAATGACACTAAGTGTGAGCCATTTATGGGGGGAAAGGACATCGTGTCTTTCGTAGGGAGTGCGACCGAAAAGGATGGCGTTGATGATGATGGCGTCCAATTATGGGGCGAGGGGGGATAAAAACAATAATTTCCCCCTTTTTTTCTACTTCGACAAATCCTTGAAATGGATGAACTCATCTTTTTAAAACGCTGCCTTTCGTTTATTTAATTTCACAAAATAAAGACTTCACAACTCACTGTGTCTGGGTGTTTAATTTTTCTTCCTTTGTTCGATTCGTTTCGATGGCTTCTTTTGCCCGCTCTCCTTCGCTTTTGCCACCCGGGATGAATCGTTGTTGATATTTTAATAAAATACTGCTACTTTTTTATTAATCTAATTAAACCAGCGACAGCCGTAACGCTGGAGCAATAAATCACAAGAGCAGCGCGATACTATCGTGGCCCTCAACATCGAGAAAGGATACGACATTGTTACAAGCATGATATGGTTCATTTTTACTCCCGTTCTTCAGACCCGGTAAGGGATGGAGATAATCGGTCAGCAGCAGTGTTGAACGGTGCACTCGGTGTTCCCTGCTTTCCCGTTCCCACACACTTGCGATTAAATTAGTTTCTTAGCTTTCATTAATTTCAATCATAAATCCACCTCCATCAATCGATATCCATCTGACTGACGTACTGACAAACCCCCGAACCGAACTTTATACGCCATTTACCCTTGACTGGAACTTCTGGGGTTGGTAAGGGCGGTACGTTGACAAAAAATTTAAATTGTTTTCCATTACTGTGTTTTCACCCCACCCAGGAGTGAAAAGTCACCAAGACCGATTGTCCATCGATGTGTCGCGCCTCGCTACTCGAACCAAATTAGATCGAATTAAACAAATTTGTGGTAGCATTCGAATTATGGTCAGCACCGCAGGAGGGTGAGAACGGAACCTCAACAGTTCCACTCGATCGTAACGCTGGTCAGCGGATATACGGTGCGCCGAAGTCGACGATATCATGCTGCGCCCGGCCGGTACCATATGGCGATGGTGGTGGCGTTTGTCGGGGAACCGGACTGGACAAATTAATTTTCGAACGAATTTATAACTGCCATTAGCGAAAGGCGAGCTGTCATCGGAACTGGACAGTGGTTCCGTTGCGGGAAGTAAGTATCCCGATGTGAGAAGAGTGGGAAAAGTCATTTCAATTAGAATTTATGTCTTTTATGCTTAATTGCTTAACTTTCATTGAAAGGCTGTACGGCTATGGGAAGAGTTAAAGAAAGATGCCAATTGAAGAACGTTTCGGATCGATGTCAATCATGCCGCATCGTTTTCGTTTCCGGTAGCGTATGATTAACTAATAACTCCGTAACACCATAAAAAGAATAAAATTTCCAAACAAAATGAATGAAAATTGACTAAACTACGAAAATATTCAGTAAATGATATTTAAAATAGTAAATCTTTTTGTTTAAAAACGCAAAATAATTGCGATACAATTAATGCCGCAACTCTTTTATTTTTTTAAATAAAACAAACATGATTTAGTTTGATAAAGCTCCATTAACTTGATCGCTAAATGTTTACGAAGCTAATTAAGCCCCATTTTCACCCATTAAAACGCGTTGCATTAATGTGAAAATGTTCATTATAAATGCAATTTTTATGCTAATCTAAGGCTTAAATTTTAATTAACAGCCACGAGCCAGATTGAGGCTGTCACACTAATTTTATTGGTTTAAAATGTGCAACAAAAGTTTTTACAGTCAAGTTTCATTGTTCGTGAAATTCCTTTAATAAAGTTTATATTTCCGTTTTGCCAAATGCCAGGAATGCCATACCGGTTTTGTGGTTCGGTAGATTTTTACAATAATTCTATTTCCAGGAATGGCAATTTGCTCTCTAGTAGGTACAGTCATAAATATTGCTACACTTCCCTTCCCGTACGTTGACACAAGGAATTGTGTGTCCGGTGTACATTTGATGCAAAAAGCCCACGAGAAAACCCCAATTCTCGAATGCGCAAATCCGAAGCATGACGGGACTAATTAATTCAACAAACGGAATCATTAGCTGGGCTTCCCGAAAAATAAAACATACGCGCAAACATATACGCCGGCCTGGTTGGGGATGAAAACCCCAACAGGCGTCCAGTTGGACGCCACGGAACGCCAAAAATTAAGAAAAGAAAACCCCAAAGCGTGCAAAAAGACAGCAACAACAAAAAACACAATAACGAAAATAATGCCAATAATAACAATTCACGAGAACCGGTAATCATAAACGCCATTTGCCTCCGTTTTGGAAACTCACCCCCATCCCGTCCCACCACCCACTTCCAACCCCAACGTGATCGTAATAAACACACACGCGAAATGAAATCATCATTTTTCCATGAAATTTTTCCAACTCTTTGCTTGCCTCTTGTTGTGGTGCCGATGGCCAGCAAACGAGTTCCCGTCGTTGGTTGCTGGTTTCGTTATGCTGCCGGTGGCACTGCTATCGTTTTGGGACAGATTTCTTTTAATTTATTCCACAGCTCAGCGAGGCATCGACGCCAACCAGATGCAAGATCCACTCGGAGGGAGCCGAGTTGCAGCTGCAGTTGCAATGGAATAGTGCATCAGCTGAAAGGTGTGGGGTTGAATGGGAGGAAGACGAATGGGTGGAAATATTTAAGCGCCAGTTGCGCACCAAACGCACAACGCCATCCTTTTGTGTGGCGGTTCGCGACCAGCGGGAGACCTTCCGCGACCTGTTTCCGGCATAAAGGCGGTTTGGGACACCCGATGATGTACGTGTGGATTGTTTTTGTGGTGGTGCGTTGTATTTTTTTTTTTTCGTTGCCCATTCGCCCATCTCCGCAACTTGGGTGAGAATGAGGCAAAAAAGGGACCGGCCTTGTGATCCGGGATGGCTTACCTTCCCAAGATGCATTTCGGAATGATATAAGAAAAAAAGCAAGGAATACAATATGGCTTTTTCTATTTGCTTTTTCATTCCTTATCGAGACACTAAAGGGACGACACTACGCGCGACGATAAGCACCAACTGATAGATCCGTCAACTGGACATGAAATCTATTAATTTACAAGCCACAACCACAACCATCAACACGTCGCACTATCGCTTTCCATTTGCAAACAACGCCACCCCCTTTTAACCCTTCCACCCACCCTCTCCCTTCCACAACCTGATCGCTAATCATCATGCCGCCGGCTTGAATGGAGTGAAAACAAATTCAACCCTTAAATGGGCAACCCTCTATCGGTAGCCGCTTCGGGGTTGACAGATTCGTCAGTGTCCTGAGCGCGATGGCGCTGCCTTAATGTTTCTCACTCGATCGGGGAGGGGGTTTTAGTTTTTTTTGTGATCTACCACCGCTTGCAATTCATCTCCTAAAAAAGGCATTTGGCACGACCGGCAGCGACTGGCGTTTTCCCAGCGTGACACTCTGCCCCCAATGTGGAAGGTGCAAATGCCTACGCGAGATCGCCGGGCTGCAAGTTTTCTCATATTAATTTATATACTTCACCACGATCACCACGTGAGGGGGAGGGGTTAGGTTTGGGGATCCAAATAGCCACCCTGTTTTTTTTTCTTCCACAGCATAATTTCAGGTGCGTAACAACTGCGGGAGGTCGGCAGAGATCAAACGCGTTCGTCACCTAATACGCAACCGTCGATCGCCAGAGGATCGTCCAGATTTGCACCGCCACAATTACGCGTCGCCCGTCCATCTTGTGCACCGTACGGGTTGTATGCATCACGAATGACTAATTCCTCTGAATGGGGGCCTTCTTTCATAATCACGCACGAATGCATCGGAGACGCAAATTCCACCCAAACCGATCGTCGTTGTCGTGATCGGTGGAATATGTCGGCCAACCGTTTGGCGTCCTGTGAACCATGTGAGCTCATTTTTCACCCTTTTCCTTCCTCCCAAACCATCCCCCGTACGTAAGGACCGGTTGTTTATGGTCAGATCCGGCGTTAGTGGAGTGGAGGGTTTTCCTTTCAGTTGGTGTAATTATTTAATTATATGCGGTTTCTTTTGATTATATTACAAACACACAACAACCACCGACCGTTCGCTGCACTGGACCGAAGTGAACGAAGTTTGTTTCCTTTTTTGCCACCATCTGCTGTACGGTATGAAGGGGGAGAATTGGGAGGGAAGAAGGGAAGCAACGGGGTTTGTGATCGGTATGCACAACTGCACTTCACCAGTGGGATTGATTCGTGGGGGCAATGACAAACACAGGAAAAAATTGTAGCAAAAATTATTCCTTCGCCAACGGAGAACGCTTTGTTTCTTATAAATATATTTCCCTCCTCCCCCCCCTTTCCCCCTCTCCTTTTCCGATCTGTGTCGCGTCGATTTTTGTGACCACATCGATCAGACATTCAAAATTGTTCTACCACAGCCAACCCGTTGAGGAATGTCAAGGAAATATGCAAACGCAACCCGCCGCCCGACCGGCAGGTAGGAAAATTTGAAACCAAACCCCAAAAGGGAACCGAGTAAAACCAGGGTCCAACAACAAAAAAAGAGTACCGAACATTCTTTCCCTTCCTGCTTCCTCCCCATTTGGGGGGGGGGGTTTAAACAAGAGTGGAGTTTTTGGACAAAAATATGTCGCCTGTTTCAATGACGCAAAAAGAAACCACAGCATCAGCAAACGCAACATTCCCAATGTTGGCCGTTGTCTGTTTTGAAGGCGTTTTTTCGTCGCACGGTGTTGAACGGTGGACCTCCTCGGTCACGGCATTCCAGTACGATTTCGCAATCGCTTCCGTTCCGCACGGAAGAGAGAAAAAAAACCGTCCCAAATCGGACGCTTCTTTGAGCTGGGCCGATTGATGAATTCCATTCAAATTTATTCTAAACAGTAGCGGCTTTCGAACGCAACATCAAAACACGGAAAAATGTGGTGCGGTTAGAATGCAGTTTTTGATTTGTTCACACACACAAAAAGGGGCCGCGAAAACAAACCCATCGTTTGGCCGATTGAATGATTGATTTCTGCTTTCGTTGAGCCGTCCTTAAGAATGTGATCGTGTTTTAGGGGAAAGAGGAAAAATACAAAAATCTACCCCTTTAGCAAGAATGCGAGAAGAACTACAGTTAACCAACGATGGGGATGATTAGAAAACCATTCTCCAAACAGGATACATCATTTATATCCAGTCGTTTGTTTTTATTGTCCTTATTGCTATAAGCCGGCGAACCGGAGGTGACTTAATTGTTTGAATGGTTTCATATTTATAGCCGCAAAACGTTAAGCCCTTTCTGTCGTGATGAAACGCAAAATAACCATAATTATCGCACATTCACCTGTAGCGTTAGCGGGCGCAATAGTGTTTGAACGGAAGTTAAGTGGCCATTTCGTCCATTGCTGTCGACGAGAAACGAATTAAGAAAAGCAAACACATACACGCCCGATACGATCGGCTTAGTGACATGAAACAAGCAACCGGAACAAACAAGGATCTGTTTCGTTGATGGCCGTTTGATGCCTTTTAGCATAATTGGCAAATAATGACTGCATCTAACGGGATGGGCTTCCTTTCGGTTGTTTAACCAACAACCACTAAAAAAAGTGTCATCATTGCACCCAACAGGTGCCAAACGACTCTGAGCCAAGAAAACGAAAATACGTTTGGTAGTGGTGGTAAGCTGCAACCCGCTGCACTGAACCGTTAAATGCAAACGGCTTAGTGCATAACGGCGATATCAATTAACACACTCATCCCAGTTGGAGGCCCCGAGGAAGTGCATTAACAGCACAAAACCGTGGCGATGCACAATGCATATTCACAAGCACTTTCGTCATCGTGCGCTAAACCAGCAGCACTGTTGACACTCGAACAAATCATCACCTTTTGTGTAAATGGCGGGTCAGCACATCCCTTGCTTGTGCTTAAAAATAATTATCATTTAATTTTTGAAAAAAGAAAATTTTAAACATAAAAAAAAACAAAAGACAAAACATTAATGTCTCTATGGAACGAACCGTGGGTGCACTTGCAAAGTGTTTTTGCACAAAAATTTGCCAAAAACGCATCTTAACAATTTAAATCCATAATTAAAGATAATTGGACTCGCTCGGGAACCACCGGCCAACCATTTTCCAGTTTTGCTACAGTTGACTATTTGCATGCATTTGCACCATCACATTTACATTAGTTTGCTTTTTCCTGCGCTTTCCGGTAACAAGGTTTTTCCTTTGCCCCTTTTTTTCTGCACTGCCACGCTCCAGATTCCCGTCTTTTGCTCCGTTTTTATTTTTCGGTGCTTATCGCGATTACGCTGCGGATTAGTGTAAGTGATATGCACTTCCGGTTCCACTGCACTGCGCTCACTGCCATGCACCGGTTGTTTAACTGGATTGGATGGATCGTATTATTGTTATTGCCCACGCTGCATTTGAATAAAAGCACGATAAACGTCTGTTGGCGCATGTTATTCGTTAATTAATTATAAGCAAAGCTAAACAAAGCCAACATCAATGTGCTGCGAGCGCAACCGTACGCTGATAACTCGCGCCATGCTTTACTATCAGCTTTAGCGAAAAAAAAAGGAAAATGAAAAGCAAAGTGTAGACAAGCAAGTGCTTTTCACCGGCCGGTTACTATGGTGATGCGGGTGCTAAATCTTTCCCGGCGAAATGTATGCAATCTAGAAGCGATTCTGAGTGCGGTTGATATGCGTTTGCAAAAAAGGCATGAAAAGCGGTAGGAAAATTATGGCTGGCAACGCTCCACGGTCAGTCAGTGTGGTGAATGTTTTGTGTGTTTAAGTAATTTACACAACGGCACCCTTGCTGTTTTTCGTGTGCTCTCGTGGCTTATCTTGGGCGGGTTCGTTAGGCTTCTACCGCAAACGTTCAGCAGCACAGTGGTTTTGGAAATGGGAATGAAAAGGCACGTCCAAGGAACGCGAAGGAACTGCATCGTAAAAATGCGTTCCGTTTCGGTACGAATTTAAATGGCGTGAGAAAAGTGGCGTACATAAATTGCCAGCTCACTACGGAGCCCGTGCCGATCGAGACGGAGACGCCACACATCCGGTAGCTTCCAATTTTTCAGTTAACGACCGTATCACCAGACGGGATGCGCATTTTCCACGAAATGGTGGAAACCGTTCGATTATGAAGCGTATTTTGCCTACAACGAAGTCAATATTAGTTACGAGTGCCTTCCCATCAATGTCTAGTGATGGATTTAAATGGCATTCAAAGAAATATCCGCTGCTGAAATTAAATGTTTCATTTTAAAACTAAGAAATTAAAATACAATTTAAGTTATGTTTTATTATAGTTTTTGTTTGCTTAAATAAAATCTAGTAAAAAAATTAAAATTAGGTAGAATTTCTGTTTTTCTATTTGAGTGTTAATGAATAAATATGTCGAAAACCACATTAACGATTATTTAATTCAATCAAACAAACAAATCTACTTTACCTTATAATTGCATTTAACAACAAAATCGAATTAGTGCGTTAAAAGGCCACACTACTAGTTGTAACAGCTTTTAATTATCTTTTTTTTCTTGGGTAAGAAACTTGAACGACACTTACACGAATTAATATATTACCCATTAACCTTCTCTAGCAACCATCCCAAATGTGCGGCTACTTTAAACATTTTTATTCCTTCAATTTTTTGCTGCTCCCCATTTGAGCTACCTTCGAATTGGCGCGGACCAACTTTCTGCCCTGCCAAGATACGGTATCATTATTGACTTCGCAAGGTAATTGAATTAGTTTTCCTCACCTCCAACGTACACGGTCGCGTCACCGTTTTCGGGTGCAATTATTGGCAGGATTCGGTCACGTTCGCGCACAAAACACAAACACGGACTAATGTGTTAAGCCGTAGCGATCGATGCTTGTTGGACAACCTTCAATCAACTAATCAATTGCTGTTCCCGCACGAAAAACGGTTGCAAACATATCGATCGATCGATCGATACCAATCTCCACTTCACTCTATCAGATCGACGTCTAATGTCTCATTACTTTTTCTCACGGTTTACATTCGATGTACGGTTGAAGGGGGATGTTTTATAAAGGGTGGGTAGGTGAGCATACCGACATGCCTAGTTCTGATTGTGCGCCTGAAAGCCCTATTATGATGCATTTGATCGACGCGAACCGCGAAACCGTACACGAGCCATCGGTCACCGTGATAAGAACCGTTCCCTTTCGAAGTTGCATCCAAATTTGGAGACAAACTTGCAACACCCAAAACGGAGTCTGCATCGCAGTAGAGCATAATTCATTTTTAATTTATCGGCCACGATCGAATTGCGAATTTTATGCTCTCTGCACAGGTGCTCCACCCATCCAGGTGGACCGGGAACGGTCGAACGGTTGGTGCCCGGTGTCTAGTTAGCAATCTCAACCATCAAGGTGTGACCGAAGTAAATGAGCACCAGCAGCTCGCATCTCCCCCCTCATTCGCCCGGCTCTATCATGTCGGTCTGGTGATTCGCAATGATGCATGTTTTATGGAAATGATGAGCCGTACCGTTTTAAATCGTCGATAACCTGTCCGGTCGGTGAGTGCCAATGGTCGGCCGTTGCTGTTTGTCGCCGTACCGGAATGTGAACCAGCAACCGCAGGTGAATGGGTACGATAATGCGAGGCCACACGAGCGATATGTTATGATAAAGGCATGCACACGGGCACTGCACTTGGTGCGTCGGTTAAACGAGTTTTGCAAACGGGCCACACCAAGTTGAATTTTAAATATCACTCCAAATGGAAAGCAACTAGAAATAAATACATAATTAGTTGTGTGGTTTTGTCCTGCGCTGCCGAGACTCCTCTCAGGAGAGCCTCAGCACAGCCAATTGGCATCTGTCATTGGAACGGAAGGAGACGGGACACAGTTGGGGACAAAAAAGAACACTTCCATCCCATTATTTCCATCCGAAGGGGGAGAGAGGAGTTTCCATCTCATAATCTGTTTGTCCATTTTTTTCTCTCCCCCGGTTGCATCCGTTGTGCGTTGTGCTCCGATGCAGTGGTGCGTTTTAATTTATGTGTCTCCAGCGCTACAATCAACCATCGGACATCATGGGAATGATTTGAATTCAGTGTCATCGTCTCATCGACGATCTCGTGGTACGATCTGCCACTCACGGATGCGTTTGCCGGATGGACCGGTTTGTCATTCACCGATCGTGTTCATGTAAAGTGAAATTGCAAATTAAACTGATTTGTATGCAATCGTCAATCGATGCACATGCACAAAAAAATGGGGACACATTCAAGAGGACTGTGTTAGCGTGTTGTCTACTGGCGAGACGATCGGTTGCAAAACTGATCGAGGTGGTTGGAATGGACCAAGGTAGATCTGTGGTTCGTTCTACATAGAGATAGCTCGTGATAGCGTTGCCTTTCTCCAGAGATGCTACATAGAATGGATGCTGCAAGGTGTTTGTATAAGGAAAGTTATGCAAATCGTGAATGCAGAAAACACCGTTAGGTATAAGCGACCTGATGAGTTGTTGATGGCGATCGGAAATGGTAGATATATGAGTCTTGGGAAAAACTCACTCAGGCAGGTTGGAAAAGAATGTCCCATATGCCATAAGGAAACACGCTGATGAAGAAGAAACAACTACTAAAATTACCCAATTTCTGTGAAACATCTTCAGATTGAGGAGAAAAAAAATGATTTTGTGTTTGAAGATGTCATCAAGAATTAATAAAACAATTATTCCAAAAAGTTATGTTCGCCAAGATCCCAAAATTTTATAAAATATATATCGAAAATATGAAAACCTTACTTTTTGTGAAACGATTGGTCTTTCATCATTCCGCTAGGCACCAAATGAGGCCTCGAAGGGTCTCGTGTAGCTTTGAAGCTCATCAAGTCAACAAGCAAAGCAGGATATCAGAAACTTCCTCTCAGACGGTGGACGAAATTTCTATCAAAGTTATTCTGAACTTCGAGGATCGAAGACCCGAAGATCGTCGACCCACCCTCTAGGTTTCTATAATCTGATTCGTTTATCTTCTTAGCATCATCTTCAATGTTCAATTTTCCCTTCGTGTTGCGTGAGAATAATAAACGCACGATCAACATTTTCCAACACAATGAGCAATGTTATTCTAATTCTTCTTATTTTTTCGCATTTAAAATTTGTTTGATAACTCACAAAAGAGCGAAAATTCTTTGCATATTAACCTACAGGAAATGTAATACGATACGTTGCGTTTTACAACGGAAAACTCGCAACCAAACTCTCCGGGTAACCTTACGCTACGTATAAATCTTTCCTTAATCGTACCTGATCCACCGTGTATGACGATGATCCTCGAAGCATAACATCGTTTCGTGTGTTTTTCGTTGTTGATGTTTTGCCCGGTGAACGAAACCCGATCGATTTCATATTCTATTTATTATTTTTTATTCCCACTCCCTCCCAAAAATAAAAACCAGCCCCACTCTTATGAATTGTTTATGAATGTACCAGGGAAAAGAAATTCCCGTTCAGCTCCCTGGCCCTGCGTTCTCAGCGATCGAGCCAACAAAAAAAACCCACGCGGTTCGACAGAAATGTTTTCCTAATGTAATTAAAATTTCCCTCCTATCGCTCTTTACATTCTGCTTAATGTTGTGTCAATTATCGTACCGCCAAGAAGCGAACCGCTTCTTCGGAACATGGTTTAAATCATTTTAATTGTGTCAAAACTGTCCGCACGGTTTCCAGATCTTGCTGCGATGATCTGCTGCCAGTAAGCATTGCGGACCAATATTTATGATCAACCTGCAACCATGACTAATGCACCTGTTGAAAGCAAATTTTATGTCTTTTTTATGATAAAACACCCTTTTTCTTGAGGTGCCGGGTTTTTTTTTTGAGGCGGAGAGTGGAAACGGGAAAAAGGAAAAACGGAGAAAACTAAAAGCGGAGCCCCCGGGCCCGGGATCAACTGGCAATTAACCGAAGATACACCGACGGTCGGCGACGGCCGGAGGGTAATAAGTCAAACCGTGAATAAGCATCTTTCGATGCCGTTTTCTTTTCGGTGCTGGAACTGCACCCAGTTCCCGGTGACTGTGACACTTTTCCACGGCGCGAGACTAGCGGAAGAAGATAAACCAAATGGTCAACATTATAAGATAAGCATCGGTCGGAAGATGTGGTCTTGCATTTCCCATTTCCATCCGGCCGGGTGGACGGCCCTGTTCGGCTGTGGCGGATTGTATAGGTGTTGAGCAATGAATTACCACTTGTCAGTGAACCTGTCGACGGTCCTTGGCCGCTCACCGGTAATGGGTCACGGATCAGCAGAACCGTCCCATCACGGTCCCGGAGCGAAAAGTGATGTAATAATTGTTTACGATCATCAGTTTCGGAATTTATGAATGAGCACCCGGGACAATCCGGCCCGGGGTTTAGATTGGTTGGTTTTGGCTTTTCTTTTTTTAAATTAATTAACGCACCCGTTTTAAACACTCCCGGGATCGCTACGCACCGTACGTACCGGTAACGAGACAACATTAGAATAAGTACACTCACTCGGACCTTCCTCCATTAGTGTTTTGTTCGGGACTGAGTGCTCGCCCCGGAATTGCCACGGTGCGTTAACAGTTCGTCCGTCTTGTTGTAGGACAGATTCACAGATGGGAAGAAAATATGTTTTTATTGTTTTATTATTCAGAAAGATCGAATTTTAATACATTAAGCAAAAACATTGAAGTGAAGCTCCCCACACGGTCACAGCAACCCTTAGCCTCGTGCATTAATATTAATTATCTTAACGATCTTTCACTCATTTTTTTTTGGGAGGGTGGGGGAGGGAGGTGGTTGCAGGTAATACAGAAGATCACATTAGTGGTTAAGCAGATGCGTAGCAGGCTCTCTCGGCCGTGAGAGGCGTTTCGGTGTGAAACATGAACACGCGAACGACGAAAAGTTTCCGGTTGGCCGTCCCACACCAACAAGTGCTTAATGCTGTGTTAATGTGTAACTTCGTAAGCATGCGGTTCAGGTACACGTGTGTCCTCTTTCACCCTTGCGCCAGTGGTGGTGGTGAGTTGGTTTAAGGATCTCCGATTGAACTCCGCTCCGTCCAACCACCCTGACGAACGTCTGTAACGATCGATGCTCGTGTCTTTTATTTGCTGCCTTCGGGGCGGATAATTTCATAAGCAATCGGGCACCTTACGCGTGATGGATCCGCGCGGCACTTGTTTTACAACCCACCCCCTTTCTTCGTATCGTATTACCCGTATTCATTCCACATAAATCACGGTGAATTATTAGCGGCACACCTTGCCCGCGCACGTGGAAGGCAAATAAAACGACGTTCCATGTGTACTGGTGTACACGATTATTCAGCAAGAAAGCTATCATAATTACATAGGTACGTATACAGATATTTTTCAGCACCATCCCCGAGCTCCTGCAAAGAATCAGCCTTTTTTTCTCTCCCTCTCTCTCTCTCTCGTTTGGACTGGTGCACTGGACCGGTGCCGAGGTTCAATGCGTGGCTGGGGCTGTTGAATAAAGATCACCGAAAAATGTTGAACCCTTTACCCCGGGTGGAATGTGCGCCAAAATAAAAAAAGACAATAAAACTAATGGTTTTAATTTTGACCAACCTCAACGCACCTACCCCCCTCAACACACGTGGTTGCGTACCGCACCTGAATGCGCTAAAGTGTTTCGAGTTTAATTGACGATTTATTAAATAATTAATAGCAGCAAAATGAAAACATCACACGAGTATGCGCACGCTGAAACTTCCCCCGGTTGTGCCAGATTGCTCTAGGTTAGGTGCTGCAAGACGTCCCAATACAAAGTGCTGTTTTGTTAACCAAACTTTGCGTAATGCTTGTTTTTTAGCACCGGGCGCAGTTCGAACGTCTATCATCTATTTGGTGACCATTTACATTATCACGCGATTGCGGATGAAACTGTTTTAACTAGGAAAGCGCATTCTAGCGAATCGGACGGGTACGTTCGCACACTTTACAGCGTGACCCTTACAGGTACGAGCAAATCCTACCGCGAGCGCCAAAATCCGGAAGCAGCACATAAATTAATTCCTAATGAGCAATAACAATAAGGCTGGTGAAATTTTTATGTTTCATCATACCACGTGCCCGTGTGAATATGACCCGGCGCACTGTATAAGTGATCGTATGCTGGGGCGTGTGGTTTTTCTCCCTTTTTCCACTGCAAAACCAAGCGAAAACAAAAGCACCCAGAAATGTTGGGTGGGTTTTTTTTCGGTAGGAATTATAATTTTATTACACCCCAATAAGCTTTTGCAGGTTCAACGGAACGCCCGTCTTCGGGGTCGATTCTTGTGGCAGATTTTCTAACTTGGAATGTGTGCTGGCCGCACCGCGAACGTAACGCGGATAACACACACACGGTGCGTGCTGCTCAGGGATTCAGCATAAATGGTTTGAAGTATGCTGCTCAAGGATGACAGCAATAAATCACGCTTCGTGCACGGTTACGGTATAATTAAATCAATCCCACACCGGGCAAAGCCCAAAATTTAATTACATACCAATGAACACGGCTCAAATCAGCAGTCAAAATTCACATTTTTTGCTCTGCAAAATGGTAAACATATTCAACCAAACCATCCTGCCGGGTCCTTGCGTATGCGATCGTACAAGTCTTTTGAAGGGGAGCATAAAAATAACGCTCAAAGCGAAATTTGAAATTCGCTTATTAACCAAGCGATCGATGCGTATATTTCTCTACTCGGCGCCCAGCTTCACGTTGCCATTAGCAACGACCTGTCGATTGACGACAAATCGTTTGCCAGAATGAAAATACACATTTGCACCACCGAACACGACAAAACGACGATCGCAACGATCTGTTTTGCTGCGAATTTATGTATCATTTGAATTTTAAATTCAAACCACCCTCCCCCCTCAGATACGTCACGGGAACGCGCCATGTTTGTTTGTTTTTTTTGGTCCTGCGTTGTTGCTGCGTGTGCATGCGCTTATCCTGTCGTCCTTTTTATGTTTGCAATTCGTTAACGTGTGTTGTGTTTAATTTTTGTGTGATTGCGATTTGAGCGGTCGCATCGCTGGCGAGTCACATTTAAAAGCTATCAATTAGCAGATAGCAATTCCGGTTCGTTCCCAGCTCGACCGTTTGTGTTTGACCCTGTAAATGAATAACGAGAAGAAAAAAACATCATTACTATATGAAAGCTCGTACGCGACTTGATAAAGGTGATCTGAATATTCATTTTCACGTTTGCGTTACGATCACCTGTAAGCGGAAGCTTTTCGGGACGTTCTTTTATTTTTCTTGGATACATTATCCCTAATTGAAACCCGTCTGGAATGAACTGCAGCACAAATGCGCTCGATGGCCGATTGAGCCTCTTGGGATTTGGGAGCCCTTTTAGGGAAGCCACCTTCCATTAGTGCCACCGAGCATTTACCGGCCAGGTTCCACAAGTACGCCGGAATCACTCTTCTCGCTGGCAGGTTGTTTCTTTTATGTCCAAGAGCACTCTGTTGAAAATTTTCATAATTTCAATTAAATATTTAATAACATGTAAAGTAAATTAGTGCAATATTTACCCAAAGGAGAGAGGAAAACGGGAATGGCCACCTCTTCCACTACCGATAATGATGCACACGAGCTTCTCAAGCGCAACGGCAACGATGAACCCTCCCGATGACCTCTTGCCGAAACGGGAGGTGGGATGGGTGGTCCAGGTCTCCGGGGTGCACATTTGATCAATTCAATGTAAATAGCAAGATAACTTTAATAGCCTTTAATGTTAGCATGAAAACTCATAAACAAATGCTTTTCTCACCTTTCTTGCCCGTCGCCCTATTGCTGGCCATTTTTTTCCCATTTTTGGTGGCTTTCCAGGGGAAAAACTTTACGCTCGGGTACGGACCAAGGTGTCATGTCTGCGTGTATGTGTCGATTTTCATCCTCAGCTTTAGGAACACTCCTTCCCTTCACCTCTCTGCAAACGGGTCCTTTTTCGGGTGAGTTTAAGCCGAGTTTAAGCTTAACCATCATCATTATCCGTGCGTTGCTGAGCGAACACAAATTAAAGTAGCGAAGAAGGGGAATGGATACAGAAAAAGAGCGTTAGTATGCATGCAATAAAGTTTTTTTTTTATTTCGATGATTAAACCGCTACGGCACCGGTTCACAATTTGCGCACCACACGAGATTTTCTTGCCCGGACGCACTTTTAACGGCCAATCGTGTGTTTCTTTGTGGTGGAAGGATAATGACCAAAACTATCAAAATATGACGAGGATTAGAGAACCGCTGGTTGGCGGTGTTGGTCACAAAACTTTCATTTTAATTCCCAACCCCCCTCCTCCCTCGTGCAACCCCCTTTTCCTTGGAGCGCCGGGTGCGAAAGTGGCTATGAAAACGTTTATATGTGTGGTGTGCTTTTTGGGTGGTTTTCGCCCCGAGTTTGGCGGGTTTTATTGTCCATCTTCTCTAGCTATGAGCAAAACTATTAACCTAAACCCAAAACCCTTGCCAATTATGTTAAATTTATCAGCAGTGAAACCTGTTAACCTGCCCATCAAATGGAAAATGGTATTTTTATTTTCGTCGGTCTTTTTTACGTTTTTTTCAGGCAGGGAAACAACAAAATAAGCTACATCTTCAAAGCATTTGTTTCGAGAGTCTCATACTTATCGCCGAGGGTGCTTTGCAATCGAACCGATCGAAGCTCAAGGTTTGATGTTTATTGTTGGAGAATAATTTATTTACTGCCTGCCGCGGCCAATATACACTCAACCCTTGCTAATGCACATACCACGGATAGCCTTCAACTCGATTATGAGCCAACCGGGGTTGAGGAGAAGGCGCAGGAAGGAAGTGAGAGACCCATTCTAATCGCATCAAATAATTAGCGACCGTGTATGTTTTGTTTACACCGATACGGTTCACCATTTATTATCAATCGACAATCGAACGATGATTGGACACAATCGATTGGAGTTGATAAAAAAAATAACACACAACTACAATATACACACGCAATCACTTATCATATATCATGGTCACACATCTTCGACGCGTTGCCCGCAGGCACTAGATGAGCAGCAAATAAATAAATAAATCCTACTCATTTTGCACCAGCTCATTGCGCTTGTTGCGTAAATATTGCATCCCGCGAGACATTCATGTGTGTTTGCGTTGCATTTCATGCGGATTTTGAACGGAGCGCAACGCGTTTTAATGCACCTTCGCTTATAAAGTGGTAATAAATATTACCTCGTCGAAGATAATGATCGAATCGCTCTCGAGCTCGTTTTGTGACAAGCGCGTGGTGATATGAATATTTATTTAGCCTAACGCTCTTACGGCGTGCAAATTACTTGAAATCAATATTATTACGCAGTAATTATGATGATTATTTGCACCCGGTTGGGTTGGGCGACAGGGTGTACCGACACGGGTGTCATGTTTTGAACCAGTTTTATCTTCCCATTCCTTCATTTTTTTTCACCCCCTTTTGAGTTGCTTGTTTTTTTTGCAAACTAGCTGCTAACATACGACGGCACCGATGGAGGCGCTGACAGCAGCATACCTTTGCAGCATGATAACGGTACATAAATTAATTAAGTCTTTCCGTCCCCATGCGCGCCTTCTTGCTCCCCTTTTCCCTGTTTTTCTGCTTAAAATCACGGGCCAACTGGTCTGGTGTGTGCATGGAAAACCCTGTCTCCCGACCACTGCAAAGGAAACGGAAAAAACAGCCACATATTCAAAAACGTCCTGTCCAGCATTCCTCAAGCAAACGAAGTAGGCGCGTGTTTTAAATTGTATACAAAATCAAGCAACCATCGCAAAGGGAAATAGCGGTGGCCGCCCGATTAGTGGCGACAGAGAAGACTTTCAAAATGGCGTCTCAGGCTGGCAAAAGGCCATAAGAAAAAAACCCAATGGTAGCATAAAATGTATTCAACTATTCATTCCTCTAAACCGGGTGGGTCTTTGGGGTGGTTATCATCGCATCGATCGCGAACTTGATGGAATGGAAGGTGGCCCACTCGCACACACACGCACGCGTGTGTGCAATCTTATAATTAAACAGCCAACCCTGGAGCTGGAAAGGTTGGAAAATTATCACCCGTTTATACCCAACCGCGGCCATCTCCATGTTTATCGGAGATTCAAAATCGGAGCGAAAACAAAAAATCAACATGCCGGACGGCGGGGAGAAAAAAAACACAGAAAAAGATGCTTCTCCCGGCGAGAAAGAAATTCACTCCACGCGGAACATATAACGTCAACCTTGTTATGGGAGCTCTCTTCCTGTGGAGTGGAGCAAATTGCATATTCAACAGTAGGCGGCGTCTAATCATAAATTCAAATCACATTTCTTTTCAAATTTAACCCATCGATCGAGAGTGGTGACCGTTACTGGTAAAGGGTTCGAAAGAATCCGCCATTAATGAAAAAAGAGGAGATACTGAAAACCCCAAAGAGGGAAGAGAGAGAGGTCCTACAAATAATCATTCAAAAGTACTGATGATTAAGTTTTTTCTCTTTGTTAAATCATTCCAAACGCTTCACAATCAGGCTTGGAATTAAGAAACAAGAGGGTTAATACATATTGAAAACGGTTAAGCAACCAATAGGCTCACCCCATTCGACAATCGGTGGTAAGGTGAAATCATTACCGCTAATTAAATGATTATTAAAAACTAAAACCAAGTCAAAACAGATGAACCCGGGTTGACGGTATACGCATAATATACATTTCGGGCTGCTTCTGGGTTTTGATGGTAAACCGTGTAATTATCTGATGGAAATCTAATCTAATTACAACCGTCCCATTATCGCCTTCAAAACAACCACTTACTATTCTCACCAATCGTACCAGTGTCTCTCCGTTCTTCTAAGGGAAACCTCTTGGGTATCAAAACGAAAAAAAGGCAACCAAAAACCCCCCCAAAATTTGTTGCTTCCGGACGAAACCCCTGTGAAACCACCCCATGGCTCTAAATAAGACCTACGGCCGGAACGGTTTCGGTGTACGGATGGTGTGTGGCAGTGGTATCGAATATTTATTTATTCTAGTTCACTATCATCTTGTTATATTTTTATGGGTTATTAATTTGTGACTATTCATTTCTCTCTCCTAGCTTTTTGTTTCTTCATTTTGAAAGCCATTTCAACTTCGTTTGCTTGGTTTTGGTTTTGAGGAGTTCCACTAGTTAATTTCATCCCCACCAACGGACCCAAAAAAAGGAAAACTTTGTCTAAGAATGTTAATGATAAGCACATTCGGTGAGGGGAGCACATCCCGTCTCTTTTGCTCTTGCTTGCATGTTTTCCATCACCATTTGCGGTGTTCCATAACTTATTTTCTCCTGCCTGCTGCTGTAAGGCCTTGTACAAGCTTTTAATATTTCATGTACCCGCAGGTCCCAATCACAGGTTCAAGCGTTTGTTGTGTTTTTTTATTTTCCCTCCACCGGCCAAAATGGAAATACAGCTAGCTTACTAAATTTTTTGTAAATTATCCCAGTTTTTGGGGGTTTTAACCCCCTTTTTTCCGTCCAGGCAGTATATGAATCTGGTTTCATTACGTCCGTGACTGTGATGGTGGTCAAATTAATTAGGCGTTCGTTCAATTGGATCGCTCTTTATACGGTACACACTCGGTGTGGTTGTTAAATACCCTATTGTAAGAAAAAAATGGATGAGCTACATACAAGCCTGTGTAAAGCTATTCAAATTTAACCCAAAATACCTAACATTCACACCTTTTTCACACACCACCTAACCCTTAACGCCGGGTGGAGGAGTTTTTCCTAATGTTATGGAAAATTCATTCTGGGGTAACAATAACATCACACGAAATATTAGTAAACAACAGTGTGTTTAACGCTTCCGTACATTGTTACCGTGTGCCTAACTGAAGGGCTTACGGTTTGTGCATCGGCCCGGCATAAGCAATCGCCATTTAAAGCCATCATGTAGCATATTTTCCCTAATTTAACGATGCCTGTTTATAACGAGGTAACAGTAAAGTACGATGATTTTCGTTACCATTAGAAAGAGCTCCATCATATTGCTCCGGTGGATCATTTCATCAGCTCGAGCTGGTTTGGGACTCCTTCCTTTCGTTCCTTCATTTGTGGTGGACATTCGGCATGTTGGGTCAAGCTAAAATATTGGACAGATACCAAAAGTAAGTAGGAACTCGATTTTTCAATTAGCGATAAGGGATGATGGGCAAACTTACATGCTGTACTGCTTGTACCTGTCGATCGAAGTTCGAACTGTCGTACGTGGGATGTGTGTCCATCGTGAGCCAAAAATAAATCGCCATATTCCTGCAAAAGACAAGTATAGTGTTGTGAGTTGAATGTTGGCAATGATTCAACGGGACAAAGGTGAACTAAAATAGAATTGGAAAATAGCTTTATTTTGAGGTTATGATAAGATTGAAGAGAGGAATAAAGTTTTTTGGAATGTTTTAATCAAATTTCAAGATTTATTTAGCAGAAGACTTTAACTAACAAAAATAATTCTTATTCTTGACAATGTCTGTCTACCGTCATGTAGATTTGTTATGTATCCCCATCCATATGATGGTCATTACCTTCCTAATACTTCCTCCCTTGCACTAGCGAATAATTTTCCAACATCTTAACTGCACCATACGGTCTGGTACATACACCTCCATATACCAACCCAGACGGGAGTTTCTTGATTAGCCGAAATCAAAGGAAAAAGGGGAAACTTTCTGTCTGCTAGTTTTCCCCATTTGCCAACCTTTTGGCGCACTTGTCCATACGTCGAGGCGGAAGTTTGGAGACCTTCGCTTCGCCGAGGATGAAACGTTCCCGGATAGATAGTTCCTCTTCCGCTCTGTTCGTAGCAGGATGATATATGCGATGGATGTCTCAATTACCGTACACTGCCCGCGTCTACGTCCAATTGTGGAGCCGTCGCCGGGATGCAACGGCGAGGACATTCGTTTGCTCATTTTCACCCTCACCCCGCACGCAAGGGGCCGCAAGAAAAGTGGCCAGATAATTTCACGCTTCGGCGGACCTCGGGTTCTCGATGATGCGAAGACACCGCCCGTACACCGGGAATGCTGTGTGCCGTGCTTGAACTGGACAAACTTTCTGATTTATAGAATGGTTCATTAAAATGATTTAATGAGCGATACCCCAACGCCAAAATAAACCCCCGGCACGAAGGTACCGCGCTTGGCATACAAATACGTGCGCAGCGGTGAAACAAACCAACTACAGCCACAAACGAAACTCTGCACAAAAACGTAAGATCAGAGGGATGTGACATGCCTTGCCATTAGTTCCAGACGCCGACTGGAGCTGGATGGGAAAGCAATTCTCCGGACGGGGCGTCCTGTACGGGGAGGAATTAAATATTCACCAGAACACGTACACAACGGTTGGCGCACGTTTAATTATAGCTGACGGTTTACTGTGTCCGTTGTGCGAAATGGTTTCCAGGAACTAGGTACACAAATCGAACAAATGAACTTACCCTGAACGGCATTGAATGAAGTTCAAGAAAAGCCTCCAGGGAATAGTTCTTGTGTCCAATCGATGTGTGTCCCTTTTTTCACACGTAAATGTACAAAATAATTTCAATCGCTTATCAACATCTTTAAACCCCACAAGAAACCCATCACATGTTGCCATAAAAATTGCACTTCCTGTTTCCGTTTGAATCGCTCGATTCGTTTTTCTTTTTTTTCGGTAAACAGACGCTGAGATTGCTGCACAATTTACTTTTGCAGAAATATACGCTTCCATTCGCCTCGACGCTCCATTCCCCATCTTCAGCGTTCATTTCCGGTAGCAAAAGAGCCACTAGTGCTACAACGCCACTACAGTATGCATTCGGTTGATATTTTATGCTACACTTTCCTTCCTCCCACTATACAAAACGGGGTGAAAATTGACTTCTGCTACACATCCGGCACCGGGCTTGGAGCGTTTTTGTTGTTCGCCCATTCACCGGGAGCAGTGATCGTGATTTCGATGCCGGGTTTCTTCCCGTTCTTGTGCTTTAGCTAGCTGGAACTTAGATTTTCGTTAAATCCTTACACCAGAGACACTTAAAGGTACCATGGGGCAAAAGTACATATATTTGAGATATAAAGTCTATAAACAACATGGTTACTTTGGAAATTCTATCTGATGCCATAATTATGGCACACCGAAACTTGGAATTTTCAACTTACTCATTATTTTTCTTTTGAGTAGAAAACTCTTTTCATAATGCTTTAATTCCATTGTGCTACTTTAGTTTAATATGCTCTGAGGCTCAATGTCCCCGTGGGAGTCTATTACGTTTCTGATGGGTAGTTTTGCTCCACCTTCCTCTAAAACATCACCATTTTAGTAGATACCGATAAAATTCGTATCGAATGCTATGGGCAAGAGGGAAAAGCGAAGCAAAATTTAGCACTGTCACTTCCCAAACCTTAAACTACAATTTTGGACCCGATTAGAGGATGCCCTATTGCCTATTGGCCATGAGATGGGGCAAATAGGGCTGCTGGGCAAGTAAACGAGACATTTAACAAACCGCCCTCGTCCGGGGACACAGAATACATTAAGGTTATTAATGAAAACTGTCCCAAATGATCATTTTTCAAGCAAACACTCGTGCGCTCCGCAGTTTTCGCACGTGAATATATATTCAAATAGTGTGTGAACGATAATGTGCTGTTTCGATTCGCTTCGGTCAAGAAAGTGGTCAGTCTGTGACATCATTTTTTACGATTTATCATCCCAGCACCTATGGAGGAATTGTGGCAAAAAAAACAACCCAACGTTTCATCAGGGACAGCTTAAAAAATCATTTTCCCTAACGATTATTGTGATTACAGTTCGGGCGACCCCATCACTGCACTTATGAGATGCAGAATGGTCAGTCACCGTGTACAGCGTTTCGTATAATTTAGTCATTTTTCTTCCATTTTCCCCCTTGAAAATGGTTCTCGAAAAAGAAAAAAAAACACTCACAGGAAAAATCGCTCACGAAAAGCCGTTGAAGGAAAACCTCCGTAACGTGTTTTGACACGCCGCTCGTGAGCCTTCTGTGATAATACACTTTTTATGACACCCCGATTATTCACGGCTTTTACGCCGGATCGCAATGGAAGCGATAGGAGAGTATGATTGATTAGATAATGCCTGGAAGTGGAATCACAAACACGCGCGCTAGACAACAGTACTGCGTCGGCTCTCTGCTTTGTTTTACTTTCTGCACTATAACTTTCTCTGCATAACGTAATTGCAAACAAGACTGTATGCGCAAAACAAAAAGCACACACAGACACACACCCGGGCACGGTTGGGTCAATTTATCTTTTGACAGCCTGATTGCATATAGCCATTTTTATAACGCTCATACGAAATTTCCTATCCAATAACTGAATTAGGCGCTGTCAAAAGTGTTTTTCATCATACCGGATCAATACGCGAAACCATTTTCCCAGCCACACGAACCGGTTCGGTACGGTAAATCTGTAATCCAAGGTAAAATACATTATTTATCCACCCGGTGGGGTTGTTGGTGGGAAAAGCGGGTTGTAGTGTAAAGCGTAGGGTTGTGTTTCAATCATCCATCGAGCGTGCAGCACTTCTGTTGTACGATATATTTTTGCTTTTGTTTTTAACTATACTAAACAAGTGTCTTTGAACCCCACCAGCCCAAATCGGCCATCGAGAAGGTATTACAATACGATCTTTTTTATCGTTACATTCGCCTTGACGGTTCAACTAATTGATTACGCGCTCGATGGGGATGGGGAACTATAAACTCTCATGCTTAACTACTAATGACACATTATAGCGGTTGGGCCAATTCATCCCCTCTTTCCTGCCCTTCTGTAGTTGTTTTTCATTTCATTTCTCTCTCTCTCTCTCCTTCACTCTTCAGCTCGATTTATTATTGTCTCCCCGTTTTCGTACCATAAACATATTGAAAAGTGGCTCTTAATTAAAAAGAAATCGCTTCTTGGAGTGCTTTCAATGATGAAAATGAATTTAAATCGAATTACGATCGAAAACAAAACAAAAACCGCAACGAAATCAAATGAAAAGAAAAACAACAATTCCACACCATGAGACAAACGAAGCGAACGAAACAACCGAAGAAAAAAAAAGGAGTCACATGAAAAGAGACAACTGCTGAGAAAGAGAGCAAGAGAGGAAAACAGCAAATAATTTGCCAATAAACGTGGAAAATGATAAAATGAAATGAGTAATAATGAAATCGGATCTGTCAGGACAGTTAATATATAAAAAAACGAAACCAAATCCAAACCCAACTCCATCTAAAAGCAAACAAAATGTGAATTTACTTTTTTTTTGTGTCGCGCATTTTGTTAAAAGAAATGGCGGTACGATTGGTTCGATCGGGTTCCGTAACACAGCCAGACCACCATGTCTTTTAAGCCGAGGATACCGGGGGTCGGAGATATTAGTGCGGAGTCCAAACGGTTCCAAACGGCGACACGGTCAACAGCTAAATGTGCCCATGGATGATAGCTCATTCAATTATTGTTTCACCCGCCCGGTGATGATCTTTTTCCTATAAAATGTATTCGAATGATTGCGTTTTTTTCTCTGTTTCACCCATTAATTCGATACGCAATGATCTCAATAGTCATACCCGCGCCCGGGGGCAAAACTTTTGGACAAATCGAATGTTTTGTCATAAATATTTTAATTGCAACCGATTGCACACGCGGCTAACGATGCCGAACGATGCCCGGAACCGTACACGAGGACAACGTGCAGCTAAGTAGGTATTGGAAACCAAAAGAAGAAGAAAACAAATACAATATTGTAGTCATCGTGGGTGGCTGATTGATCGTAATTATTTGTGGCTCAATTTTTGATTAAGGCAATTTGTTGTTCGATTTCTACAACGGCCGTTGTAGCCGTGGAAGGCTTACTTTGGAGTTGGAGTTGAGTGACGCAC
Organism: Anopheles minimus; assembly: GCA_000349025.1. NCBI lineage: Eukaryota > Metazoa > Arthropoda > Insecta > Diptera > Culicidae > Anopheles > Anopheles minimus. Next base: position 5,156,989 of record KB664277.1, read on the forward strand.
ACTGAAGCCTTGCTCATGATTTAGATGATTCATTTTAGTGATGGATAAAGTGTTTAGTTTATCTAATTTTGTTCGCACTAACCCTGGGAAACTCCGGAAATTACTCTGGATCAACTCCAAACTTCAATCGGGCCTCCAATTTCTATTACGACATGTCTCCGGCGTAATTGAGGATATCTCTCCCAAAACTGTAATACATGGAGAGTTTGTTGGAAAAATTTCAAATAATATAGGACATCTTGAAAAGTCAGAGGATAATTTCAACTCGCAGGAAAACCTGCAGAAATCTTCTAAGTAAGTTGTTGTAAAAAAATTGGAAAATACTGGACATGCTGTGTGCGAATATAGCTATAAATCCTTCTAAAATTCCTTGAGCATTGGAATAAGACTGAGGACAACTACAAAGAATTGTAGTTTATAAGTAAAACTTTTTAGAAAATGGCCCAAGTAGCCCAAAGTTGACTTACGTTCAATTCCTATAATCAAACCCATGAGGAACGTCAAGCAATCCTCATTTTATTTGCTCCACAGGATCTCTCCTTCTCTCTCTAAAATTGCTGATTTACCCGACTACAATCACAGCTAAATTTATGCTTGAATAACAACAATGACAAGGAAGTCAGCAAGTCCTGTGGAAAATATTTGAGGGGTCAATTAAGCCGCCCGGGAGTACAAACGGTAGCAAACTGTCTGCCGAGGCTAAAATGTAGTCCCAAACTACTCCCGCAGTAAAAAAAAATCGACGAAATAAACCACAAGAATTTCCCACTGGCAATACACGATAACCCCACAACCACTGGGAAATGTCCATTTTCCCGTTTTACGGTGCGTAATCAAAAAACAATCATTTATCAACATTTTTCCCCCTCCCACCATGCTTTTCCTTCCGGGAAAAATACAACCTTCCAAATGGCTTTAAACTTCGGCAACAATCATCTTCGTGTTCCCTGTGAGGCATTCTTGGCTTATCACTTCACAATGTCCTTGTTCGGGCATTGTCAACGGTTTTGCTTTGTTGTGTTGGTCGCCCAGTTTTCGTACATCCTATTTTCCATTATTTACTCGATAAGGAAAAGCCCCCTTACTGGAAGGGATAGAGGGAAAATTTTGAGTTTTTCAAACAGTGACAACCAAACCCCCGGGCAAAGATTTGTTCACTGCCTCACTCTTGCTCGCTTCCTTTTTCGGGTCGGTGGTTTACAATTCCTTCGGGCATGATTGTGATGTAATATACTTTTTTCCTCTCTTTAAGCGGATAACAGCAGGAAAAGCAGGAGTTTTATGTAAACTTTTTCCTTTCATTCCCCTCCCGAAATCGTTTTTCACAAAACCATCCCTCTCCTTACTTTACGTACGAGTTTCTGCGAGGATAAATAATGCAGCAGTAATACACGTGGAGGTGGAAAATGGAAAACTGGCCTATAATGTGAAATCGCTGGAAGACGTGGGGAAGTTTGAAAGAAAGAAAATCGCCCATAAATAAGTTATCCAAAGATAGGAAGCACAGCCACCGGTCGCATCCGGCGCAGTTTGTCCACTTTTGGAGAACGCATTTTAGGCAGTTTCGTACTAATCTTTGAAGTGTGTAAAGAAGGCGATGGCGTCGTTGGGGGGGGCAGCTAGTGGGGTGGAAAACCATTCCTGCAACAGAAATAAAAGTAAAATGATGGTCTCTAAAGCGATAACACTTAAAATTTATTTCTCTTTGCTTCCTTTCTGCTCGCTGCTTATAATTTCCATTTCCCGGCACTCAGTTCACTCTTCATCTCGCACACACATCCCACACAGGAAAGCTAAATGGCGTTCTTAACGGCAGTACTCCCGCTCTTTCACTATGTGTGTTGGGTGTGAGGAGCACTTTCCCACCTTTCCTTTCACCTCCCAACCGCCCAGCTGCTCCATCGTGGAAGTTGGGGAGAATAATATTTCACTAAAGTGGATCCTCCAGCATTCGGGATTTTCCACTTTCCACGTTCGTCCGGGTGTGTGTGGTGTGTGGGGAAAACTTCACCACAGTTTACGCCAATTCCCAAAATATAAATATAATATATCTCCCCGTACTGAGGTATAACGCATTTCCCGACAACCGTTTTCCATTGGTTGGGACTTAGGAAAATTATAACTTTCCTTCCACTTTCTCATAACCAGCACACCAACAGCAGGATTGATTGTACGTTGTAGCAGAATTTTTCCTCAATTCGTTTTCCAACGCGGGTTTTTTTTTCTTTCGGTTTGTTGCGATTTGTTTCCATTTTCCTATTGACCCCCTGCCGGACGCTGGCACGGAGATTGAACTGATGCTCACGCCGCCCAACGAACTAAAGGCACTTCTAAAGTAAACACCAAATACGCTACGGCCACATGTAGCAGGAGCGAAAGGAAACATAAATAATAAATACAAGTCCCAGCAACGGGACGGAGAAATGTTAAAACCACCCTGGTTCTGGCTCTTCTTAGTAAACTGCTTCCTGCTTTTAGCTGTTGTGTTGCTGCGTCCTAACATGTTATGTTACCTTTTCCATGTCCTCGCACCCTTGCACGAACTTTTGCGTCCCGAGAATGTCCTTGGGTCTTGAGCCTTCCGGTGTGTGACCACCAGAATCTCTTGAGATTTTAAAAAACCGAAACATTCAATCCTAAACCCACTCAAACAGAGCAAGAGGCGTACACACACACGTTTCCAGAGCTCAGTATTAGACACGCGTGTTGGACAGAATTTTATCAGTGACTGACAATAACGAGACCAAAAAAAATGTATACAAGGGACATGAACTTTGTCACAAAAAAAACTCGGTGAAGACAAGCATCTTCAACAGAAATCTTTTGCGAACAAATATAACAGAGGCCCATTACCGGGATGGGGCAAGAAAAGTAAACAAAATGTAGAAGAAAAATATGATACGAGCCGAATAAAATGGAAGGAAAATTATGACAATGTCCACACGAAATCCCGCGACTAGGTTTTCCAATCGGGGAGATATGTTTTTCCTCCCGCCCGGTTTGCTTTATTCCGTGTCAAAGAACGAGCCCGTTTATTCTGTCCTCGCTGTGGCAACACCGAAAAAAAAATCTCCCGATTTTCCCCATTGGTCAAGCAAAAAGGGATGGATGGTGGAAAACTCCTGAGCCTTGGCCATGCTTTGCACTGTGTTTCGGAAGGGATTTTGACAAGAACAACTTGAATGTCTTTTTATGTGTTTTTTTCTCTTTTCTTTTTCTCCCACAGCTTTGCCACACGTGCCACGGAAAACCGCACACACACACACAGGTTCGTTTGGGGCTGTCCAGATAAAAAACACACTCAAGCCGCCTGCTCGCTCAAGGGTAGGATAATGCCTTCAATCTTATTTTGTTCTGCACTTGCTTAAAAAATATCCTATTTCTAAGCACGGTCTCACAAGGGGATGCTAACGGGATGTGACCTCAACCTGCCCCTACCCCGCGCGGTAGAAACAGAAAAGACGAAGCGGACCGAAAAAGATTTTCCTCCGGCCCCTGAAAAGTGTGCCCCGGGAAAGGGAAGGTGGTGGTCAAACGCGCTGTGATGAAAATATATTCATCCCTTGAGATGGTGTTAAAAAGAAGAGAAAAGCCATGACCCCTCAAACCCACCAACCTTCACCCTTCCCTCCCTCTTCACTCACACCTCCCAAACGAAGGTGTTGGGAGAGGAGAGAAAAGTCCCAAGCAACAAACAAACTCCAGCAGTAGAAGAAGAACAAAAAAATGTTCAGCCATTTTTATTCCATTTGAATAAGTAGGCACTTGCTGCTGTTGTGGCCATCTTCAACACCCTCCGCCCGTCCACCTCCCATCAGCCGGGTGCGTTCGTGCGTGCGTGCGTGCGTGCATGCGTAAGGATGTGCTTTCTGTTCTGTTTGGCAGTTCGGTGTCCGGGAATGAATAATGCCAACCGTATGGCTCTCGGTCACTCTCTCCTCCTGTGCATGTTATCCTGTATATTGAGCGAATGAAAAAAGGGTCCACTCGGCACAAATTGGATGAAGGATGCTTTTGTTCCACGCGCGTCAGACAAGAGAAATGTTTTTAGAGATTATTGGATTAGAAAGGCTGGACCTCTGGCTGGTGGGAGAGTGGGGAGTTGTGAAAATAGAGGAGGAAAATAGTGGAGTAAGGGGTGGCATATCTTTTTGGTACGCATATTTAACGCATGTGTCCTTTTCCCGAATCGATTGAGGGGGTGGAAAAATCGATCAACTTTACACAACAGGCGGTCCAATACGCACGCAAAGGAGGAATGTTTCTCTTCGCTTTTGTTTAAATCCTTCAAGCTGCTTTATTTAAGTACACCGATCGAGAAACTTCTTTACCGGCTGGAAGCTTGAATTCGAATAATCAAACACTCGATCCGAAAGGGATTAAGTGTGTCCTTAAGCCACCCAACAAAGACACTTAAAGAAGCTTAACCTATGCCGGCATCTTGTCGGTGTTTTACGACCTACACTTGCCTGTTGGTTGTTGCTTCCACCGCATGTCGTTGTCGTTGGAATGGAAATAAATCACCCCAACGACAGGACAGTATACCATCCGATGCCACGCCCCATTCAAATTTTAAAATCCGATAGGGTGAACGCGAATAAAAAACGCATGAATCCCTGCGCATAATTTATGCTGCCGGCTTCATTTGCAAGGCTCATTGCGGTCGTCGCCGTCTGCGACCATCCAATCGCTCGGGAACAGGAACAGGATTCGCGCGCCATGAAACCGTGGCGCGCAGGATGTAATGGGCGAGTGGAACGAGAGAACAAAAAAAAAAGACACGCAACCGCGCCAACTCGACGAAGCATTTAAATTCCCATGCTGAGAGTGGAAAATGAATGCCATTGCGAACGAATGGGCGCACACGCTGCGGGAATACGTTTCGTAGGAATAAATAACGTTGCTAGTAGCCTTTGATTTTGCAACCACAAAAAAAAGAACACGATGGTCTCGCCCAAGAGACCCTTTATTAGCATTACGTTGCCATAGCAATGGAAAAGCGTTTTTTAGTTCCATTCATCAACCGTGCATAAAAGCAGCAGCTTGAAGTTTTATGCTCACAATTTATAATATTAAAAACGATTTACTGTGTTGCAGATGTAAGCAAAAAACGAACCAAAAAAATATACTCAAGCAGGTCGAAACAATTTCACAATATTCTTCATTGCATTCCATCCACCATAAAAACAAACTACACACACGCACCATTCCGGAGCCGAAGATTGCAGCACGCAACAAAAACCCGCACGTAATAAAATAACGACAAAACCTTGTCCGCTCAGGTGAGCTTATTAGGATTCATTTTGTTTTTTTCCCCCCAGTGTTCCTTCAAACCCACCCCATTTTGCAAGCATCCTTTCGATCAGATTAATTCTTCAAACCGCGTGACGAGGAGGAGGCTGCGTTTGCATCGCAAACCGTTCCGAAGGTTACGCCGTCCCTTAATTCCACACCGTCGTGTGCGTGTGTGTTTGTATTTGTCATCGGAAAGTATTGCAAATGTTGTGCGCTTCATGCGCGCTGGATAATCAACCCGAATGTCTTGCACGGGTGTGACAACCGTCCGGCTGCTTGGAATGGTTGATCTTGGCCGACACTAGCATTGGGGTGGAGGAAGACAAAAAAGCAACCCTTCATTGCTACCGAGAGCAAAACACACAAACATACCGCCATTCGGAAACCCACAAAGCAAGTGAGTGATGCGGCCGAACAAAAAAGTAGTACAATCCAGGAGTCAAATTAGCATTTTTCCTTTGATCCTGTACCGCCACAGAATGAGATCGAGGGGAGGGGGGGATTTTTTTCCTCTTCTGTTTATCCGTGTGTGTGCGTTTGGATGCAACAACGCATTGCAACAATTTACTGCAAACGTTCAAATCAAAGCAGCACAGACTGTACGGGAGCAGCTTCCATAGAAACGAGCAGAACGCTTGGAGTGACGTATATCGTGAAAGATATTGTGCACCGACATGACAAAAAGGGGATAAAATGTCACCCCGTCTTCAATGGTTGAGCTGACGTACACAGCTCTGCTTAGAACAAACGCATAATGAGATGTTGTGTCTCTGCAGCACAACCCCCGTCCTGTACAATTGTTCCACCGTTTGTTTAATTGGAAACGGAACTAGCAGAGTCTGAGGAGTGACAGGGCGCACTGTACACATAATCCGGTCCACACACACAAGGTTACCAAATTTTCCAAAGCAATCCCCCAGCACGAACACCCGAAAGAAAACACTACCGTGGGTGGCACCGTGTCATTAGCACCGGTTTCCCATAGCAACCGATGCGACGTAAATCATTTATTCAAATATCGCCTATCCAAACATTTTCCCTCCTGATACGCGGAGGCAGGAACGCAAGAATAATTCGCATTGTCCTCTGTATGTGTGTGTGTGCTTTTGTGTGGAAAAGATAACACAGAGAATGGAAAACACACTCACATACGGGAAAAAAGAAGGAAAAACGAACGAGTTTTATTATTCTATGCGTGGAATACGTTCTCCACCATCCGGTCCGTTCCGTGCAATCGGCAATCGGCTCCAGTTTCACAAAACTGTGTGGCCTATAGTAACATAATGAGCTCATGCTGCTCCTTCCCTTCCCTTCCCCCACACCATCCCCTCCACCCCCGTCGGAAAAGTCCGGGCTTAATGCGTATTCTCACCCATACAGGTTCCGTAGCACGCTGGTGCGTCAGCTTCCCGTTTTTATTTATGTCCATTTCCATATATACATTTTTATTTCATTTCCTTGCAAATTTTTCCTCACACCTTTTCCCACCCAAAACGCAAGACGCACAAGAAGGAAGCCCAAGAAACAGCAGCCGTTAAGCAGCTGAAGATATTAATGATTTGTTGGCGTTCGTGCGCAACAGAGGGATCGGGGGAGAGAAAAACGGGACAAGCGATAGTTTGTTGATATGAGCGGGAAATGGAATGCGAAGGAGAACGGAGCGGAAGTGCGGTTAAGGAAGCTACATTCAAATCGCAACATCTTTTGAAGGGCTATCCACCGTGCACCAATACCAAGAGCAGAACCGTTGCTGGGGATATCTCGTGCCAGCCAAGAATCCATAGCCAAATTTATGATGCCGATAAAATTCGGAATTTCAGTAATTAATGTGCCGTGTATGGGTTCCACGAGCAAAGGTCAACGGCACTGGGTGGGTACGTGTACTCGCTTGTGTGTGTGTGGGTAAAAGGAAGGGTGGATTGGTATAAAGACGCCGTTGGCTAGGAAAATAATGAGCCCGAAACGAAAGGAAAACACACCCGCACTGCATCCTGTTAGCGTAAGGACGAGCCACGTGTCACAGTTGCAAAGGATTTGGTCTCGAGCAGGTTGCTAGGGAGATTTGCAATCCATATAGGTGCAGCGATGGCAGTCATGGGGACGCATCTTCTAATGGGAACGTTTTCCCCTTTATCATATTTTGCTTGGAAAATCGGTTATTCTAATGGATAAACAAGCTGCGAAATCGACGCCATTTTGAGTGTTCTGAATTAATTAAACATGTTTTGATTTAAAAGTCTTTTGTACAAATTGTGCTTAATTACAAAAAAACATAATTTTATATGACAAAAAGTAAACACTTATTGAACTGTTCGAAAACTAGCTATAAACCCAGAAAATGGGGCAGCCTGGTGGTTCATCGGACTTCATATAAGAGTAGTATTACTAATGTCTCCACTACTAATACAGAGCGGTCCTAAAAAAATAGCAGATTTACTATCAAAAGAGCGAATGTAGTAAGTCATAACCTATTCGACAGTTAAGCTAATAAGAAAGAGGAAGAGAGAGATAAAGCAAGAGAAAGAGAGTGCGAAAGAGAAGAAGAGTGGGAGCGAACATTTCGAAAATGGGGTAAAATTGATTTCTTCATCTAGAATTCCTCAATAGAAGTCTCTAATATACCGGAATAATATGTCGGAGTAGTAACCCATCTCTCTCGATTGAGATTTGAACTTACACCACACCACACGTATGGATTACGACGCAACCAACTATACCGCACGGCTATTTGGGTATTGACACAACAAACCGTTAAATAGCCAATATGACCAACGCCGAATGGTGTGAAAGCTTCGGAAGCCTTAGCGTTGTAAGGAATCTAATCTTTGGAACAATTTTAACCACTTCGATCATCATATTCTCAGCCCATTGCCTTTGACGATGATGGCGAAAGCAGGTATTACACGAACGGTTGCAATTTCCGCTTTATGCCGCTCCGTCCAGTACAATCGTTCGTTGCTTCTCAATATTTTTATATTACTCTACATTATTTGACTTCCAGTGGGGATGTCTGCCGGAAAAGGAACAATTTTATTTCCCGCCCCACACACCGACCGAGATTTCCGTTTCACGAGTCACAATTCAAACGAGCGTTCATTTTCCTTACGGTCTATCGAATTTCGGTTCGGCACATCGAATGCGCAACCAATCCAGACGTAGAAGGACATGTTTCCCGTTTATGCCTCGTCCCCGCTGGTTGGGCCCGGACCATTACGATCCGAAACGTGAAACAGTTTCCCAACCTGCTCGTACCCAAAACATAACCACCCTCCCTCCCTGGCTCATCAATATGAGCTAGGAAGGACGACAACGCACCAAAGTAACAACTATCATCGTGTGCTCTTCATTTTTCCGTACATGTCTGAAGACCCCCATCTGTTATGACTGGGGGAGGAGGAATGGTTTGGATGTGATTTTTTTCTTCTCTTCTCTCAATTCGTGCAGTATTGTTTTTCCTTATTGCCACTGTATTCCTACCACACATCCCTACACTTCCCGTTAGCATGCATTTTCATTTCCAGCACTTTCAGCAAAATTTCTTAGGCAATGTTTTTCACTTCTGATTTGATTGGCTTTGTTATTTTTTCCATTTATGGTAATTGGATCCGGTTTTATCTGCTGCTTGTTTACGCGGGAGGAAAAGCTCATGCTGGGCAGCCTAAAACACTAGTGTTGCCTTCCCGTCTATACGCTCGTTGGTCGTTTCCCCACTTCGGTGAAACCGTTTACTGCTTATCGATAGGCATCGTGGCTCCAAAAAACCATCCCCCGAAGCTTTGTTATTGTAGTTTGATCTGAGGTTTTTTTTTGTTCCTTCCGTTTTGACTACAAATAAACAAATTCCACCAACGCCAGACGGGTGTAGCGCATCCAATAAAACATTGTTCACTGGCGAGCTTAAGATTATTTAGAGCCTTGTGTTTTTTTTAACTATACTTCGCCTCTCAAGCTGATCTTAAGCTTCAATTTTGGACACACACAAAACGCCCCCCGATAAACATCTCGAAGAAATTGCAGCACTTGAATTATTCCCGGCATGCTGTGTCGCTGGTCGGCAATAATGTGAGGTCAATTCGAATGCCCATATCCCATTATTGCCTAGATTAGTTGATTTCCAGTATGTGTCACCACGCTGTCACATCCCCTATGACTAAACCTATGATGTAGATGCTTACGGTATGATAAGCCCAAAAAAAGTTCTACCAGTCCCACTGGTAGCACCTTGCAAATCGAGCGCTACTAAAAATGACGCATCCAGTACCCGGCAATCTCTCGCAGTGGGGACCACCTCCTGTTGTTGGTAGAAATCATGCAAAATAAACACATCGCCAGGGCTATGGTGACACAAGCGTGACGCTACGAGTGACCGGCCAAATGGAAAGAAAAACATCCCATGCTGGGAAGATAAAGGACATGCAAACCGTACCGAACGTTCACTTAAAAAACATTTCCACAAAAAAGGTAAGAAAAACATACCCAATAGTTTTCCCTCCGCGTTCGCGTATATATGTATTGGCGCTGTATAGAGCTCCCTTCCTAATTCTTCTTTTTTCGCTCAGAAAAGGCAAACAATTCGCCATGAAAACACCCGGGGTGGTTCGATTCTGCCTGGTCTTCCTTTTTTTTATCTTTTCAATTCAATTTGGCTAAAACGTGTGGTAGCGCGTGTGAGCATTAAGCATTATTTCTGTCCGATATCCGATATCGTTGCGCCCTTGGTCCCTTGGCCATCGCCATTACGCCGAATACGCACCGCGTTTTCCTCGATGGCGAAAAATTGCCGCACGATAACATGGAGGGGTTTTCTGCGAGAAAAGCGGGAATCGTGCCGTGCCTAGGAAATCGTAAAAGATGAATATAAAAACAATAATAATATTTGATATTAAAATAAAAAAAAAGAAACAGAACTGCGACAGGGCTGACCGCAGAATTAGATCGTTTCGTTAGAAAACGAAAAAAAAGGAACACTCTCGTCGGGACATTAAAGGGATGGTGAGCGAAATGGAGTTGTCTGCAGGAAAAAATGGTGTGGATTGCAATTGGTGACAGTGTGTGGGGTACCATGTGGTTTTCTTTCCCCTGCTTGCCCTTTCCAAAGCCGGCAGGGAATGAATAATATTGCCATAACTGTGGCCGAGATTATTGAGCCGTGCGCATTCTGCTGGTCCCAATGTTTTACGATTATGATTATAATCATCACCAGCAGTAGTGCGAATGCACGCCATTGTCTATCGGCCCAGCAACAACAACCCACCGGACGACAGTGTTTGAATATATTTATCGTCACTTTGTTTCCGAAAAAAAGGGCCTGTTTTTTGCGGTTCGGGGATCGTTCCCCAAAATCCACCCAAAAATATATAGAGGGGCGCCCATTACTGCAAATGAAACCGCAGCATCCGCAGGCGGGCCACGCGTGCACGTGCCCCGAAGGTGGTTGGGCTCGGCGTGCTTACGATTTTTATTTTAATAATGGCGCACACATTAGCGATAATTGGATACGCGAATGGGTGTTCCCTCGCACACATTTATAGGGCATCTCGTTACCGTGATGTTCCCTTCCTATTGCCGGGAGAAGAAACTGCTAAGAAGTCGAAATAAATGCTGAACTGCAATGTTGTTTTAGCTATATATTTTTTAATAGGACCTGTTCCATTCCGGACAAGGTAGCGCGTCCCAAACATCAGAAATCCTAGAAGATGCCGATTCAGCTTGACCGGATTAGCTTTAGATTCGAATGCGCCCGCCACGGCAGCACGGTGATGGACGTTGTTGTTCGGGAAAAAAACCCTCCCAATGGCCCAACGGTGATTGGACGGGTGGGCAAATGGGCGACAGGCAAGCACATTCGATACCGCCACCACCCGGGCGAGGGGATGTCCGTCAGTCAACAGTTAAATTCATTTTATCGACCATCGGTTTGATTGACATTTCACATATTCGCTGTCGGTTTTGGGCCGTTGATTTCGATTTCGGGGAGGTTTTTTTTTCTTCTTTTGGGCAAACAGTCTACGTGCAAGGGGGGGGGGGGGGCTCCCGTTTCGGGTGGGGTCTTTTTTTTCGTTGTTGTATTCCTCCATTTGCAATCAAACGAACAACGACCGGTAGCCAGGACTGTTTATCGGACAAAACCACCAACGTACGCATGATTGCAATTCTTTCGTGTTTTTTTTTTGTTTTGTTCGGCTGTTGTTGTTACAATTCGTTTTTCTAGCGCCGGAATAGAATGCGAAGAAAAAAGAAACCGGCCACCCTCTACTTCAAACTTTCCCGCCAAATACCACCGTCAGGGAGCTGGAGTTGAATTGATAAAGTTTTGCTTGCACCACACACCCACATGTCGATCAGTTCGCCAGTACGCAATTTGTTAATCTGTTTGCAAAAGGGGACTGTTTGGAAAATGCCAACATTAGAAATAGACCGAATGTGTGTGTGTGTGTGTTTTTCTTTTTTCGCAAAACAATCAATTGGAATTTATTTTCCTGAAGTTGAGGCTTTTTTAATCTTAATGTTTATCCTTTGTAAACGTTTTGCAATGAGAAAGGAATTTGTTTCCATTTTTTGCATTCAAAATGGTTCACCCATCATGATCGTTTTGGTGTCCAAGCATGTCAATGTTTCTTCCAATCTAGTGTGCGTTATTCGCTCCTAACTATCGTCACCCGCGAGACCGAAGAACGATGCAACAATGTCACTCCGACTGTCTATCAAAGCAACCCATCTATCTGTCTATCCGGTCCGGTCTGTTCGGTCTGTTTCATGAGCATACCAGTGCAAACACAACAAAATCACCCAAAACTGTCAACTCAACCAGATGACCACCCACCAGCCCAAGCTTTTCCCAAAAGCGCAATGGGAAAGAAAAAAAAGGGTGAATTTTTCCAATCAAAAGGCACTATGTAAGTGACGTGGCCTGTTTCGAAACAGTGTTGTATATACGGTCTCAAACACCCCTTTTAACAAACACAAAACCTGAAATTTCCATCCCTTTTCGCAAACATCCAAAAAAAACCCCCAAACGGTTCGCCCAACAAAATTCCAGACGCTCCCGGGAAAACCATCCCAGCAACACGGGCATGTGTGTGTGTTTCGTTTTGGTGAGGTGCCGCAAGGAGGTGGGTGGGTGGATGGGTGGAAAACCTGCACACCACCTTGCGCATGCGTCAGTTCAAATTTAATGTATGAAATAAAATATAATGTATGGAAAATATATGCGCCTGAATATATAATGTTGCACACACAGCATCCTTCTCTGCCAACCGGAAAGGAATGGTTTTCGATCAAAAAAAAGGAAGCAACACTGTGTCTCTTTCTTTCCCACCTTATTCTGGGAGAGAGAGAAGGAGCGCGAGATAAAAAGGAAACGTCGGGAATCGGAACGTGAAGCGGAAAAAGGGATCATAAAATAAATTGCACACAGCGGACGGTGTGTAGGTCCTGGCGTTGATATGCTCGGTGCTTCTTCGTCCGTGTTGTCGTCGTCATCATCATCGTGTATCGGTGTGTGTGTGTGTCTGTATGAATATGGGATCAACAAGAACCCGAAGCGGGTTGGCTGGGGGAAAATGGGGAGGAAAACCAGACGGGAATTCAGAATAGATTTTCCACCACGAGAGAGGGTTGCAAGCGCAACCGTGTACAAGGGTGAACCGTACCGTCCAAACCCGATAGCATTCCCCTTTTTTTTCTTTTTGGAAGTGCAAATATGCGCTTTTCCACTCCCTGGTCTGGCCTCGCGCCAACCGTACCCACCGTCCAAACAAAAAGGTATTCGAATGAGGTGAAAACCGGTGGCGAAAAGGATGTAAACGGATGCAATCTGTGTGGCTGTGACTAAGCGGAGAGAGAAAAAAAACATAAAGGGTATAATGGTTTGTGGCTCGTGGCACAGCAGCATATCCCTTTTATATTTTTTTGTGTGCTGCTAGATGATGTACATAAGCAAAACGTGAAAATTCGGAGGGTTAACAAAAGGACAAAAGCATGAAGGACGACGCACCAGCAGTCGTTGAACCGTGCACGGCCCGTGCGACAGATGCATGGTTAGTCATATGATGATGAGATAATGAGATCCAACCAATGCGCACCACAATCTCCGTGCCGGATTCTATCGGGTGCATTTGTGTTAGTGTTTTTATGCTTTGATTTGAAAGAATCATTTTTTAGAACTACCCTGCCGAAAGAAGGATGTAGCTGAATGGTTGAATTTAAATAACACTGATTGCTTGCTTTGAAACCCCATCCGCCATTTGTGAACCTTTGGCCAACCCTTTCTTGTCGCTGAGGTTGTTTTTTAAAAAGGGAAGGATTATGTAACCACCATTTGAATATAAGCAAATGATGCGCATAACGACAAAAAAATTGTTTGGGGTGTAGTTTTAAAATGGCTTTCCCGAGGCATTTGATTGGTGGAAGGAGCGTTAGAGCGTGATTTAAAATGGAGAATTTTTAAGTGCTGAGTTTTAATTCAGATTCTGTACTGTACTCACTGAGAAGTGAGCAAATGAGCGCGAGCTGTGTGTCACAGATGAGCTAACTCGCGCGAGCTACTTGGAAAAGCTCATGCCCTCCTACTCAGGTTTTCATGGAGTGGAATTCGAATGTATTGGACTTAATCTAAGTTTAATAGATGAACTTGTGTTGATTGAATTGGATTACGATTCATCAATCTGAATGATTCTTTGAATGATTTTGAATCTGTAATTCAGATAGCGGGTTAAAATTAATTTCAAACTAATGAACATTTGCGGATTCATGAATCCAAGATTAAAAATCTGTGAGGATTAATTATTCTTTGAGGTTTAATGAATATTTAAGGATTCATGAATCTTTGAGGATTAATAAATAATTGAGAATTCATGAATTTTTGAGGAACCATGAATCTATGAAGATTTATAAATATTTTAAGATTCATTAATTTTCAGCAAGTAGACTCATTATTTGAATGACTCTTCACTGAAGATTCATATAAATGACTCTTTGCATGATATTCCTTAAGAACAAAACTTTCATTAATATTTATGTAGTGCTTAAGATTGTAACTCATCTCATCGCTCATGAGCTAGCTCACCACCGTTAACAATATCCCGCTCATTTAATTCACTCATTGATGAAATTGAAAATTCAATACGTGACAAAACTACGTACGCTACTATCTAACTTGACCGGAACCGAATTCTTTATTAGAAACATTTGTAAAAACGAAGCTTCTACTCCTCCTTCATGTTGTTTGGTTATGATACATTCCCATTCGGTCATGGTTGATCGATTCATGTAACAAAAAAAGACTCCCCCGATTCGACAATCGGGAGCTCAGAAAGAAAACATAAAAATGCGTCTCGTTTACCTCTTCCTTCCCGGGCCGGTATTGATTTGTGGCAAATCTATACATCTTCCACATCTTTACAACACCAGCCATTCACCCTTAGGACAAAACATTCCAACTATCCCCCCGGGGGACGCAAGGTACCACCTTCTACACCCGGAAAGGAAAAAAAAGGATGCTGATTGCCAGTAAATCCTTACGATGCAAACAAGTCCAACACTAGCCAGGGGAAAAAAACGATCCGGAGGACTAAACCAAATGTCTATCAACGCGGGGAATGGAGAGAAAAAAAAATCGGAATCATTCCAACGCGGCAAATGTGTGCCTCCGGAAAAGAAGGAAATATAAACCAAAAGCGGGGGCTCATAAAATATATATTTATGGTTGACCGGTCCCGGTTGCTGTACCGCCTGGATCACGGAACGGCCAAATACGAGGAAGGGCACCCACGTTATTCCCTGTCCCATGTGGCGTAACGTAGGGTTTATACTTTCCATACTAATCGGATGCAAAGCCCCCGGTGGAAGGAAAGCCCATTTCAACAACGTACGCCTAATGTGGCACGCCACAAGCCAGGACCCAAGGACGAACGCTCGGTTGTCCACGGCCGGGACACCTACTCCGCAAATCACAACAATCCAAACCTCGGCCAATGGTCTCGGTGGTTCTCATTCGTCTATATTTCACATCTTAATGTGACATTTCGATTATTCTATGGGATTTAATGTGTTTTATGGCTCTTCACCGGACAACCAACAACCAGGGCCAGCAAAATTGGCATGAGGGTCAAACTAACACCGGGTGGGATGATAAAAAAAAACCTTCACCGATGGAAGTGAAGATCCTTGTATTTTCTTTCTGCTTTCCTTTACACTATTGGTAAAATGATTATTGCTAGTGTCGAAATATGAGTGGTTTCAAAGTGGTACGGGTGACCACTCCAGGCAGATAGTGTCTGTCTACAAACCCACCAAAAGTGTACCCATTATCCTGAGCAGAGGTTGTGCACCGTCCGCAAGGACATTAAAATCATCCACCTCACGTTGCACGGACACTAACCTCAAGAGGCTTTTAAGTGGAAAGAAAAACGAGCGGACCGCAAAAAACTCCCCGAGTCATGATCTAATTTCAAGTAAATTCAAATAAATTACAGCGGAAAAGCTTACCGAGCCGAAATCCCTGGCACGGAAATAAATCAAATCCTTTTTTGACTCGTTGCGCTGATCCTCTAACTGAGATTTATGGCGACTACTCGGGTAAGTAGGGTCCAAATCTCGCTTTCGCTCCCCACTCGTCCAGCAGCTCCAGCCCCGTGGGCAACAAACACTCTCTGTTGAATGCTGATAAAGCTTGAAATCCCTCGAAGGGGGTGTACGATTCCACCAATCGAGGTTTTTTTCCTGGCTTGTGCGCTCGTGTGTATGCGTCTGTTTTTGTCTACATCTCAAAGGACAAAAGAAACTCCCCGCCGCTGGCAAATATGTGTCCACACACGAGCCTTCCTTGCTATGCCATCGAGGGAGCACTCAAACGAAATTGGTACAATGTTGGCCCACCACACGGAAGGTATGATGGATTATTCATCCTTTAACATAATTTTGCACTAAATACACTACGCTTTAACAACGTGTGACGTCCCGCACGCAATTGCAAAGAAAATGTAAGAGAAATGGACATTAAAACTGGAAGAGTTTCGAGTAAGGGTGAACGGGTCAGAATGTGGGGTTGAAAATTATGATTAATAATCAGTAAATATCGGTAACCGGATCTTCAGTGCGATCGATCTGTTCGTGTCCTTCTTGAAAGGGTGCGGAACCACTGAGAATTAATCCCATCTGTAACCCTTTTTGCGTTGTCACTCGTTCGTTAGAGTGTGGGTGTTTGAAGTGGATTGAAGTTGCGTGAGTTGTTCGTTCAACGGTTCCAGCTGTCCATCGATGGATGGATGGATGGATGTACACACAATCAATCATTTTTCTGAAATGGTCGTGTATGTAAATACGTTATAGAGATGTTCTGGAGCGATGTGGGTGAAAATTAACCAAATCGATAATATAAAAGAACGGATTGGAACTTCCCTCCATGTGCTTATATTACTCAACCAAGCACGAGGAACATGTAACATAAGAATGGTGAAGAAGTTTAACTAAAATACAATTTTTAAAAACATAGTTTTATATATTGGAAGGCAGGTTAACTTCTCCTTTTTCATTCACTTTAGCTTAACCATATGTAAAAAAAAGACTCAGGGGAACAAGCGACGAACGTAATAAAACCACAAGGAAATTAAGAATTGAAAAATTAAAAAATTAGAAGACAAAATCCGGTTGATGATATATTAAAATCAAAATTCTAGTACAAAAAAAAGTAAATTCTCTAACAACGTACTAAAAGCTAACAAAAACAAGGAAAACATACAATACAAAACAATATTAAACGTAATAGAAACAAAGTTTAAAGTTTATAAAATTGGAGTTGATGGTGTATGACAATAAAAAAGAGAAGCACAAAAGAAAAGTAACTTCACTAGACCAAATAAAGACCAAGTAAATGTAAGAGTAGACCAAGTAAAATTATTATTGAAGGGTGTAGCAATAAAACATAAGCAATTGTGGAGCGGATTCAAGAGAATATTTAAAAAAATAAACTAAAGGCTAGGATAACTAAAATTAGCTTAAATTCTGAACGTGTATAACAGAAACGTATAACAACTGTTATACAGTTGCATCTCTCCCAATCAAACGGGGAATTCGTTTCAAATGTGTAACATTTGTTAGAATTATCTTATGCATTAGATCCATTTCAGTTTTCACACTTTTAGAATTCCTGCAACGGAAAGCAAAGTGTATGTGTTTGGTGTCCATTTTCATCAGAATACTAATAACACCCGGCGGTTGATTTCTTCTCCCTGATAAGAACACTCTCCCCTGGACGGTCCAATCCAATTTACATAGTAATGAACCAGTGTTTCGTAGTCCCTTTATCCCAGAACACGCACGTTCAGCTCATTTCAATAATGGACGTCACCTCATCGGTCGTACATTGCACTGCGGTCCGAATAATGAGGCCTCCCATTATCGCCCATGTCCGTCATGCTCATTACCAGCACCGCAGCCGGATCTACTCCGAATCACGTCCATGTCGAATTTGTGGACGGCTTTGAATTTAAATCCTCCCTCTGTCCCTGTGTGTATTTGTTGTTTTCCATCTCCTCTCAGCATCTCTCTTTCTCTCGTTTCGTTTGTAAATCCTATTGCCAATCTTATCGGGTTGCTGGGCAACAAGCTCCTAGGCAAGCTGTGCTCAGTTTAGGGGTGAATACTCCGACAGACACACGCACGAACACAAAAACGACATGCACATAATTTGAACGACATGTTTTGCTAATGCTCTTGAAAAAATAAATACATTTGTGATAAGTTTTCCCCGAATGACAACGGTACCGCTCGGTTCACTTCGGTTGAAATAGAAAAATAACACACCCGGGGGGTAACGCAACATTTGACGTAAATTCGATTTCGGGTTTTAAAAAATGCATGTTTTTCTTGTTTTTTCGTCCCCGTCCGGCAGTCCGAGGACACTTGAACACCCTCACACAGTTTTGCACCACCCACCCTAGGTGCGTCGGATGCTGTAGGCCTGTTTTTATCATTATTATTGTTATTGCTATAAAGTTGGGAAATTCAGTCGACGGTCATAAATATGAAAACAGGGAAATATGGCCTCCCTTTCCAAAATGGTCCACCGGTCCAATGGAAATGCTTCCCGGACATGGAAGATTTTCGAGTTTTTCAACGCTTCAAACGGCTATAAAATCGTTTCCAAAGCCAACAAGAAAGGGGACGATTCAAATAGTTCAATTCTGTGGTTGACCCCTAGCGGTTTATGATAATAAATCCTGTAATTTCTTTTCGTTCGGTTGTTACCGGAGCAGCTGGAAAAACTTGCCGCACTGACCGGGTCCAACCCAATCAAAGAGGGTGGCATTTTATTCGAACGTTGGGGTTGCGTAACAATTGTGAAAATTTGGAAGTTAAAAATTAGATTCCACTGCTAGAAACCCGGTGCCCGGTAATGAAGCTAAGGAAGAAAACCTTGATTTGTTAAAAAATGGCCACATTTCCACTCGACACAATTTAAGGGATGATTTTCGTAAGACGCTTGATCACATTTCACCGGGAAAAGTTCGCAATAAATCAACCAGAACGAACGAACACACACACAGACACATCCTGGGGAGAACCGAAGAGGTGGGTTCCAAATTAATCTAACCCAAATCACTTTTTCATTAACCGTTGAAAGGGACTTCATTCCTGGAGCGATGGCCACTTGTGAAGATAGAAGAAAAAGTCCACAAAACACGATTCGATTTGTGGAGAATTTTCATTTGTCGTCTTTTTCTGAGGAGGTTGGGAGGGGGAGAGCCACCCAATCAGTGGTGGTCGTACGACCAACGGGGGAAAATCCCGGGGACTTTATCAATCGTCCGTTACTCGAATGTCCAATTTCAAATTCAACTATTAACAGGTATTGGCTTCAACAGGCGGGGGATTTGCTGTCCACCGCGGCCAACCACCCGAAATCCTTAGCGCACAAGTGATTTTTCCCATTTCGATTTTTCCATCACCCCAAAAAAAAAGGAAACACCAGGACAGAGGTCCGTTCGATTCGGGGATACGCTGTAGTAGCTAGCTAAATAAATTTAACTAACTTGGATTTTGCTTTCACATTTTCTTTCTTATTAGAAATTCCATTTCAAGCACCATCCTTCATCAACCGTTTCCATTTCCTGCCAACAAGGGCAGAGTTTCCCCTCGACCGGTACGGTAGCCCTCTTCAGCTGGCAGGTATTGAGATTTCCAATGAAAAATTTAGAGGATGTGTGGGTGGACATTTCTATCCTCCAATTACGAGCCTTCAAAGGGCTGTCCATTCGAGGGGGGAGGGAAGTTTTTTCCTTCTTTTAAAACGTCCACACTGTTGTCTATAAAGTACGCAACATGCACACAACACAATAAAGCGAAGCAAATAAAAAACACCCATCCTCATTTTGCTACACCGGATCACATTTCTAATTTCCTAATTACGGAAACTCTGCCCATGTCCTTTAACCTTCCTCCTTGTGCTTGTTAAAAATACGGACATTTTGTGCCCCGAAGGACACTCAGCGTTGTGTTTTCCCTTGAACACGATTCGCCCAAATACTCCTCAAGTGGGACTTCCGAAGCACTCGCTAATGTCGTTTCTGGCCGGTGCCATTTTCTTTCCCATCACTAAGAAATTCACTATCGGCCGATCGGCACAGAAACGATGCCAATTTGTCCAACTCCTGCTACTTCCTTTCGGATTTCAGAAGTGATGGCTATTTGGCTTTTTTTGTTTGGTATTTTCTGCTTTTTTTTTTGGGGTGAATTTAATTTCGATCTCGAGTGCGAAATTCCTGCTTTAGAATGATTACCTTTTTGAATGATCAAAGCTTAATTAAATTCCGTACAGAAACGATGCTATCTTGGTGGTCCTTATATCCTTAGGATGGTCTTGTTAACTTTGGGAGGTTTAAAACTGGAATGATCAACGAACTCAGTTGCTCCACCAGCGCTTGCAGCTGTTTTGCATAAAAAGCATTCTCAAACATGCGCATTTGAATGGTGGAAATATTAAAAAAAAAGCAACTCACCTCAACAATTCCAAACGGCCGTGTCGTGTCTCGTCGATATCCAATCACTTCCCTGGTTCGTACGCAACTAAATCATTCGCTGGGACGATAGAACGGCCTAACCCCTTCATTCTGGACAGCTTGGTGATTGTTAAAAAACCTACTGCACCTACCAACACCACCCCAACGGACTAAGGATATTCAATGTGTGTTATGTACACCCAACATCATCTGTACATCGCTCAAAACCTAAAAGAACACAACCCGAGTAACTCTACCGCACGAATCAGTGCCCGTTGTTACGGCTAACCCCTTTTTGCAAAAGTATGTAAAAGGATTGGAAAGTTTTAGCATAACACATACACACCCTACACCCCATACAGAGCGTGTGGGAAAAAAGGGTCAAACGAGGATAGGATGTAAAAAAGGACACAACGGGGGTTGATTTTTTATTCCCTCCGGAAAGAGACACACGTTATCTACTCAGCTGCAGCTTATGTGTTTCGTGCATTTATATACGCAAGCACATGGTTTTTTGCCTTAAAATTTAAATATGGAGTCGACTTGTTGAATTCTCCCCACTTTTTATTTTCCCTACAAAGAAAAAAGCCATAGTAGGCTGACTGGAAATTCAAAAACCACGTGCATCCAACCGTTAAATTACCTTCTGTGCATTGTGGAATGTGTGTTTTTTCCGTTTTGAGGGGAGTTTTCTGTGTTTTATGGATTTTTAATCGTTACACCCAAACGATTAACACCTTTTTACCAAACTATTCAGATACGCGAGCTAAAAAGGTGTAATAAAGGTTGTAGATTAAGTTCCCGTACTGTTGATATGCTAATCGTGCGTGTTCGACAATGGGGTAGGGTAATTTTTAACAACCCCTCACAATGTAAATTAAACCGGATGACAATAATAAAACAAATTTACCAACCCTTATTAGCGTGCACGACCTCCCATCAGATAAGGATGACGTGTGCGACAAAACGTGAGTGACATGTCGTTTAAACTGGAATCAGGTGAATGCAATATTAGTACATCAAGGAAGGTGATTCACATTGCTTGACTCATCTTCTCAATCTGGACGAGGATCGTCTCGTATGACAAACACCGTTTGTGAAGCGGAAACTAATCATCTTCTGCAAACTGTATTTTGTGTGCAATCAGTTTCATTATGTGTGTCATCGGTGAGTCAACTTAAGGTAATTATTTTTTACCACAGTATTTATTAAAGCGACCGAAATGCAATACCAATATCATTGTTACCGTTTACTATTACACTTGCACAAGACAGAAAAAACCGGGCAGTGATACGAACTTTCCCTGCAAACGCTATTTTGCTAGTGACGAATATAAATGCATATCTGGACAACGATCCTCGCTGCAAGGAATGGTTAGTTGGAGAGAGTACTTGGAAACATTAAAACTATATGCACGGTTCATCCTGTCAACATTAAAACCCGGTCTGTCTACAATTACTGATCACGCTTAGGGGGTTTTTTTTTTGTATGTGTGTTTTGTATATTTTGTCTCATAACTCCCTCCGTAACTAGCTAGTAGCGCTTGTTTCTGGTAATGAGAGAGAGTGTTAAACTTGGTTAAAAAACAACAGCAACGTCTACTACCTTCCTAGCTCCTAATGGACAGCGAATCTGTATGGGACGCCTATATCGCACTATATGATAAAAGCTATAAATACGAGATACGACAAACAGTGGAATGCATTCGAACGTGTGGAATGTGGAAAGATCATGAACCGTGTACGGCGCGTTTTTTGTGCTAATTCATTGCAAAATTTGACTAAAACCCTCCTTTCTCGTTTCTTTTCTCGTTGCATCTGCGTTTACGCACCTCCAACTATCTCTACTTAGCCCTGCTTAAGTACAAAGAGTTTTTTTTTCTCGAATTGCGATACGAAGAGTTCTTCGGTTTTTGCGCGAAGCCGCACTAAGCGAAAAGGGGATGAGGAAGCGATTGTGAAATCTGTTCTACAGCTCGGTCGTCATATGGCTGGTGAGGGTTTGCACCCGTTTGGCGTTACAGCTCTTGCAGAGTATGTGATCGTCGAGCGGATAGCAACCGCGCCCTTCCGCCTCGGACGATAGCACCAGCCCGCAGTCCTCGCATTTGTAGCAGTTGATGTGGAAGCTCCGATCGAGCGCCACCACACGGACCGTTTCGTCCTCGCCCGGACCGGGCATGATCGGTAGCTTGCAGACGCAGCAACGGGGTGCAAACTTTTTGTGGAAATCATCGATACAGTGTATCTGGTTGGTGGCATCCACCGTGAACGGTATGCCGTCCAGCGATTTGCCGCAAACGATGCACGTGAAACACTGCGGATGGTACGGTTTACCGGTGGCACGCAATATACGCTCCAGGATCGGTTTCAAGCAGACGGAACACTTTTCCAGCGTGTTCAGATAGTCCTCCTTGCAGTACGGTTTCCCATCCAATCCGTAGAACGGTTTGCCCTGCAAATTGATCTGACACTGGTGGCACGTGAAGCATGCGATGTGATAAATCTTGTCCATCGCGGTACAGCCCGTCTTTTCGCCTACCACACGCTCACCGCACTTTACGCAAGTGCCGAACGATTCCTGATCCTGGATCGATTGTACCAGCAGATCGGTGAGCGTGTCCACTTCGGCACCCTTGGACATGGTGTTACCGCCATGACCACGATGCTGTTGTTGCGAGGCGCTCGTTATGATGCTATCATTCGGGCTGTTGATGCCATGTGAATTGACGTACGGTGCGTACAGCGAGTAGTTCGATCGGCCCGACATCTGACTCGGAGGACGTGGATTGATCGGTTCGTAGATCGATTCGTACGTGGTCGATCCCTGCGAACTCATGCCGTACGTACCGTACAGTGACTGATGGTGCATGTTGTTCGCGTAGATTTGACTACCCGGGGCCATATTGCTGTACGTTTGACCGCCCGGTTGACCGACACCCGCAGCACCGGGACCCACCAGCGTGTACGTGGGCTGTGACTGTCGTCCCATGTGTGGCAGATCGGTAGCCCGCCTCAGCTCGCTGTACGACGAACTGACCGGACTCGGAGGTGGCGGGAACTCATCATCGTTATCCTCCAGGTTGAGTGCATTCAAGGTCAGCTGCAGCGGCATGTCTTGTGGTGGCGGTGGTGGCAATTCTTCCGATATCTGTCGCTGAGGAAACGGTTTCGATGGGTTAGTATTGTGCATTATGTTGCTATAAATCAGTCCTTCATTATTTTTGCCCGCCGGATGGCCAGGATGGGGAGATGCTCCGGGTAGATTGGAGTAAGTGGCGTCCGATGCGTAACTGCCCGCGTACGACGCTGGTTGCGTATTTTCGTACACCGTGTTACCATGCTCCGGACCTTGGCCCTGGAGTGACTTTGAGCGGTTTGCTTCGAGCGTACGTTTGTGATGTTCCAGCGCTTCTTTGACGTGCTGCAGCTCGAGGGAATCATCAAGGGTAACCTTGCGGGCCGCCAGTTTACCACCCCGAGCAGTGTTTGTCGCTCCGTTCGAGGCGTTCGTGACGTTTGTATACGCGTGCTCGTCAAGGTTGGTGGCTTGGCCTTCGAGCACGGTCGAGAACGACGGTTCACAATACTGCTTCACGTTGGAGCTTTTCGGGACCTGGGGAGGAACTTGTTGCTGACCATTTTTGCGCGGTTTTGGCGGTACGGCTGGACCACTTTTCCGTCCAATCATTACCATGCCCGGTATGCCCGCCCCGTTCGGTGGACAGTCCGGAAGACCGGTGCTGTGGTACGGTCTTTGCTGTCCGTTCGATTGTCGTAGCACCGAGTTGTAAGCAGGAAACTGTTCCTTCAAGTCTTCCATCTTCACTTTCTCGCTGCCTTGTAGGGGTTTTATTCGCGATAATCACCCGTTTTGCACTACGTGCCGCACCCCAAACTTTTTTTTTCGACCAGCAAACTGTGCACTTTTGGGGTTGTTTGCTATTGCGTGCACGGATGGGCTCCACTGCCTGTATCGACAAGCGTTGGGCAAGGCGTGTATGACCTCAGCCGATGATTAATGGCACTTCCACACACGCAGATAAAGAGCTCGACTGGACGGCTGCGAAGAAAGAAAATGTTTAGCAAAGGTTTTTGTGTGTATTTATCAATAAATGTAATTTGCTTCCTTTATTTTTTTACCTCTGCGTCGAGTGCCAAAATGACACCTGATCTAGCACCCCAAGGTGGCTAGAGCCGGGTAATTTTTTATAGCATCCATGGGCAGGCGGAGAAATGACAGCTGAACGTCACAACAAACACATGCTGGGGATGTTTTTTGGTGCAGCGCATTTCGTAGCACAATAGCTCTCGGTTGGGTGATATTTTACTTTCGTTTGCTTTGCTAAGAAAAGAAAATGGTATATATAATAGATTCATATCTCTATCGCCTTCTATTCGCATTTTAATCCTCTGGCTATTTTCAGGGCAATAAGAACCAGGTGAAGAGATTGCAACAGCAACGTTCGGGACTGCTGAGACGTATGATCAAATCTTCCGACAACCGGCTGAAACCCACGGACCGTACCAAGGCAAAGCCGAAGAAGAAACGCGACGATGAACCAAAGCTGATCGAACGGCCCCAAGGCAGTTCGGCAATGTTCTTCCAATACAACACACAGCTAGGGCCCCCGTACCACGTGCTGGTCGATACGAATTTCGTCAACTTCAGCATCAAGAACAAGCTGGACGTCATCAAAACCATGATGGACTGTCTGTACGCAAAGTGTATACCGTACATTACGGACTGTGTGGTGGCTGAGTTGGAGAAGCTTGGACAAAAGTACAAACTCGCGCTCCGTATCATAAAAGATCCCCGCTTCGAGCGACTGCACTGTATGCACCGGGGTACGTACGCCGATGATTGTCTTGTGCAGCGAGTCACACAGCACAAATGCTACATCGTGGCCACAAACGATAAGGATCTGAAGCGTCGCATACGTAAAATTCCCGGTGTGCCGATCATGAACGTGGCCGTTAATCGGTACGTGATCGAACGAATGCCAGACGCTTTTGAGCCCATGTCGAAGAAATGATCCAACAATGGGGAATACTTTAAGTTTTGTTTATTAAGAGAAGATGCGAATACGAACGTTACAAACAAACGAATAAATGTGTTGGGTGTTTTTAATGATTTCGAATCGTATCCGAAAGGAAATTGTTCAGCAAGGCGACTTGAGAAGCGTGTGTACGAAGGTGCACAGAAATGCGTGTTGGGTGAGTTAAGAATGAACGCATTCGTGGGTTAGTGATGCGGTGGAGTGACCGCGCCTGGCGAGTAACTGATAAATGCGACACTTATTGCTTATTGCATGGTGTTCACGATGTCATCTATCTTCAGGATCGAACGCACCGTCTCGGATGCGAGCGTTATCGACGAAATGGACACCAACAGCGGCTGTACGACATTCTCCGCCAGAATGTCCGTAATCGCACCCTTGCGCACATTAATGCCCGCATTCTTCTCACCCTGTGCGTGACGGTTGCGCAACTCCGTTACTGTGGCGATTGGATTCAGTCCAGCGTTTTCGGCCAACGTAGAAGGAATAACTTCCAGTGCGTTGGCAAACCCGCGGAAACAGTAAGCATCGACGCCCTGTAACGTTTGTGCGTAAGCTGCCAGTTGAAGAGCCATCTCAATCTCGGGAGCACCTCCACCGGCGATAAGAGCGCGCTTCTTTACCAAACAACGCACCACACACAGAGCATCGTGAAGGGAACGGTCCGCTTCCTCGAGGACCAGCTTGTTCGATCCACGCACAACGATCGACACGGTTTGTCCCATGTTCTGAATGCCGGTCACTTTCACGAACTTTGTCGATCCACTGGCCACTTCCTCAACTAAATCCGCGTTCACCATGTTCTCGGCTACGAAATGATCGAGCGAGGCGATCGGTCGACAGCGCAGCGTTTTGCAAACGAACTCGATGTCTTCTCGCTCGATATCCTTCACGACCATGACCTTGATTTTGTCCAGGAAATGTTGGGCCAAATCCGAAACCGCGTCGCGAAGGATGGATTTCTGCACCAGCAGCACATTACAGCCAGACTTTTTGATTTGCTTTACAATGTTTAGAATGTAGGCTCGTTCCTCCTTCAACACACGATCCATCGCAGCATAGTCGGACACAATCACGCTATGATCCATCTACAAAGAGACATAAGATGTTTAGTTTGATGACCACTCCTTAACCCATTCGCTACTTACATCTGTCTTCGGTGCAGAGATGCAGAACTGAATCAGACCAATCTTTGCCTTTTCGACACGCTTTGGACCATTAACACCCGAAGAACGCTGTGTGAACACCAGTCCATCGATCAGCTCCGTATCCTCAATGGTACCACCGAGGCTACGGATGATTTTAATGTTCTTCAGATCCACCGATCCTTGTGCGTGTGATTCCGTTACTTTCAGCACAGCATCGACCGCAAGCGGTGCCAACATGCTGCTGTGCTGCGAGACCACCTTCGAGTTCAGCGAGGTAGATGCACTCTTGATCAGCGATTCGCGATCATTCAGTTCTACTGGGCGGGACATTTCGGTCAGAATCTCTACCGCCTTCGTGGAACAACGTTGGAACGCTTCCGAGATGGCTGTCGGATGAATGCCCATCTGCAGCAGTTTCTCGACCGCTTCCAGAAGCGCACCAGCCACAACGACAACCGAGGTCGTACCGTCTCCAGCTTCCACGTCTTGTGCACGGGACAGCTCCACCAGCATCTTGGCGGCCGGATGGATGACATTCATCTGTTTCAGGATCGTTGCCCCATCGTTTGTGATGGTAACTTCACCGTTCGATGCTTGGATCTGGAAAAAGGTAATTTTTTAGCAACTCAGTATGTATGTCTGTATCGTGGTACTCACCATCTTGTCCATTCCACGCGGTCCCAAGCTTGTGCGAATAGCATCGGAAACGGCTGGAAAAAGAATGGAAACATTAATCAACTGTATGCTACCGGCGTTCGATGTACGGAAGAACGTATCATATGACTCACAACATTGAGGTTATGTTGCCAGAAAACAGTAAAACAGATCAAGCAGGCATTGATTTCATACAATGACCATAGACTAGGGAATGGTAGTATAGAAAGCTTCCAATCATCATAAATCTTACTTAAAACGTTATATTACTAATATTCGATAAATAAATAGCAGTCCTCTGAGGAAATGTTCTTGTACACATACTGCTAACGAACAAAGCTAGTTTTCTAGAAAGATTGTCGAAAAACAAGGGTTTTCGGTTCTTTTCCGCTTTTTTGCATCCATATTTGTTCCTCAATGGGGCATGCCTCAAAAGAAAGGCACGTGAGCCTTCCCATTTTCTAATTCCACAGATTCCGATTCCACCCACCTTTGGCAGCATTGATGTTGCTCAGACGGATGTCAGCCGGTTTGCTTTTATCCTTGTAAGCCTGTCCCTGCGGCTTCATGGCAGTCATACCCGGTTTCACAACCATCTTCGTGCAGTTAATTTATCGTTTTCTAGTCAATTACAACAAAAAACGCAAGATTCAGCGATTAATTCACTGATTGAAATGCACTGCTATACCGTCTCGATTCACCAAACGCGTGCGGAACAAAATCTTCTTTGTTTCATTCCCATTGCGTTCCTACAAACGGGTGGCTGTCATCCAGCACTGTGGAATTTTCAATCTTCGCATATGGGAATAAAATATTTTTTCATTTGATTTCGTGATGCCAAGTGTTTTACAAATCAGCAAAAGTTTAATGAAAAACCTCAATTTTGAAAAAATAACAATAAATTGAAGAGAAACTAATGAATATTTAGCTGAAAAATTCAATTTCATGGGGAGCTGATTTTTATAGCACATCGATTGTCATTTTATCGGCTGTCACAACAAAACAAGGACGCTGTTTGGCCGGAAAAAAGTAGTGGAAACATTGTAATCTACCCTCCAGCAAATTAGAAATTTCAGCTAAAATAACTAACATGAACACCGCTGCAATCAAGCGTCCATCGGACGCACTAGTTCCGGTAGCAAATCCGAAGAAATCCCGTACAGATATCGTGGCATATACGGCCAAAGACAAACAACTTCTCGAACAGGTACGGTCGACGGTCTAGATACAAAGGTTCTATTCAAACGATATTCTAATTCCCACAGAATGTTGAGCGTACATCCGGGTTGTTGGGGCCGATTATGCTACTGGAAGGCCATGGTGGGGAGATATTTTCCACAGAATTTCACCCGGAAGGAGAACATCTACTGTCGACCGGGTTTGATCGGCAAATTTGTAAGTAATCCTCGAAACCGAAAATGATTAACAACAAATATCAATGCATATTGTTTCTCTCTTGCCAGTTCTTTGGAAGGTGTACGACGAGTGCGATAATGTTGGTGTGCTGAGCGGCCACTCGGGAGCAATAATGGAAGCACATTTCTCTCCGGACGGTTCAAACATCTACACGTGCGCCACAGACAAAGTGGTGGGCGTGTGGGACGTACCAACGTGCACCCGTATCCGCAAACTCAAGGGCCATACACACTTCGTCAACAGTTGCTGTGGTGCACGCCGTGGACCGACACTGATCGTTTCCGGATCCGATGATTCGTCGATAAAAATTTGGGATGCTCGAAAGAGACACGTCGTCAGCACGTTCGATAACACGTACCAGGTGACGGCGGTATGCTTCAACGATACAGCCGAACAAGTGATTTCAGGTGGAATCGACAACGAGATTAAGGTTTGGGATATACGCAAAAAGGAAATTGTATATCGCCTGCGGGGCCATACGGACACTGTAACTGGTCTTTCGCTATCACCCGACGGTTCGTACGTCCTTAGCAACTCGATGGACAACACATTGCGCATCTGGGACATACGTCCTTACGTACCGGGCGAACGGTGCGTGAAGGTGTTTACGGGCCATCAGCATAATTTTGAGAAGAACTTGCTCCGATGTGCTTGGTCACCGGATGGGTTGAAGATTAGCGCAGGTTCGGCCGATCGCTTCGTGTACATATGGGACACAACATCGCGTCGCATACTGTACAAACTGCCGGGACATAATGGTAGCGTTAACGATATCGATTTCCATCCCACCGAACCGATCATTGTGTCCGGTTCGAGCGATAAAACGTTGTATCTCGGTGAGATAGAAGCTTAATTCGGAGCCCAACCAATTTGAATAAAGACAAAGCATTTTCCTCACTGAAAAACTGATCAGGAGTTGTGTGGTTTGATTTATTACGATTCTTCCGTACATTTTGTATTATATTGAGTAGCTTGCTAGTATCGACGAAGTAGTATAGTACTGAATGATCCAAGGTTGGCTTGCAGGAAACAAAGAGACATCATAGTAGACACGGTTCGTTGGTATGGTTGGTATGCATTCATGCAGAAAATATTAATACGCCCTAAATTATGCACCGAACTAACCGGTACGAGGCATCTAGCACACGCGCATACCTTATGCCTGCTGACTGTTGTTGGGGTACAGAATATCGTAATGCCCCGGACGGTACAACAGATAGACGTTCGGTTTGAAACCGTCCGGAAAATCGTGAGCAATCACCTGATCACCATCGCCTCGATCCATGTACTCGACCCGCACACCCGCATCGAGCGCGGAGCAGATGGCGATAATGTGAATGTGATCCGATTCCTTGTACATGGGTTCCACCTCCTGGTGGCAAAACTCCACAATCGTGATGTTACCGTCGATAAAGTTCTGGTAAAAGTCGGCCTTTTCCTGCAGATGGCTCGAGGTGATCAGTCGCAGATACACGACGACATAATCCGAATAGCCCTGCTCGTTGAACAGCTTGTGCAGCTCGTTGAGGGCAGTGGTCGTATCGTCGCCATCCGGCTTGACCTTGTTAATCACCTCCATAAACGTTTCGTAAAAGTCTTCGATCGTGAACGGTGGAAAGCCGGCTTCAGTTAACCGTTCCCGCGATTTGGACGCATACTCGTAGAACTTTTGAAATTCCTCCTTGTTCCGCACCAAATATTCCAGGTAAGCGTAGGCAAATGCTCGGAAAAAGCAGTTCCCATCTGGACGGCTGCGCCGAATCGCTCGGTACTTGGAGGAGAGATCTTTAATTTTTGATATGTAGACAGGATCGTCCAGGTACTCCTGGTTGAGGCTGGAGATCGGCTGCGCCTCACTGACTAGCGGATTGGAGTGAGCAATCTGAAACGGTCGTAAAAAAACATGAGATATCGTTCCATCTCAACCACCGGCCGATGCCGGTGAACATACCTCTTGTTCAATTTCACGCTGTTGTTTAATAATCAGCTCATCTTGGTTTTCTTCTGATTTTGCATTTTTGCTGCCGCTGCTGCTGCTGCTGCTACTCTCCGAGTTGCTCATGGCGTGCAAAGCCCGTGGGGAATCTGTGTCCCCCTTTTTGCACTGTTGACTATCAATTAATTCCTAGTGCGGAACGAACGGCGCTATGATGCGCTAATCGACGCACGGTGAAAAACCAACAAGTTACACGTATAATGCCGGACAATTACACGGGATAACACAATTGCACAAATATTTCGGGCTTCAAGCGGCGGACATTTTACCAACAAATACACAGGCCCGCAAAATGGATGTAGAAGAGGTTGGTTGACAGCGAAATTGACAGCAATGGACCGGTTCGGCCATGACTGCTGTTTGCCGGATTTATTCAAGCTGGAATCGGGCATTTGGTGAATATTTAGCATAATTTGGGGTCTTTTATTTCATTCATGTAATATCAAGACTATTTGAAGCATGTTCATATGGCGTGGATGCATTTGTGATGATTCTTTTTTAATATACTGATTCAGTTTGCTGAAATATGCGTTTTCGATAATACACTAGCATAAAACTCGATATTTATCCGATAGTAAATTATGGTCTAATATATAAATCGGTTCAGATTTAGTGTTGACCATAATATCATCCTTGAAAAGCAAAATTATATCGATGAAGCCACATCAACACCAGCCTCCATCGGCTTTTTCAAAAAGTACGCGTTTCTAAAACGCAAGTTTTGACATTTTCTAAAAGACCGCCACAGGAAAACAAGCAAACGTCAGCGAAGCGCAGGGTTGAGGACATAACGAACTGTCATGTTCTTTTCCGGTTTGATTCTCTAACGTGTAAGTAGTGTTATTGCCGAGTCGGTTGTTTCTTTTTAGAAAATATCGTGATAAATAGGTAAACATGAACGGAAATCATCGCTGAAACGGATCTGGCACATGTTGGGTACGGAGTGATGGTAGAAACGTGAAACGTTCGCACAAACAGACGAGCATCGCAGCTGATCAAGATTCGGTTTACACGAATGAACGCGATAGGTGGTCGGTGAAGGTGACGAGCGGCGAGGCGTATCTGTCAGACCAGGTTTACCGGAGCTTCTGGTCTTTTGGTATTGTGCAAAACCCTCCCAACACCGACAGTGCCTTTAGGTTTCAGCGATGATGCCGGAGAATGTTACCAACAAGATGTTTGTGTGTGCATTAATTTCCGATTGCTAATTTGTTATGTGGTTGTGTTCCGTTGCAGATTAGCTTACAATGAGAACCATCAACTCTAACCAGTCGGTGATCATCCCGAAGGGTGTATCCCTTAAAGTGCATGCCCGTGTTGTGACGGTGAAAGGGCCGCGCGGGCAGCTCATCAAGAACTTCCGCCATCTACCCATCGACATCTACAAGGTGCACCGCAAGAAGGTAACGGTGGAAAAGTGGTTCGGTTCCAAGAAGGAACTGGCCGCTGTGCGCACCGTTTGCTCGCATATCGAGAACATGATCAAGGGTACGTATATAGGAGAAAGTGGTCTGTAAACACACATATAGAAACGTGTCATTAATGTGTGCGTTTGTTTTGTTTGAACCGGTTGCAGGTGTCACCAAGGGATTCCAGTACAAGATGCGTGCTGTACATGCTCACTTCCCGATCAATTGTGTGATCAGTGAGAACAACTCGTTGGTGGAAATCCGTAACTTCCTCGGCGAGAAGCACATCCGTCGCGTGAAGATGCAGTCCGGTGTGACCGTTGTGAACTCCGCCAAGCAGAAGGACGAGCTGATCCTGGAAGGCAACGACATCGAAGCCGTTTCGCTGTCTGCCGCCCTCATCCAGCAGTCGACGACCGTCCACAACAAGGATATCCGTAAGTTCTTGGACGGTCTGTACGTTTCCGAGAAGACCACAGTGGTACAGGACGAGGAATAAGTTGTAACATTGTTGTAAGCATACGGAATGAAGCAGAAAACAAAGCGTGGTGTGAACGATGGAAACTAATCGTACCGTGTTTGTGTGTTTATTTTTATCATCTCTTTGTCGTTTTGTTTATGTTGAGTGAATTGATCGAAAGTTGCCAGAGTGAAATGTAAAATGCGGTAAGGATAATTTTGGCTAGTTGAAATGTGGTTCATTGGTAAGTCGATTACATTTAAAAAAAGTGAATTTTATTGCCGTTTAGCCCCAACATAAAAGCTATGGATTTATTTGAATATTCAATACAAATACATTTTGTATTCAACGATAAATTTATTCATCAATACTTTCTATTGAGAGGAGAGTTCGACTGGAACAGGAATTAGTGATATTTCAATCCAGAAGCTTCCAGCTTCTTTTTACACATTTATCAATATTAAAGGGGCTTATGCCTTTCTATGCGATATGCCTATTTATCCAGCAAAAAGTCGTTTGAGCGCGCATTCTTTTTGAGTCCCCGGCATTGCTTTCGCTTCGTTTTATTTTCATATGTCTCGGCGATATCGTCCGGCTCGTTCGTTTCGGAATGATTCGAACAAATGCACAGGTTAGCACATTCGGAAATCTATTTGTGCGGCCATATTGGATAATGGAGTGACATTGGAAAGTTTGTTTATTTTGTAGCAATTATTCCGACAGATTTATATTTTGTATAGAAAATAGTCTTTAAAATTTTAAATAAACAAATCCTAATGGGTTATCTTGATAATTAGGAAAAAATGACCCCATTTCTCCATTTTTCGTCGACGAAAATATTCATCACCATCAATGTCGCCCATGTGTCACCCTGTACGGGACGCTGCACTTTGGGTAGGTGGGCGATATTTTTTCGCTTGGCATATTTGACAATTGGCACGCGGCTTCGGGGAAAAATGCTAGGCGGCACAAAATACTGCACAAAGTAGACGCTGTTCGAGGAAAAGCTTTTTTTCCGGTGTTTGCCATTCAATCGAAACTCGCTAGCAGTGGAGGGAATTTGGAGTGTGTGTCGGAAAGAAAACAGTAACTGGAATATAGCACGCATTGCGGAATACGTAATTACAGCAAACTGTACGAAATATAGCTTCGTTGAGTAGGTGAAGCATTGCGGCAGGTAAGAAAAGTGCTGCGGTGTTATTGTTCTCCTCTTCGTTTACCTTCTGTACCCAGAAATGGTAACCGGTTAAAAATTGCTCCCGCTAGCAGTTTTGTGGCGAACATTTGCAATCCGATGCTGCATGATTTTGCTAACGTATTAATTCGTAGTATTGTGCGTTTGATTTAACAGGCCGCTAAATATGGCGGACGGTAGACGAGAACCTCCGCCGTACGGGCGGGATCGTGTACGCGGTTCGATAGGATCTAACTCCCCGTACGATGGTGGTATGGGTCGTGGTGGAGGTCATCCACCGACCAGAGGAGGATATCCACCTCAAGGGGCAACATATCATACGCAAGAAGTAAGTTAGCGGAAAGAAAGCTATGAAACATGTGCCATAGAAACAAGTGGTTTGTTATTTTAGCGACGCCCGGCATGGCGCAATCCATCTCCCGGTCCAAGCGAAGGACCACCGATTCCGAGCACGTCAGCTGCAGTGTCAACACCGGCATTCAGTACAAACGTTCACGAACCACCGCCTCAACCAGCAGCAGCAACAGCAGCAAGTACCAGTGGTTTGGCATTGAATCGCCAGCATAGACCTAGCGGGCGAGGACGACGTCCACTGGCAGATACACTGCGTACCCGGGGTCCCGATGCGCCCTCGAAGCATGGTACCACCGGACAACAGCTGTTGCTGCAATCGAACTACTTCAAGTTGTTGAAACGGGTCGATTGGACACTGTACCACTATCAGGTGGAATTTGTACCCATGTGCCCAAGTCCCCGGTTGACGCAGTCGCTCGTAAACGAACACAAAAAGCTTCTTGGTGGGTTTGTGTTCGACGGCGTCCAACTGTTTACCGCCTGCAAGCTGTCGAGCGACGAGCTGGTGCTGCACTCACAGCACGACCGTACTGGCGATAAGTACGAGCTACACATACAACGTGTCGCCGTCGTGGACATGACGGACGAGACCGGTCTGCAGGTGCTAAATCTCATTCTCCGTCGAGCCATGAACGGGCTAAACCTGCAGCTGGTCGGTCGGAATTTGTACGATGCCGCCGCCAAGATACCGATCCGCGAGTATCACATCGAACTGTGGCCCGGCTATATGACAAGCATCCGGCAGCACGAAAACGATGTGCTGGTGTGTTGCGAAATCGCTCACAAAACGATGCGCATGCAGACGTGTTACGATATTTTGCGCGAATGTCAACGGCACGACCGTAACTTCAAGGATGCGTTCCGACGGGCCGTGCTCGGATGCGTCGTACTGACCGGCTACAACAACAAAACGTACACCATCCATGATGTAACGTTCGAAACGACACCGGAAAGCACGTTCGACACGAAGAATGGAAAGATTTCGTTCCTCGATTATTACAAGAATAAGTACAACCTGCGCATTCGGGACGCGTACCAGCCGATGCTGTTGTCGCGTGCGAAAAAGAAGGACACCCGTTCCGGGGACAGCGAACTGATGGCACTCGTACCGGAACTTTGCCAAATGACTGGACTCACGGATTCAATGCGTTCGGATTTCAAGTAATGCTTTGTTTTTTTTTTCTATGATTAGATGGAAATTTTAATCGTTTTTTCTGTTTTTGGCCATCAGGATGATGCGTGCGATGGCGGATCACACGCGTTTAAATCCGGACCGACGTATTGAGCGCTTGGAAACGTTTAATCGGCGCCTGCAAACCTCACCAGAAAGTCAGGAAGTGTTGAAAGTTTGGCAGATGGAACTCGACCGTCGTCTCGTCGATTTGCCGGGACGATTGCTTCCACAAGAGATGATATTCTTTTCCACTACCTCCAAGTAAGTTTGGGGGTTATGAAACATTCAAGATATTCTTATTGATTGTTGCGTTCTGCGCTCTATTTCAGTGGTGTACAAGCGGGTGAGAATGCCGACTGGACAGCACACTTCCGCGACAATCCTATGTTTGCGACGGTTCGCTTGAACCGCTGGTATCTGGTTGTGCCTGGACGGTGTCAGCGTGAGGCGGGCGATTTCCTAAACTGCATGATAACGGCCGCACGTGGCATGCGGTTCGAAATCAGCAACTGCGAGATGGTTCCGATGCCGGACGATAATCCTGGGACGTACATACGCACACTGGACGCCATCATCAACAAGGACCCGCAGATGATCATGTGCGTGGTGTCGAACAACAAATCCGACCGATACACCGCCATAAAGAAGAAGTGTTGCGTCGATCGTGCAATCCCGACGCAGGTGATGGTGCAAAAGACGATCACGCCAAAGAGTGGCAACGTGCGCACGCTCATGTCCGTCGCCACGAAGGTGGTCATACAGATGAACTGTAAGCTGGGCGGTGTCCCGTGGAAGGTGAAGATCCCGTTGAACGGTTTAATGACGATCGGGTTCGACGTGTGTCACGATTCGAAGGATAAGAGCAAATCGTTCGGTGCGATGGTGGCCACGCTGGACCACGATAACCGCGGTACGCCCAAATTCTTCTCCACCGTCAGCCACCATTCGAGTGGGGAGGAAATTTCCAACTATCTGCCATTGAACACGGTCAAAGCGCTGAACGAGTATCGGCGCGAGTTTGGGGAGCTACCGAAGCGTATTATCTTCTATCGCGATGGTGTGAGCGATGGACAGCTGCAGTACATCTACGACCATGAGGTACGATCGCTGGTAGAGAAGCTGGGCCAAATTTACAAATCGGCCGGTATCGAGCAGGACGTACTGTTGACGTTCTTCATCGTGAACAAGCGCATCAACACACGGTTCTTCGATCATCGACTAAATCCCCGCCCTGGTACGGTGGTGGATAATGTCGTAACACTTCCTCAACGGTAAGTACCCGGCTGCCATTATTTCCATATAAAGTTTTATTTACTATTGTTTTGTATTATTTACTTTAAAACAGTACCGATTTCTACCTCGTGTCACAGTCGGTTAAACAAGGCACCGTTTCGCCCACTGCGTACAACGTCATCTACGACACGTCCGGGTTGAAGATTGACCACCTGCAGATGCTGTCGTACAAACAGTGCCACCTGTACTATAATTGGTCCGGTACGACGCGCGTACCGGCTGTGTGTCAGTATGCGCACAAACTTTCTTTCCTAGTAGGCCAATACCTGCACCAGTCGCCTAGCAATATGCTCGAAAAGAAATTATATTTCCTGTAGCGAGCTCTGTCAGGGCACACACACACCTTCCGAAGCAATTTTCTCATGCAAAATGGCGCCAAGTTGGATGAGTTCTTGTTTTGCTTTGTTTTTTTTTTTACTTTTATCATTTTTGTCACTCGAACAGATTCTACTTTATTTCACGAAATACGGCAAACACGTTGTGGGAGCAAGAAAATCGCAACGTTTTATCTTTCGTTTTGGTTTTTTAGGCTAACCAATCAGTAAAGAAATGAATTTTGTTCATTTGTTGCCCTTTCATATGAATAACAAAACCCTATTTTTTGCGCTGGAACTATTATGTTAAGACCATAGAAATGTGTAGCACATGTACAGAAGGAGGAGGGGTATTGTGAGACAGAGTTCAACAGGAATAAAATCGAATGATGTAAAGAAATGAAGTTAGCATTAGTTAGTTGGCCACCACTCCGAAGCGGCCGAAGGGCACATGATGTACTCGTGCAAAACGAGAACAACCTCTTACAAGAGATGATTTATTAGATTAGAATTTTGTTTTGAATTATTTTCTTACCTTTATTATGTGCTTTATCGTGTTTAACAATTGGACTATTCGCACTAAATGGTGTTGGTGTATATTTTCCTAAATTGTATGCAAACTCTTTCTTTCTAACGCTACCAGCGATGCAATATAGGCCCAACCCATCCATTCGCAGAAGCAACTGTTTTGTATCAGGTGTAGTATGGTGTGCCGGGTGTGCCTAACATTCCCCTCTCTCACACCCGATTAACGAGTACTGTAAAACAAAATTCTGAACAAATGTAAAAACCCTATGGGAAAGGAAATTAAACCAACACGATGGTGCCCGTTGCTTTTTCTCTTTTTCATCCGGTTGTTTGTGTAAAAGACACGGGAAGAAGGGACACACATCTACACGTGCGTTAGTATAGTTTTTCTTTTTCAAACGCGATATAATAGGACGCGGGGTGATGATGATGTTCGTACAAAATTTTGCTTTACAGTTTAACTAGTCAATCCGCAGCACACACCGCCATCGCTTCCTCTTTCTCCTCAAGCAGTTCCTTCGCGGTCACGTCCAGTTTGCTGCGCGTAAACTCATCCACCGACAAACCCTGCACGATCTTCCACTGCCGGTTTTGAATCGAGACCGGGAAGGAAAACACAATATCCTTCGGTGCACCGTAACTTCCGTCGGAAATGACTCCCATCGACACGTACTCGCCGTCGCGCGTACCGGCAAACCAGTCGCGCATATGATCGCTGGCCGCCTTAGCCGCAGACATTGCCGAAGACATCTTACGCGCGGCAATGACAGCCGCACCACGCTTCTGTACCGTTTCCAGGAACTGTTGTTTCAGGAACTCATCGTCGGCAACTGCTTCCGGAACCGTCTTGACGGCACCGTTCAGCTCCACCGATGCGTTCCGTGCGTCTGGCACCTGCGTGGCCGAATGGTTGCCCCAAATGATGACGTTCTTCACCTGCGCGATGCGTACACCGAGCCGGCCGGCAATCTGTGCCTGGGCACGGTTCTGATCCAGCCGGGTCATGGCGCTAAAGTTTTCCTTCGGGATGGTAGGCGCATAGTGCGAGCAGACGAGTGCGTTCGTGTTGGCCGGATTTCCCACCACAAGTACTTTTACGTCCTGGAATGGAAAAGGGAGGACGAATTAGTAGGATCGATCGCTCAAAATGAATATCAACGTTCAACCTGTTCTAACGTACCTTCTTGGCGTATTTATCAAGTGCTTCGCCCTGCACCTTGAAGATTTTCACGTTCGCTGATAGCAGATCCTTACGCTCCATGCCTTGTTTGCGGGGCATCGCACCGACCAGGAAGGCGGCATCGACATCCTTGAAAGCGACCGCCGGATCAGCGGTCGGGACGACGCTGACGAGCAGTGGCAGCGCACAGTCATCCAGCTCCATCACGACACCCTCCAGCACGCCCATCATCGGCGGAATGTCCAATAAATGCAGGATCAGCGGTTGGTTCGGTCCGAACACATCGCCCTTCGCCACCATGTACAGCAGCGAGTAAGCGATCTGGCCAGCGGCTCCAGTCACAACAACACGGATCGGTTCGGCAGACTAGAAAGAGACATGGTGTTAAAGTAAATAAGTTTAATGCATAATGGAACCTAGTCAGCGGACATTTTGACTGGGGAGTTGTTTGTTTATCTGTCACCTTAACACCCTGCCTACTTGATTGCAGAGGTGTAAATTTCACATTTCAACAGCTTCATTTCTCGCACCGGACGAGTACGTTCTAATTATCGTATGACCTTGAACATAAACCATTCGTGTCACATTCCTGTAGACAAAAAAGCGACGCAAAATGGTTTGAACTCCGGTTGTGTTTTCATTTGTTTTACCAGAGCTTGATTCGAGCTTTGATTAGCAACCCAAAAAAAAGGGAGTGAATGGAACAGGTTCTTCGTAGGCCATAAAAATAACAACAGTACGACACACCGACAGGAGCGTGCGGCGAATCTATGACGACAATGACAATCGTGAAAGGTTGGAGCGAAGCGACACGGAAGCCCGGGTGCGA
Source organism: Anopheles minimus (assembly GCA_000349025.1). NCBI lineage: Eukaryota > Metazoa > Arthropoda > Insecta > Diptera > Culicidae > Anopheles > Anopheles minimus. Next base: position 5,196,292 of record KB664277.1, read on the forward strand.
TGTGTGAGGAGGGCAAAAAAAGGTCAAACCAATGACTCTGTGTATTACATAAAGTAATTATTTTCATTCTTCACATCCACACCGAAAGAAGCCGGCCCGGCCGGCGGTGAAGTTGATAAGTGAGTTTTAGAGCGCCCTAATCTGCAGCCCCTCCGACGTCATCACGTAGAATGGGGGGTGATGCGGACGGTAGCAGAGGGATGTAACGAAACAAACAGCTTCCATTATCTTATTTAGGAGTAAAAGCTGTTGACAGGCACGAACATATTTGTTGTGCATGGACCCGGGGGCCAAAGGGGACCCAAACGGATCAACGAAATTTGACAGATAATGCTCCTCCGGTACCGTTTCGCCCATTCCAGATTGCCGGCCGTGTTGTGTCTCCATTTCACAATCGATTAGAACTGACCAACCACGGTTCCCTTGTCGAAGGTGACCGTGGGCAGGGGTGTGATTTACATCCCCTCCGAAAGGGAACTTTCCACACTACGTTTAGCGACAATGTTTTCTACAAGCGCAATGGACGGGCAATGATGCATCGTCATCTCGGGAGGCCATGAAGGGTTTCTTTTTTTTCTCTACTCCGTTTCCATCACTACGGCCAACACAACCGGGCTGCTCCACACATCATGGCTCACTTTTGGTGGATTGTTTAATTTCATGTTCCAAGTGCGAAAAAAGTACGCCATATTCTTCTCTGGTTCATTCTTCGTCGGGCTTATCGCATTCCCCCAACCGGAATGTTTGTGCGTAGGCACGTAGATCTTACCATTTTTTCTACGATTACAGCAAATGACTTTTAAAGGGAAACTATAAACACACACGCAGACACACAAACGCTATGGAACGGATTGAGAAGAAAACTAATGCCCGGCAATAAAAGGAACGGTCCCTATTGCAGGTGGAAAATATGCACAAAAAAGCAAAAACGATGCGTTTTCAACCGTAGTAAATGCAGCACACCATCCGCTTGAAGGAACGCGAAATACTTAATGAGTGTACGGCGAGAGGAGATACGGAATAGTGGTTGCCGCTCACGGTTTTCGTGCGAATTCGTGCTCCCCCACCCTTGTTTCTCCCGCTCGTTCGCTCTCTCTCTTGTGTGCTCCAGTTACAGAGGTGTGCACAAAAAAGGTTACACTTGCCACTAGAATTATTCGCATTATGAACGATTATTGAATTTAATGTAAGTGGCTTTGGAATTTGACAAGCTCCACATGAAAAATGAACACTTTCGAAATAAACGAGAACTCTATTATGGGTAATTTAAAATATGTTGCTACTAAAAATATATGTTTACCCCTTTTTGTGTACTCCACTGTAGTTTACTCTCTGCTTACAAAAGCCTCTCTTTATCTCCGCAAGCAAGAGCATATACGGTTTTCCTCACATAAAATCGATGTAATAATGGAAAAATGAAAAGAAAGAAAAAAACATTAATTATGAAACAAGGTGGAAACACAGCAACGCACGTATCGTGTATGTCCATGTAACGATTCCAAAGCGTATTGTTCATACCGCTCGGTCGCATGTTATCTCCGTCGAAGGTAATAAATGTTTAGCCCTCTTTAAAGCACTTAACAACACCAATCAGGCTGACTGTGGCTGGTGGTCACGCTAACGAAGAGAGGTCAAGAAATCATAAGACCATTTTCACCGACCGACCGGTGGACAACAACACACGTTTCTCATACCGTCGTGGTGCAATTGGACGGGAAACGAGTGGTGGTTTATTTATAAACTGCGAGAAAAACATCACACACAGAAAGCCGGTCCCCGGTGGGGGGTTTTCCCCATTTTCTCTCGAGACGATTTCGTTAAGATGAGGGTTTTAAAAATAATTTTCTAAAGTCAATCATACGTCCAGTTATGATGTGACATGTCTTGCAAGAGAAATAACGTATTTTTGTTGTATTTTATTAATTTTTTTTATTACTTTTGCCTTACTATCCTCGCATAATTCGTGTATTATAGGAGCTTTTTAAGTATGTAGTGTGTGCGTGTGTGTAGATTCTTGAACTCACGCACGCAAGACTGTGTGTATTTTTTGTGTGTGTGTCATTTAAGATTGTTGAGTGTGAGTTGTAGAGCATCTGCATTTATTAATTATGTATCATCATCTTTGAATAGAGTTATAATCAATATTCTTTTTTTCTGTTAATGTTCCTCAACCATCTTATAACATTTTACCTTTACTTTCTCATTTTGCTGAACTATTCTTTCCTAACACACTACTCTTACTATGTAAACGTTCACTTCCATCCTTTTGCGTTCTTCATTTTGTGTTTTTTTTTGCTCATTTACTACGCCACGCGTGAACCATCCATCCAAAGAATACTAATATATAGTAGGGTATATTATATTTCTTTTAGTGAAAACTTCAATTCCACACACGCCTATTCTTGCGGGGGGGCAGGGGAACAAAACGGACACATGTGCATCATGTGCACGAAAACGTGTGTTTTCTAGTGTACAACACTTTGCACTAAACATTTCCTATATGTTTCGAACACCCGGAACTCTCCAGCAAAAAGTATGTGTTTTGGTAGTGGTTATGTACAATGTTGCTTGACGCGCGTACACACAACAGGTTCCGAAACTAGCTACATATTCGTTACTTATGAATTTAGTAAATGGTGTTTCGGGCGATTCCTGCACAAACACACACACACACGCACACGAAACATTTCTAATAATGCCTTGGGCAAACAGCACACATACACACGCGCACACACATGCCAGTATAATAGCTTCTTGCACACCATTATGCACTCTTCGGGGTTCTATCTGCTTTGTAAACGCATCCGCCTGTGTGTAACATTTAATGTAATAATCAATCACAAACAAACAAAAACTCATAGTTAGTACCATTTTTATCCCCATTCCGCTGTGCTTTTTTTTTTGCTCGCTTTTCATTCTACCATCATCACATACAGTTTTACTACACGTGCACAAAGATTTTATTCTCTCTCTTTGTTGGTTAGTTGGTTTTGTTTGCTATCTATTCGTTCGTCAGCATCCGATTGGAGAAGCTTTCAGTTTTACATCCATCCAGAAAACTAACTAAAATTCCACACACATACATACGGGTTTAACACATACACACACTCTAACACGCACGCACGCATTCGTACAGAAAACTACGTTTTTTTTTGTTTACTAGAATTAGCAAGAAGGTAGCAGCAATAGGAGATGGTGCACCAGAAGGATTTTTTAGTGTGCATCAACGCAAAAAAGGAGAACAGATTTTCATCTCTGATGGTTGCGCTCTGTGGCATTTAAACCTAATCATTAAACCTACATTGGTTGTTGAAATAATTGTATCATATCGTCCATTTTGCATCTCCGTCACAAAACAACAAGACAAGCTTATTGGTTCTTTTTTTCGTTAGTATTTATCGCTTTTCCATGAGTCGAATTAATTTGCTTAAGCCGACGCAAGCAGTGTGAGAGGAATTGGAGAATTAATGGTATCCTGTTGTGGTAGTGTGTGCAAGTGTATGCAATATCATAACATCTTTTAGCCGCATATTCGCGGCAGAACGAAGAGGTGTGTGTGTGTGTGTAAAAGTAGTAATGAATTGAAATTTTCATCTAACCATTTTGCTTCGTAGCGTATATCTGATCGTTGCTTATATCTTCGTTTATCCCCCATTTATATACTAAAACACACAACTTTGCACACGCAACACTTCACACCACCTCCATAACCTAGCCGCGATCCGTTCAGTCATTTTTTTCTGTTACAATCCTCTAGTACTGTTTCGCACAAAAAAACGCTACAAACAACATTTGATAACAACACAGTTTGATTTAGTTCAGATGGAACCCTTTCTCCTTGGTGGCCGTCAGCAGACGCTCGCGTAGGATCTGCTCGTTCGGGTAGTCCGGCAGCTTAAGGTAGTGGACGCAGGTGTTCACCGACGGGTAGGAACCTTCGCCGGCATCCACCTTGCGTACCACCGTCAGGCGAGGATGCAGATTTGCCAAACCACCGGGCGGTAGACTGCTGCAGCCGGTGGTGAACTGTAGGAACGCTTTCCTTTCCGATCCATTCATGCCCATCAGCACGTTGACAAAGCGCAGGAAACCAGGACTATAACCCAAACAAAAAAAAAGTTACTTAATATGTTTTCCGCAACATACACCGATTGTCATTCTTACCTTTCCTTGGTATATCCGAGCTTCGGTTCCGTGTAGGTCATGATGTCCTCGCGCGTCCACTCCGGATTCTGTTCACCGCACAGCATCTTACGTATCTCTTCCGGCGTAAATGCGGCCAGCTTGTTCAGCGAGAACACCTCGCAGAACCCACGGTGGAATGCGGCCAGCTGTTTGGCGATGCCTTCCTGCAGGCAGAACGCAATCGTCAGGTTGCAGTACTCCTCCACATTGTTGATCGTCACATCAATGTTCGACCCGTTCGGTATCAGATCGGCCGACCCGTAACCGTAGTTCTTCGAGCTCGGCAGATACGTAAAGGTAAGCGCCAGATCCTCCAGCGCCACACAGCCTGTTTTGGTGTTTAGCTTCAACTCACTGATCTGCTGGAGCTTCTCCTCCGAGCTGAGCATATCGTTCTGCTCGATGTTCTGCTTCTGCTGCACCAGCTCTTGCAGCTCGCGCAGGAACTGGTACCGTATCGGGTCAATCTCCTGCAGGTTCTCTTGTGACAGTATCCCATCATACCACGCACCGTCGCTGGTCGCCATCTTGGACTGGTACGAGTCGACCAGCAGATCACGATCCCGATCGCTTTCCTCCGACATGATGGACGACATCATGATATCATCGCTCAAGCCCGATTTACCACCGCCGAACAGGGAATGGTTGGACGCACCGCGCGTTATCGAGCGACTGTGGCTGAGCAACTGTAGGAAGCTGTTGGACAGTGGTAAATCGACCAACCGGTTGTCCTGCAACACCTTCGCCAAAAACACACCTAGGAACCAGAAGTAGTTGGACACATATTCGCAGATATCCGCATCCTGTGGTAACGGTGCCGGGAAGAGACCGGTCGACCGGCGCACATAGTACCCGACCGGTTTGCTACCCTCCCCGAGATCGATCTCATCCTCGATCAGTTTCGGTTCCTCATCGTCACACAGCCACATGCCAAGATCGCTTCGCTGCAGTTCGGCCGCCACGAGCGCGTAGAACTCGAGTGTCGGTCCCAAACCGGTGCCTTCTTCACCGACAAATTCCACCTCCAACACGGACTTCCGGTTGCAGTGCACCTTCATTACCTGCTGGGCCCAATCGAGCAGATTTTCACCCCGGGGTACTTTCACCCGCTCGTGCTTCAACCGACCGACACGGAACTCCTGCTGGTCGGTATGTCGTGGGCTAAGACCTGGCGCACGCTGCCGTTCCAGACTGACGTCGCGCTGCGACTGCAACCAAACGATACTGCGCGACGCACCGTACGCCGTGCAGCTGAAGTACAGCTGGCGTGTTTCGAACGGAAACAGGAACGGGCAGGTTTGGTTGTACTCTTCGCACCACTTTGGCAAGCTACCGCTGGACAGGACGAGCGGATCCTGGATCTGCTGTTGCAGCTTGTTCGTGATCTTCTTGCTCATGAACACCTCCGGGCTTAGGTAATGGGATTCGACGTCCGGCATCAAGTTCTTGTCGTTGTTGGTCTGAGCGCATGCCAACGACTGGTTGATGCTGTTGAGCTGGGACAGTAACTGAAGCACGTCCTCCACCGAACAGTACTGTTGATTACCGCACGATGCCGGGGCGGACAAAGCTCCACCACTGCTGGGACCTGCGCCGCCGGTAATGGAAGGCGTTCCGGGAATGGGAGAGCTAGGCGATAATGTCGAACCGTGGCTACGCTGGGAGTAGAGCGAGATGATCGGTGTAGCACGGCCTTCCTCTCCGCTGCTGAAGTCCTCCTTTCCACCGGCCAACAACGAAGAGGACGACCCTGGGGTTGCCTCTCGGTAGATGATCGTGTACGTTGGTTGCCAGATTTTGCGGAACTTGTCCTGCTTGGGCATGGATGTCTGCAGCATCAGTTCCTGCACCGCGCGGAAAATGGTCCAGTCCGATTGTGTCAGATCAACCTCAACATCGTTCACTCCATTTATGTTCGGACCGCGCAGAATCAGCGACAGCGTTGGCTGTGGCAGTGACGACATCGTCACATGGCTTCCCTGTTCCAAAACGTTACCCTTTCCAGAGGACGAGGGTTCCGTCGGATCTACCGCATCAGCCGTTCGGCCACTTCCCGGCGCGGGAATATCAAGATCGCTCGTTTGGTTGACATTGGTCTTGCCGGGACGTGGATCGAACGCCGGGATGAGTGCGGAAAACTGACGCTTCAACACAAACTCATCATCCCAGGATTTTCGCTTCCCGGCCGTTGGAAGCCGGTTCTCGAACGTCCTTTCCTCCATGAAGGAAAGCAGATTGCGCGATACCATCACCTGGAGCAGTGTGTTGCCGACCTCCTCATACTCATCCTCGTTCTCATCATCATCATTCTCGTCCTCAATGTCCTCGTCGTCTTCCAGATCCCCGAGCAGGGTCGGTGCTCGACACTGCTCCAAAAAGTCCTCCAACGACACCTGTTCGCTGTCGCTTGAGGTTGAGGTTAAGCTCATGGTCAGTGCAGGGTTGAGTGGGTTAACCTGTCCCACTCCAACCATGTTGTTGGTGTTGTTGTTATTCCCACTGCCACTGTTACCTACTCCACCCGGACCGGACCCGGTGTTGTTGTTCGAGGAGGAACTAAACAGACTCGGATAACTCTGCGCCGTACTAAGCAGCCCGGTGTGAGTGGACAGTGCCAACTTCACCAAGCTCGTAACGGAATTTGGTCCACGCGGGAAAAAGTTGCTATTGTTTTGCAACACTCCACCCACGAGCGCCCCGCTACCTCCGCTACTGATCAGCTGGTTGTTGATCGGTACCGTCTGCTGCGACGAGGTGGACGATGACGATGGATTTGATGTGGCGTTGTTGTTTTCATTGTTGTTGTTGGCGATGGTTGCGGAGTTTGAACCACTGCCCGATGTGCGACGACGTGCAATAGCGGCGAACGTTTCCAACAGTCCCGTCGGTGGGGCTTGGACTTCGTTCTGCATCGTTGACGCACTATCCGGATGGTGGTGATGATGATGATGAAGTTGGTGGGTGTGATGGTGATGCGGATGGTTATTGCTTCCATTGCCGCTGCTCGTCAGATTCGGTACGCTCACGCTCATCGGATTCGAGGAGGGCGCTACGACGGGAACAACATTCACGCCATCGCTACCGGAAACCGATCCCAGCAAACAGTCCGGATTGGGATCATCCTGAGCAGCTCCCAACACCGTCTCCGTTGATCCGACCACCACTATGTTGTTCTTCAAATTGTTCGTTGCATCCCGTCCCCCAGTGGATGATGGATCGACCGCCGACGAGAACTGCTTAGCTTCGTTGAGAACCTTCTTGAACGAGTTCACGCACACACTGGACCCATTCGAGGATGCGGTGGTGTTGTTGAACTTCACATCAAACTTGTCCGAGGGTGTTTTGGCGCCCGATGTACCCGTTCCGGACGGGACCGCTGGATTTGTGCCGGTGCTTGTGCTTGCCACAAAGATGCTATTCCCGTACGATGCTCCACCACCAACGCCACCACTTCCGGTGGTGGTAGTGGTCGGTGGAATTGGGGGGAACGCAATCTTCACGGACGAAAGCAGATTCGATTGGGTGAGCAGCTCGGATGAGAGGAAATTGTTCGTGTTGTTCCGCAGCATGTCTACACCTTCGCGCATCTTCCCCATCATGTCCAGCCTTGTCTGCAGGTACGATAGGCCAGTCTTTCCGCTGGATGCACTGCTACCGCTGGCAACACTGCTTCCACCACTGCCGCTTGTTAGGTTGATTTTATTATTCGTTTCGTTGATATTGTTCGTTTTGTTGTTTTCCTCCGTCGAAGAGGATGAGGATGACGAGGACGAGGAGCCCATCAGCACTGGAACACCTGTTCCACTGTTGCCGCTAATGTTGCTCACAAACTGTGACTGACCGGTGCCGGTAGATGACGCTGCTGTACCACTCTGCTTTGCCGGACCATCCGACAGAGACAGGTTCTCCGTAATGGTGGCCAAATCCGATACCAACATCGACGTACTGCTGTTAATCTGGGACAGATCGGGGATGTTGTTGCCCCGCTCACTCAACGACGAGTGTACCGTGACGGATACCTCTTGGTTGTTGCCACAACCAGTGCCGGAATTTACTACCGACGAGGACAGATCATTGCTGCTACCACCACTACCGACCGTAGCCAGGTCGGAGCGTGCCGAAGAAAGGACATTCTCTGTGATCACTTCAACGGCCTGCTTCCAGGACAGGTTGTCGGCCGACGTTGCCTGTTCGGTGGATGCAACGGACGATCGGTTCTCGGTCGTCGCATCCGGCAGACTGGGCGTGGAGCTTGACTTCCGACTGGTCAACACATTTAGCGACTTGTCGTAGATTTTCTTCTTCCCGGATACAGCACCATCCACCTCGCATTGCACGTTGGCGGAGGATGAAAACTGATTGTTGTTTCCACCACCACCAACGGTGGTTACGGAAATTCCACTGTTGTGCAGATCGTACGACCCGGCGACTAGTCCATCGACATTGGCCAGCTTCAAGTCATACTTGCCCTCTGCTCCCATACGGTACGAATTGCGCATACCATGGTCCCACTTTACATCTATCCATCCATTATGGATCTCGGCAATAACCGTACCTTCTCCGGGAGGATTCCCATCCTGATCGTCCCAGTGCCAGTCTACACCGCGAACGACACGCGCTCCATCGGTGATGTACTTCAGCTGCGAACGAACTTGACGTCGCTCTTTGCGTAACTTTGCTTCGTTCTCTTTGGCTGCCGTTTTGTCCATATCCTCACACACCGACATTACCTTGCCGTAGATTTCGAACCCACTGAGGCTCAGATAGTGCGTCTGTCCGGATGCATTGCGTCCGTTCTGATGGATGCGCACATGCCGGTAGCCCTGCTGTTCGTCGGCAGGACAATCAACTGGCCATGTGCACGTGCTGCCCGGTTCCGCGAGGCTTTTATCGTCTGTGTGAGTGAGCATTGTGACCCAATTGACGCCATCCTTCGACATCTGGAACATCCAGTTTCGTAGCGCTGAACGACCGTATCCACGTGCGTGCCGGAGCGTGTACGCCGTCGGAATAATGAATATTCCCAGATCGATCGCGAACCAAGACTTCTTGTTGTCCTTCGTGTGACAATTTACGCTGACACTGTCGCGCGACAAGATGTCTTCCAGCTTGCCGTAAGGGAGCTGTTTGCCTTCGCTGCTTGTTACGGTTACTAGGCCGTACTGTGCCGGATTGACCCACTCGAGCGTTTTTCCGTTCGTACCAATGTAGTAGATGAGGCCGTTTTCATCGAAATCGTGTCGATGGCGGAACTGCATCGTACCCGATTTCGCTTCCTTCATCTTCCGCAGATACAGGAACGAGGATCGCTCCATATCGTACCACTGCTTGGCGACCATCTTTAGCAGATATTTATTCAAATGTCCCACCGTTGCCAACGGCTCCATCTTAAGGTTGCGACCCGTCCGATCGAACAGGGTTTGCTCGCATGCCGCTCGCTCCAACCGGAAGCTTAGCTTTTTCGTCAATATTTGCAGTCCGTAACTACCGCCGGGAGAATCGTACATATAGACCGGTAACTTCTCGATGCTTTCCAGCACCGCGACCAGCTTCTGCACCAGGATAGCTGCCGTGTTTTTGCCAGTTTTCATTTCACCTCCGTACATGCACTTCTTGAAGATCGATAGTCGTTGCTTCTGATATTTGTTAGCCTTGTTACGGTTCATGCCCAAGTCCCAGTAGTTGGGCGAAAGCACTGCTACCAGTGCCTGCACCAAACCGGAACTGTACATCTCGTACGCACTGATAACACCATCCTCATTGAGAAGGTGTACCAGCTCGTTTAATGCGTTGTAGAGCTTCTCCTGCCAGCTTACACTGGCACCACTTGGAGTGATCTGCTGCGTTGAGCAGGAGATGAGTGCGGCCTTCGATGATGATTGCTGCTCTTCTAAGGCGATCTCGATCTGATGCACAATCTTGGAAAGCTTGGCAACGGCTCCGCGTGGTATAGCTTGTGCTGCCTTGAAGTAACGGTTGTATAAATCACGAGCCAATTTATTAAGCTGAAAGTACAAGATACCCCAAAAAGAGTCATTATAGTTTTAGTCTCAAACAGAGGCAGTGGGGGCGCGCCATTGTACAGACCTGATATTTCTGTGCCTCTGCCTTGCAGCGCATTTTCTTCTTCTTCGTGTTGATCCAGCCGGCGGCAAAGTCTGGTCCCAACGTTGTTTCTGCGGTGAATGTATGCTTTGTGCCTCGGTTGCTCTCGAAGATGAATCCGGGCAGTTCGTCCTGCAGGATCGTTACCTGGTGGCCCTCGGAATTGTTGATATGTAGTTGATGTTCTTTCTGGCTTTGCAGCACCCAATTTCCGACCGCTATGCGTGCCAAACTCGGCGCCGACAGGATGGGTTGCGACACGGTACCCTGACGAACGGCAGCACGAGCACGCTGAAGCTTTTCAAGGAATTCTCCACGGTTTTCTAATAAGAACATAAAAGAGTGTTTACATTAGGGTAATTCCAGAAACGAACCATGTTTTGGTTATGATGATCAACAACAACCGAAAAAGAAGGACAATTCCTCCCTCTTTTATAATCACGGTGATATATTAACATTAACATTAACATTTCCTTTCACATTCTCGCTCAAACCATGTGCTATTCTCTTTCTTTGGTTCTGTTACTTTCTGTTATTATTTTGGGTTGATTTGTTTTTTATTTAGTATATAATGTTCCACAGGACGAGTTCTCACCTTCATTAGGCACGTTGGGATCGGCGGAGGAGGCTTTTTCCTTGCCTAAAAATGTGATAAAACCGTGTGTTGCAAAACACGGTTTGGTAAAAAGTAGAAGAATCAATTTAACCGAAACATATGGCCAAATAAGTTCTAGTGGGGATCACAAGCGTACACGCATATTATGTTCGCATTTGTATGCATATGGTTTACAATAAAAGCGTGTGCATTTCCATTGCATTAAAAAGGAAGCATTTTTGTGTAGTAAAACGAAAGGTGTCACTCCTTAGTTATGCATCTTTCAGTGAAAAAAAAAACCTTTCGCACTGCTGCTAGTCCGCGAAGCAACGATTAGTAAGAGAACGGCGCATTTGTTAGAATGTGATGGGTCTTTTTGTGCAATGTCCTATAGATTTCCCATTATGTCTGAGCATTAAACGTCAATGTGCTAGCATTTTGAAGTTGCATCCAAAGTTACTTACCCGTGCTATCACTGCCATTCTCGGGACTCCCGCTCGAGTACATTGTCGCCAGTTTACCGTCGAGTATGAATCGGAACCATCCGTTCGATCCGTTGGAAAGCTCCAGCGCAGCCGAATCCGACCACACGTACAAACAATCGCGTCCACGACAGATGCTCCAATCGTGCCAATGGTAAGCCTTTCCGTGAAGTATCTCCTTGGCGTCCTCTACCGGCACCACCGTACCGGTGGCGGTTGCGGTTACCACCACAGGGCCACTGGAACCGCTTGGTGTTACCGTGACGACACCGGAACCGGAAGCTTCCGTAGTCGAAGATTTCGCATCCTCTGATGTCGATTTAATCACATCGTTATTGTCGTTACCGTCGAAGCTTGGTTCACCCATCAGCGCTTGCACCTTCGTGTAAACGCCCAACCGGGCGAAATGATCCAGGAAATCGTTTTGCGTTTTCGACATAAGCTCTTGCACAATCGTAAGCACCACCAGATGGCCATCTTCATCATCCTGCAGGGAATGCCAGCGCACAAATGAGAAAGAAAGGAAACAGTGGATTAGCAAAACCCAGCAATGCACCGGAATGTGTTACAAACATTTGTTCGAGAAAGAAAGCAAAAATAGGACAAGAAAACACACACGCAGCAACATCAACATGCACACGCGCGTGACAGATAGTGGTGGGCCAGCCACTTCTGGCGATACTATATCTTTGCTGAAGAAGAAAAGCAATAACAACAGAGAATCAATTTCACCGATCATCGCAAGTTTAAAGCAACTGGTCTGATCCACCGTTGGGTGGAGGGGAATTCTTACGCCGAATGGAGTGCGGGTAAGGGTTAAAGCGCAGCCACAGTTTTCTCGTTTTGTTTTGGGGCAAAGGATGCTGCAGAATTTTTCGGTCCGATATTTGCCAATCGCTCGATACACACACTATGCACAACACAAGCGTTTCATATTTATAATGTTTACAAACCGAAAAGAGAACAAAACGTGAAACCCCTAAACAGAAGCTACAGGAACTCTGGTTGAAATAAAACGTGCATTTCATGGTTATTAGCTAGCAGAAAGAATTTATAATCGGTTTGCTACATAGAGGTAGCACGAGTTTATCATTTTATCAGTTTATCATAAGGCTAGTTTGCTATGAAATGTTTTGGTATTATGTTACAGATGGCATGTATCAATTGATTATTGTATATTAAGAAAGCAGCGCTGGTCAATTTTCTTAGTTTGTATATCCTTAGTTTGATTATGGAAATCAAATCGTTAAGTAACAGTCGACTAATGAGGGGAATTGAGTAGGAGGGTAAATAAAAAGATAAACAACACAATTCGGGGACTTTATCATTACCGCAATGCTAAGATCTGACCAATTGCTTTGGGTGCGATTACGAGGATTGGTGGTGTCGTTACTATTGTTATTGCTTTTGGACCCGATCCGTTCTTCATCCGCGTCATCGTCCGCGTCGGGATTTGCTCTTGCCGAGATTGGTGGTGGTGTCAACGGTAGCAATGGCGGCGGCGGTGGTATTATGTAGCTGCTAGAATTGCGCCTCTGTCGCTTGGCCTGCACAAACTTGCTCAACCGCTCGGCACAGCTGTGCTTGGTTAGGATATTATTGCTAACACTACTAGAACTATTACGCGGCACGGTTAGGATCGGCGGAGGAGGCGGATACGACGCCGACGTTGATGGTTGGGTCAACGGTGGCCAGCTGTAGCTAATCTGTGGATGCCAACAATTGAAAGTTTTAACCACTTTTTAGAATCGCATGGAACGGAACGAAACGCACGCAATGTGGAGATGGATTCGAGCACTAAAAGCGATCGTGGTACGACGATAGTAGGGAGTCTCGATTTGCACGATGAGTAATTTCGAATAATTTCATCACGCACAGTTTTCCGGACATGATTGTAAACCGATTCAAAAAAGCGCCACATGTTTGTAGAGATGATGCAGAATCTGTTGATACGGAGCATAGAAACGAACGAGAATAGCGTGATCCCTCAAACGAAAAAACATACCTCATTGTCCAGTACGCTCGCGATGACTTCGACTAGAAGCGTGCCTAAGCTTTGCTCGTAGCTTTGCAGGCCTTCCGAGGAGCATAGCTTCGAAAGAACCTCTGGTTGAACATACTGGATCATTTTCTTGATTAGTCCTACAAAAAAATAGAATTATTATGACACATGCATTCCCTCTATTTGGCTACTTGATCACTTACCTAAGCTAGATCTTCGAACACTAGCAAGCATTGTGCTTTGGAAAGTTTTGCAGAACGTCGGTAGGAAAAACTTCAGATATACAGGCGCCATTTCGGGATCACCGCGTGGTTCTCCCACACCCACCTCATCACCACTTTCGCCACACTTCACATCCGACCTCGTAGCCGCCATCATCCATTCACCTGGTGACTGCAGGATCGAGGCAACCTCCCGATGACCTTCATCCGGACGTTCGCGTGCCTTATCGAGCGGTGTTTTGCCATCCTCGTCACGCAGGTCCGGATTGGCACCGTGCTTGAGCAGCACCTTCGCGATACCGGGCCGTCCGAAGCAGGCCGCATAGTGAAGGGACGAGCTGCGCTGTCCCTTGTTCACGTCCGCACCCTTATCACACAGAAACTCCACCATCTCCAGCGTGCCGAACGCGGACGCCCAGTTTAGCAGCGTCTGTCCCACATCGTCCATGCAATTGACATCGATGCCACCGGACTCGATCGATTCGATCAGTGCCTCGGTGTCCTTGCTGCGGATGCAATCGATCAGCTGACGGTGGGTTCGCTCCGTGCTGGAATCGGCCCGCCTAACCCGCGGCGCTAGCTGACCTTGCGAACCCCCGACTCGGCCGAGCGCCTGCCGACCCTCGAACAGTAGCAACAGAATTAGGTCAGCTAATCGCATACAGTCCAGCACGCAACGTTCGTCCCCCTTGAACGCGCGTTCCATCGCCTCGAGCAGGTTCGAACGGAGCAGATCGTGCGTGATGGAGGGCGAACCACGGCACAAGGTTGACAGGAGAGATATGGTGGTGGCGATCGATTGGCTCGATCGGCCCGCTTCCATCGCACCTTGCGCCGTCTTCGGTGCGGACGACGACAGCTGCGCGGTGGACGGTGATGATTCCGGGTGTGACGAGGAGTTTGTTCCCAGGCTGGACGAGATCGCTGCGGTGCCGCCACCGCCGGATGAAATCTGTGGACCACCGGCCGCATTGCTTAACCGATTCAGCAGCTCCTTCACCAGCCCGTACTCAGCCAACGGGGCCGGATCTACGCCTTTCCGTGTGAATCGGTCCGCAACCGAGGCAAAACACTTCAGGGCACCATCCGCCACCAGCGGATCTTCATGCTGCAGCAGCGTGCTCAGACTCTCCACACACGTTTGCACATTCGCGCCCTGCGGTTCGACCTTCGTGCACAGGCGCGAAACGACTGCCATGGCCGAATGCAGTGTGTCCTTGTGGATCTGCGAACCGCTGTCGCGGATAAAGGTGAGTACACAGTTTAGGCCACCGCCTTCGAACACGGCACCCGCTTCCCGGGTGCATATCAGCTCCAGCACCTTGATGCACTGTTCGGCGAGATCGCGACTAGTTCGGCTTTCGAGGTCGGCCACCTCGAGCCGATTGCAGATTGCACGGATGGCGCCATCGATGGCGACGATGCGGCGTGTACATTCGGAGGACACGTCCAGATAGTACGTGATGGCTCGGGCAGTCACCTCCAGCACATTTTCCGGAGCTAGCTCATCGAGGAATATTTTACATAGCGCGGGCAGGAACGTTCTCGGTGGACAACTGCAATACGCGGGAAGGAATAGGTTAGAATTCGTTGAACACAAGCTGTCATATCTCGCTAGTACATACCTTTCAAAACATCTATCTACATTATCGGACATGAGCAGAAGCATGCAGAGTTGCTCGAGAGCAATCAGTTGCATATCGCGCTCATCGCCCTGACCCATCGAGAGCCATTCCAAAAGTGTTTCCGGATCGACGTCTCCCATCTGGAAAGGAAGACGATTAAAGGCACATTACTAAGAGCTACATATTAATGGATACCCCCGTCGCCTTGTTGAAGTGTATTGAAAAGAATGCGTAGTTTGAAATTCACTTAAACCATTCATACGTGCAGTGCATCGTATCGTCGACTCTCCGTCTCCCAAACACACATGGCATTTATTACCATCTACCGAATGCAACCATTTACCACGCAGCACAACGATGACGAAAAGCGTTTGCCGTGGAGCACAACAATTTTCGGCAAAGTGAAACGCTGTCTCGCGATCAAGCGCGTTGTGTAACCGATCAAAGTCAGCCAGCAGTGCTCCAGTGTGGCCACCAGCGAGGAGCACACACACACATGCAACGGCCTGAAACTGATGTTGGCAGCTAGTGAAGTGGCAAAACATAACCGACCGAGCCCTGACTTCCCTTTTGCATAGAAGCACGCTATTGAAGTGATTGTTGCTGTCTTGATGGTGATTGGTAGCAGTGGTGGTGGTGGTTGAGGGTTGATGTTGCAACAACAAATGTGTGCTGCACAAACGAACGCACCGAACGCCAGGGCAGGGCCAGTAGGCCTGCAGGGGGCGCCATGAAGACACGTGCCAATACGCTTCCCCTCGCTGTCGACTTGTGTATGGGTATTGTGTGTAAGAGCCAGCCAAAGCTATTTTTATGACAAATATAATCAATATCAACTTGAATGCTTCCTCATTTGCTCACCGCACGACACCATAGCGTACCAATTCCCATTCTCCCAAGCGCCGGGAAAAGGGAATCTCTGCAGCTATCAAAGAAATCAGCTACACGTACACTATCTTATGCTGTTGGAAAGAAGCTACAGAAGAAAAATGTGCCCCACGAGTGCCTAGATCTTTGCGCCGGTTATCAGCAATAGCATATGCTCCGAAGGTCAACAGCTTCAGGTTCAGCAGAGCTACAGGGCTCGTGGGGCGCGTGGTCCGTTTCACGCGAGAACCTTTCGTTGATCACACTCTATTGATTTATCACTTACATGAATCATGAACGACCTACTGGCCTGGAGGGGGTACGGGTACAACGATGTTGTCCAGCAACACCAGCAATCGTACTACATCGTTGAGACAGTTTGTAAGTCAAACAATCAAACTCCCGAGAGTCTACTCTCGCGGTCTTTGTTTGCCCATTCCAGTGGTCGGAAAACTTTACCAGATACATTCCAAGAACAGGTTTCACACTCAATTAGAGAAATCCTACCATCATTTAAATAATTGAAAACCAACTTTGGTGATTCTGAGTGATTCTATATGTTTCCAAATTAGTAAAACAAGGTGGAGATTGAAGATGATAACTCGTAGCTAATATTAGCCGGTGACATCCAGATACTGTTCATGAGTCATAGGAACGAGATTTCGAACATAGACCAGAAAAGAATTCAATAGAAACCTTATATTGAATATAAAATAGAAACCATATCTCCAACATTACCTTATAACAACTTAAAATTGGGAAATTATAGAAGTTCTAATACACTTCCTGGGCCTGAGGAGAGCTCACAAAAGTGGTAAGAAGATAGGTCTATTATGGTCAAATGCTTTGCTATACGAATTCATGCATACCACCGCTTTGCTTTCTTAGCATTGCCGAACTCTGGCTTGCAGCACCAAGCGCAAACGGTTGAGCTGATTGTGCATGCATTCTGTTCTTTCGCAACGAAAACAAATCGGCACTTGAAAAATCTTCGCTTGATATGGTGCGGTCTTCTTTTTTGTTTGCGGTCTGTTGTGGTGCCTATTAAAATCGCAGTTGAATAAGCTCTCGGTTTTCCTCACCAGATATAGTGTGCTCGGGGCCCACGTACGTAACCTCCCTGTTGTCGATAGTGGGTACACTACGTAACTTCAAAACCTAACGCTAGTATTAGCGGGTACCAACAAGATAGTAACTCACGAGAAAGGGGAAAAACCCAATCGTGGAAAAAGATATCTCGAAATGAAGATATTGTTTGGCAAAAACGCTCATAGCCAAATAGAGGAAAATGGCAAGAAAACGCACCCAACAATAATTAGCAGATGCATTAATTACTGCTTTCTTGGCTACCTTACTGTTTTGTTAGGTGTGATAGTGAGGCAAATAGACATAGGTTTACCCAAAAACAAACAAAAAACTCCTGGCAACACTATCTTACTCCTTCTCGTGGTGTCAATCCAACAAGAATACACATCATTTTATTGATGTCCATATCATGGATCACTGGCGATGGGGTTCTTATTACTTCAGATAGCCTTTTCTAAAAGCTCGGTGTGTTTAAAATTCAATCTTTACTGTCGTAAACTTTACGAAAATGAAAACATTTTATCATTGTAAATCCGTAGATCAACTATGGACAGAAAATTCTCCTAACGATCGGCCTTGAGAATAAAATTAGCAACCAAACCGAAAACAAAACTAAATCGTCGGTCAACAACCAGTAGCAGGGGGTTCTGTTCTGTTGCAGTGGGTCCAGGGTCACGACGACAACGACGATGACGACGGTACTCAAAAAACATGGATCCTAATATGGCCGTAACTGTTGGTTCGTTTCCATTTCGTTTGATCAATACAGCGAAACCCCATCAAGGATGAGGATGATTGGGGCCGGTCGGCCGAAAACGTACGGATGGGTTTGAAAGATGGAACACGTAAAACTTCACGTAACTGTCATTAGTATTTTATTTTCTTGCCCCTTGCACCTCCATCCATTCGATTGCCGGGAAGGACCACCAACGGATAACAAGGATCATTGTGCTTGTGACAGACAGAGCAGTTGAGTTTGTGTATTGATTTTTTTCTGGCCACTGCTTTATTAAATCAATGAAATGCGGTGTCATTGCGAATGTAACTGCGAGAGCTGTGTCTCCGGTACGGTAAAGAAAATGGTTCAGAGTTTGATCGTTGGCAAGCGGGCACTACACCTATCACCTCGGATGAGGTGGAATAAAATATTACAGTCGAAGCAACATTTCTGAGCTGGTTCTCTCAATATTTAGTAATTTAATAACCTCGCCTAGCTAGTGATCTTTTGGTGGATGTTTTTTAGGTATTCAATGCTACTTATTCGGACAAAAGTTTAAATCAGATTTAAACAAGCTTCCACATACATAGAGGAGGAGTTTACTGGAACACTGGATTCTTTGCAGCTCAAAATGAATATTTAACGTAAGAAAAGTCATCAAATACAACAAACGGGACTGACGACGCTTGCAAACAAGGTTTAGTAGGTTACGGAAGCATCTCCCCAATGGTCTGGGAAACGAGGGCCATCTCCACTATCATCCTCAAGACCTTCCAAGACCTCCCCACTCCCTCCACCTCAACCTAAAGCTTCTTGCAAAGAAGATCTCTTCCGCGTTTGTGTCAGTCTAGCGCCGGGTTTCATCATCCCCTTCTTCTTTCTACCGGTTCACAGGCAGCACAAAAACCGACTCAAGAGACGATTTCATCAACCGCTCGCTCACACTTCAAACACGGCAGTCTTGTCGAAAGCTCGTTTCCCTCTCGAGCGTAGTCAACTGCAACAAACCAGACCACGAGCAATGCATATTTCGTGATCGTGAAAAGGGGGGAGGGCCAAACATGGCCGGGGGGTAAATCGAGGGGTTCCCTTTCTTTGCTTTAGTCAGTGGAGGGCAAAGGTAAACATCAGTACGGGAGGTGGGGGGGGCCCGGCTCCTCACTCTAGCGAAATGGATACACTCGGAAACAGAAGACGGCCATCTTTACTCCCCACTGAACCGTACACCAAACCAAACACTTCCGGGATTTCTCGCTCAAGTCGGTTAGCATCGAACACTAAGAACAATGTAACCAGTCGAGTGGGGGATTGACAAAGCGCACTAACAAACCGTCCTACCTACACGTCTAGTCACCAGAACCGGGCAAAAGCTCAACATGCTTCTTTGTGCTTGAATGATCTCATAATTTCGGGTGCGCAGAAACCGTTTGCCACAACCGCTTCAGGTATGCCAGAGCACAAGCGGTCGGTAACCATAAAAAACAAGCTTGCCGCAAATGCCTGGTCCAGGCCACAGCTGGTTGCGCTCGACAGAGGTTGATGTACACAAAATGCCAGATGGAACAAGGGTAATTTATTAATGCAAACCGCGTCGAGTCACGTTGTTTTGTTGGTTTTTTCTTTTTGCTACGCATCATCATACGTGTGGAGGGGGGGGGGGAAGGGGTGAATGTGAGACGATATTAAGGAGCCTTACACGATCTTCTCCCCATCTTTTTTGCTCACACATGGGACATGGGCAGAAAAGTCATCAGTGGACTAACAACCTTCAATGGTCCACCACCTTGGAGAAAGAGCATACAAATCTGCACAAACCACCTTCTCCGCTGCTCGGTAGCGCTATAATGAAATAGAATAGAGCTTTATTACACCAACCTTCGGAAGGGAATCTCCCCCCCCCCCCCCCAAAATAACATAACAAATCCAAGGAAAAAAGATAATGATGGCGCACAATGAGGAGGTGCCTGGTGGAAAAGAAAGTTGTCCCGGATGAAGTAAGCATTGCCGCGCCACGGTGAAACAGTGAGAGTCACAACAAATGTAAAACAAGACCCTTTAGAAATGGGGAATCCACCATGTGGGAGAGCTTACGGCCCTTTTCCCCCCTCCATTCAAAACCCGTTCTGCTGACGGGAAGAAGGTCGTTATTGTGCAAGTAGACCACACGACGGACGCATGTTGTTACATTAACAACAGCCCAAGTTCAGTCCACTCTTACCAGCCGCAGTCCAACATGCACTAAGCGCCAACCGGTCAACCGGACTGTTCCATCTGTGATGGTGGTAGTGGTATACACTTCTTTGAGGTCGCAAAAGTATGCCGCAGCAGCAAACCATCGAAATGAAGCAAAAAAAAAAGAATAATAAAGTGCTGGGTCTTGCGGTTGGTTGCACACCGCTTGAGACACCAAAGGTGGTCCCCCAAAGAGTGGCACGTTAGTTCTTCAATTCATGGCCGACAACACAGAAAAAGGGTAAAGTTTTGCATTCGTTGATCGCGATTAAGGGTCACGACGGAAAAACGGGTTGCGGGGGTGAGATGAGGCAGAAGACGAAGCAGCAACAAACAAAAAAAGGCAAATAAACGAGTTCTCTGAGACAAAAACGCAATACCGGTGTGCGTATACTACTTCACCAGTGCGAAGGCACACGGTACGGTACACGCGCAGTAAATGTGCGAATAAACGGCCAATGAATAATCCGCCTTCTCAACTTTTAAGCAGCACGACCAGCTATAGACCAGTTACACGACCTTCTCCCACTACCGAACCTAGTCGCGGTAGCGGAGTGGCCATTGGTCCTAGTATTACTTCAACACGACACTGTCGCTCTCTGGAGTCTCTTATGAGAACCAGCAACGTGCGATCGGCTAAAAGAATTAACGGTTAGAACCGGTGTTACATCAAGAAGCTAAGTGAGGCCTTACGGGAGTCTTAAATCGCCAAAATCCCCACGCAAGCTACCCCAGGCGGCGTGTTTTATTGTTTTACGTAAAAAGAACAGTTACATATAGGTGTATTGGCGTACACTCAGTTCACCTTCCCATAGTGACAGACAACAACGCAACGCGTCGTCTTAGTATTGTCTTTCAGCGTCGTGTAACTGCACACATTGTCGCATTGTGTGTCTCAAAAATCGCACCACCCCGGACTAAAACTTCTCATCACCCGGCGGGGGCGGTAGGCGGAATGGGAGCAACTGTTTTGACATTGAATTCTTCAGGACATTCCACCCCGACGGAAGAGACGCAGCTGCGCGACCACAATTGAAACACGTGTGGCGTGTCGGTGTGCGCAATGATCATTTTACTGCCTTTCTTAGCGTTACGCTTGTGTGTGTTTCGCGCTTATGGATTGCGCGAATTAATAGTAACCGT
Source organism: Anopheles minimus (assembly GCA_000349025.1). NCBI lineage: Eukaryota > Metazoa > Arthropoda > Insecta > Diptera > Culicidae > Anopheles > Anopheles minimus. The sequence continues at coordinate 5,217,553 of KB664277.1, forward strand.
TTGGTAGAATGACAGTTGCCGTTTGGATGCCGCAAAACCCGCCAAGCTCAACCGATGATACGTGCGGACAGTGCTGATTACAGATCCACTACCCAAAACCGCCGACTGGGAGTGTTTTGAAATTTGAAGCAACCATTCGCGGACAGCGCATCAGATGGTTCTTATGCCTTCTCGCATGCTAATGTGCTTCATATGCGGCAGCGTTTTTGATTCAGAAATCACAACCCGTTTCTGGACGCTTCACTTTTCTGCTTCCCCTTTTCCCGACAGTGCCGCCACCGTCCGTCCAGCAGTGCCGTTAAGAAACGGTTGCCTTTTTACATGCAGGCAATGCTCGTGCGCTCTCCTGGTGCATATTGCGCGGCGGTTGGATCATGATTGCGCATATACATATATATATTTATTCTCCGACCGCGTGTACGGTTGCATGCGCTGCTGCGTGATTTTCGTATAAGTACTCGCTTGTCTCGTTTGAATGCGGGCGCAAACGTAAAGAAGGTGGCGCAGCACACAGCACATACGCATTTTGATGGAGGCTAAATATTGTTAGTCTACTGATGCAACGCTGCATCGGTAAACCACGGAGCAACGGTGCAGATTGTTTTCTTTAATTTCAGAGATTTTCAGCCAAAACAAAGTGTGAATTTTTGAAACAATATTAGTTCAATTTCAATTCGCCAAACAGAAAACTTACCTTCACAGCGCTACTTGCTGCACTTGCAGCAACAAACGTTCAAAGAAGATACTCGTGTTGTGGGTGCTTTACTCTCTTTGTTGATGCTGGTGTTTCCAAAGATGGCTCCGTCTGCCACACAATTTACCGTGCAGGTTGTTCTAATTTCTGCCTTATGTCATGTCGCCAATGATCGTACGAAACGATCTCACCTCGATTACTTCTTCTCCGTTTTTTTGCTGTTTAAACAGACGCTTTTACTTCCGCTTTACATTCAATTTAGTAGCGTAACACAAATGATCACTCTGTATTATTTTCACTAAATTCACCACTAACAAAGTGTTTCGGTTTCTTCCCTTTCACCCACCAAACAGACTCTGCACACTTCCACACAACAAACACTCACTCACGGCAGCTATCTTCCGAAACAGACACACGGAATGAAACGAAAACATAAACTAACACTCCGACGAAAACACACCGCTTCTGCTGCTCATCGAACGATGGGGGTTTTCTTGCAGCAGTAGGGTGTATTATGGGGTTCAATGTTTTCCTTCTGGTGCTGCTCCGGAACAGCTAAAAAGATCAGAAAGCAATACAACATCAAATTAGTAAAGAACAGTTACGGGCGCGGTACTACCACAGACAGATGAAGGTAACAAAACAGAACAAACAGTTTGCAAACTCGCTAATTACTTCACCACCACAGAACGGAGCAGAAAATGGGTTTTGACGTGCCGGTGGGAGGAAAATCTGTCCTTCAGCAAACTGTCAAACGATCTCCAACGGAAAATCGCTCGTAATAAATGTGTATCGTTCTTATTTTTGGGATAATCTCAAAATAGCTCACTTGGATGAGCGAATATCGTTCACCGTGCGCACGAATCTCCCCCCTTCATGTGCGAACACATCTATTTCGTTTGTTCATTTTGCGACCATTTTACACACCTTTCCTGAAGGAATACGCTTCGGCACAGTTGTTGCGGCAAAAAAGGCTGCAAAGCAAGCAACGACGAGCGGCGTATATGATGAAAATGTTTATTTTGGTCACCTCGATATACATAAACAGTAAACAGAGTGATGGCTTGGTTGCTGATTTTTTGTCTCCGCACTATCATCGCAGACTGACAACAATCAATTAAGAAGATCGAGAGACATCCCATCCATCCAAACAATGACGGGGTAATGGTGATGTACCTGAGCATCTCTTTCTTTCCCCGAGCCGGGGAAGTTTGTTTGCTCTCACCGTGGCCACATGGCGTAAGTAGGTCAGACGACCGTGGAAGATGAACCGATGCTCGGATGTTGTTCTACGATGTTAAACCACTCATAAACCGATGTTATATGGCGCCATCTCATCGCTCGGATGATGTTGATTTGTGTTTTTCTTTTAATCAAAATGTGTTTGTTGTGCTAAACAATGGAAAAACATATGATTTATGCGAAACGAGACGTATGCATGAGATTTAGAGCATCTACTACTCTCGAGATCTCACTCCGTTTTCTATTTCTAAATCTTCTGGATCCTCACGGCATTACGAACGATTTGATTGGTTATGGAGCAAAGCCCAACCTTCCTCAAAACAACATACATTTTGGCCTCCCAAACCCCAAAATGCAATGACCATCACGGCGGCAGGCAAAAGGTTAACTTTCATTTTTCCTTCTCGCGTGGGGGGGAGGGAATTTTTCGTTCGCTGGCTAGACAATACACAATAAGCCAGCCAGCGGTAGTGCCGGGGAACCGTGTCCCGGTGCGGCATGTACAAAAACCTTTTTCTTCCAATTTCAATTTTCGGTGCCTTCCGAACCGACAAATCGACAGACCTCTAATAATCGAAACCAAGCCACGGGCATCGGTTGGCCATCCGGGGAGGGCGGTAATGGGGACTGAAATGAATGAATGAAGGTTCGTGAAAATATAATTGCATTGTGCGCGGCCATAAATTGCGGCGGCAGTGACGTTACGCAATTGGAAACGTATTTCTCCCAGAGCGTGTAAGCCTTCGGGTGGTAATCAACTTCTTTTTCGGCCACTTTGAAATGGGGGTGGGGAAAGGTGTATCCACCGTGTGGGCACGAGAGTTCAGATGTTTCCTCTACAGCACAACCCGACCGGAAGCAGAAGTGGCTCCGCTAGTGTGAGGTTTATTAATTCCTGCTGCAGCGCGCACGTTCGGTCGTGCGTGATTTCTTTCCTTTCTTTCTGCATTCGCAAACCACTTTCGCGAAACCGTAACCATCCGGTAACGTGCGTAGTTTGGGCTGGCTCCATCTTTCGATCCGATCATCATCCGCCGGTTGGACCAATCGGTCCACATCATATAGCAGGGTGCAGCAGGCAAACCAAACGACACAACCAGTGTCGGACATGAATATTTTGTTCAATTCACGGTACATTGATTCCAGCAGTGAAAAGATTGTACAAGCCCAGTGGGAGGGAGATTGGAGTGTGTGTGTGTGTTGTGAGCTGACTGCTGTCGGAAGGATTTTGCAACACACGCAATGTTTTTGAAACCTTGCGCTATCTCACTGTGCGATTTTTTGTTTGGTTCATTCGCGTAGCGGAACGCCAAACCGACGACATCTGAGTCATTGATGTGGGAGAGATAAAAGAAACAACTCCTCATTTCGTTACCAATGTTGAACATTTCATCACAATTAGTGTTTCGGCAATTATCAACTTCGCTACGTTCCGTTTCTACCCTTGGACGTTGTTATCATTTCCCACTCTGGTTAGTTGCCGTTGGCGACCAGATGTGGTACCATAGTAGCAACTGACTAAGCCCAAACCGTTTTCGAGTGTGTATTTTTCCTCTGCATCCGTTGCTAGGGATCCGTTTGGTACACATTGATTTTTTCACCTTCAATCAAGGGAAAAGTTACGGTCTATGGGAAACATGTATCGATTTTTCCAACTGTCCCCGCAAACCAAAGTGCCGTGTGCTGTGTACGGGCGGAAAATCAATAATCTATTGTGTGCCAAATCACTTCCAACAGCAGCAGCCAGCAGCAGACACATTCGCAATTCTCGTAAGCAACTGTTTACGAGCAAACAATCTGCACCAATACCACCTGATACTGGGAAGCAGCGAACAGGACCACTTTCGTCGTATTGTGTGTGTTCGCCCTTTTGTCTTTTTTGTTTTTGTTGGCTATTTTCGAAGTAGAAGTTTTCTTTCTATTTTTTGCACATCCGATATGTTTCAGCTGCTGGTTGGGTTTTCGCCATTTTGGCTGACGACTGGCGCTACTTGTGTTCAGCTACGAGGGAAAGAATCTCGGCAACGTTTGTGCTGTGGTGTGCATCTGCGGACACAGTTGGAAGATCTGTTTTGCACACACCATTTGCCTACCGTGTTTCGACAACAATGACTCAGTGAAAAAACGGCACGCTCTCCATGGCAGTGCGCATGAAGTGATACACAGTGCGGAACACAAAGTGGGACAGGCAAAACTGGTGCCCGATATTACACCTTCCGAAGAGCACATACATAACTAACTTCACTGTTTTTTTATGGCGCTTCAAACACGGAATTGATTGGGGCAGATAACCAAAGAGAGTGCACCTATCGTCACTTTGATACTATGTGCTCCCCAATCCCCTCTTTTGTGTATCGTTTCTCACCAAAACGGCAGCACCAGATGGGCTGACGTTTTCTTTGCAGAATTTGACGTTGCGCAGCGATAGCCATAAAACGATAGGGACTGTTTTTTTCTTTTTAGCAAACACAAGTTCGCCCTACAGGCTCGCCCATCTAATCAGCACACAACACGAAGATGATGGATTAAACTGAACTTCTTCCTCTTCGCACTAACCCCGTGTGTAGCACGTACAAAAAAAGCACGAGTGCAGCACTAATCCTACCCACTCCTATGGTGTTCCTGCTTTTTCGACGCAGAAGGGGCGATAAAATTAGATCCTGCTTAGAAAATGCTCAACCAGTCGCACACACGGGCACTCACGTCGGGAAATTATGCAAGCTTTTCACACTATGGTGTGTTTTATTCAGCGCCCTGCTACCATTCGCACGAGAAAACACAAAAACTTGGGGTTTACCTTTCCCTTTTTCGGAAGGGGTTTCCTACTTCTTTTCGCACCTTTGCTGCTTCCAGCACACAATTAGTGAGTAAGAGATGATGTTGCTCGACGTTTTTGGACGCAGCGCGGATGCAGCATTGGAACGAACAGTTTGCTAGCGCGTTTGTGTGTGAATTAGAAATAAAAAACCCGTCCGCGATGTGTGCCTCCCACTTCGGAAGAAAAAGGAATTATGAAGCATTTTCTACTGATCGCGTGTGGTTTATACGCATGGGTTGAAACATGTGCACAAGGTTGCTACACACAGTGGTCTACAAAATGGAACACTTATTTTTCCTCTATTTTCTCAACAAGAAAGGACTGTTTTGGAAGGGTTTTTCTCGAAGGATTGTGATGAAATTAACAACAAATAAAAGCATGCCTCAAAATCCCATTCTCAGTACAGCTACGTTGAGATAAAATTGGTTATCTGCGGTTTTGTGAACAGCTATTTCGATTTCTAGAATTACCCATCAACCTTGTGCGTTTCGGAGCAACGGTTGTTTGATTCGGAGCAATGTCATCTGCCGATGGTTTGACAGTTGTCATTTTCGGATGTTTGGCGCTTGTTGGTTCATAAATTCGCGGAATCTTTGTTGAGAAAAAGCATTGTACATTTTCTAGAACAGGAATCTACCTGTACGGTGGGCATGCAGTAAAGCGTATGTCCATTGTATTGCAAGAACTGTGAACGATTGTATTATACATACATTCCTGTTAAGATAGTAAGTATGCCTCCAACAGGTTCAAGATGGAAGCTTGCTTTAAAACGTTTTTTTTGCTTCCGAAACAGAGCAGCTACTGAGGCAAGATGGAGCAGAAGGACGACCAGGATACATCGTACGTTACTATGGAGGATATTTTAAAAGAACAGGAAGAGTTGGAAGAAACATCACGCGCAGTTCTCGATGGGTCGGATGAAAAGAATTGCACCTACACAAAGGTATGTGCGCACAACAACGGCGTAATAATTGCCGGCAACAACAGCAACAAACTCATCCATTTTTTCCCCCAGGGATACGTTGGCCGTCAAGCGCTGTACGCGTGTTTGACTTGCGTGCCGGAAGCGCGGGGTGTTGAATCGAAGCGCAGTGGCATTTGCCTGGCTTGTTCGCTGCACTGCCACGATAATCACGAGCTGCTGGAGCTGTACACCAAGCGAAACTTCCGCTGCGATTGCGGTGGCAAACGAATGCCGGATGTGAAATGCAAACTGGAACCACGAAAGGAGGAAGAAAATAACCGCAATCGTTATAATCAAAATTTCTCCGGTGTGTACTGCGTCTGTCACCGGCCGTATCCGGATCCGGAGAATGATACAGAGGATGAGATGATTCAGTGCGTCATCTGCGAAGATTGGTACCACATGCGACATCTGGAGGTGGATGAGCCAAAGAGCGCGAAGGATTACGCGGAAATGGTTTGCGGTGGGTGTATGGACGCGAATCCGTTCCTGAAGAGTTACGTCGGTAAGATAGAGGACACCAACAAAACACTGCTGGATGATACGGTCCAGGTGGATGTAACCGGTTTGGATGAGTCGAATGCACCGGCCCCCGCAGATCCGGACACAGCGGGACCGAGTGAGCCCAAACAACGCCGCTTGGACAATGCAAACGATCCGGCGGAAGATATGAAAAAGGATAAACCAACCGTTTCGTTGGACATTTGCACCATGCCACCGGTCGCCACCGAAGAAGGTGAAAAATCGTACAAGAAAGGGGCATCGTTTTGGGTCGAAGGTTGGCGAAAGTTCCTCTGCCAGTGCAAGGCATGCGTGGAGCTGTACAAGAAGCATGGCGTTGAGTATTTACTCAATGAGAAGGACACCGTCAAACATTACGAAGAAATGGGCAAGGAAATGCACGGTACGGACGGCAACTCTTACGAACAGGGCATGCAAATGTTGGGCCAGTTGGACCGCGGCACACAGGTTGATATGCTGACCGAGTACAACCGCATGACCAGCAAGTTACGCGAGTTCCTCGATCAGTTCGTCACAAACCAGCAGGTGGTGACGCGTGACGACATCAATGAGTTCTTCGCCAAACTAAACAGGGAGCGTCGCGAGACGTCCAGCAATGGTCCACCACCTTACTTCTGTCGTTAGGTATTAGGCAGCAAGCACGCGACAACACATTTCCAAAACACTTTTCGCTCATATGTATTAGTGCTCCACTATTAACTCTAATGGCCAACTTAAGTGGTCTGCTTACAAATAAAGGTACCAGTTTATACAAACGAAAGTCACCCTGTTAAGCTGTTAAATACTCTTTATTGCTTTTCATTCAGTAAAACAAATCCATCCCCGGGATAGACGGTCACGACCAGAAAATGCGTCTACGCAGTGCCTCTTCATTTGGCGGTTGTTTGAGCAAAACTTGTGTGGAATTGTTGGTAGCACCAGTCTCGCCGGTTTCAACCGTTTTGGTTGTACACCACCGTTGAGCTTCCGTTGAAGTAAGAATTCCGATCCACATCGTCTGTTACATCGCCTCCGACAAGCCCACCAGGTGGACCCGCATTGTGACAGTTAGGCGATGAGGAGGACGTCCCATTAGGTGCACCATGGTGACCACCGTGCGTTAGTGCACCATCCATTCCGGCACCTCCACCGTTGCAGGATTGGTTCGTCTGCGCTCCGGATGTACCGTACGCCATGTTGAAGAGTGCCTCAGGATCGCAGACAAACTTGTACACGTACCGCTCGCCGGCCACCTTCTGCATGATGCCCTTCTCGTAGTAGTAGCGAAGACTGCGCGAAAGCTTATCGTAGTTCATGGCGGGTCGGTTCTTCTGTATGCCCCACCGGCGGGCAACTTCCTCCGGCTCGACCAGCTTAAACTCCATCCCACGACCCGTCCAAGCGATGCACCCGGCACTGGACGAAGGTTCATCGAGCAGAGCCACCAAGAACTGCCACAGCTGGAGTGATCCTCGCCGCTGGTGAAGAGTACCATTGGAACCGCTTTGCTGCAGTGCTCCCAACGGGGAAGGATTCGTTGTCGTGGTAATGCTGGCGATGGAAGCGGACGTTCCACCGGCACCGGTACAGTAATCGGTTTCACTCGACGTAACAATGTCCGCCGGTTGACGGTACGGGTAGCCACCTCCAATGCTAGACTGATGCAGGAACGGATCGGTTGCATGAGAACCATCTCCACCGCCCTGCTGCACACCGTGCGTCCCAATGGCCAGCGAGTGTTGGTGATGCTCGAGGGATGCGGCCGCTGCTACTGCTGCCGACGCCAGATGGGACGTAGAGTCGGGAAAGATCGCGTGCTGCGGGACTAGCTGGGGCGGTGAGGATTGTTGCGTTTGTAGCTTGAGCGAAGTGTACAGCGGGTCGGAAAACATTCGCTCCGAGTAGGAATGCCAGGCAGCGGCCGCCGATACTGTAACGAGATGGATGGGGATCGGTATATGAAAGGATCAGTAACTCAGATATTCCAAGGCATGCGGATAAACGGCGTCTGTTGCGAGAATCCGTTGCGAAACGGTTGAATGATGACGGCGTCGACAAGGATGGCTAAAAGCAGCAGTAGCCCCATACATATTTAATGTCGCTAATAGAGCTGGTTCCCTCGAGCGATGGCTTCAATGGTTTTCTCTCTTACTTTGAGAGTTCTTTTCTATCTTTTCCAGAAATGGGTGTACCTTAACCACCCGACCAGCTTAACCCCGGGAATCACGGGATTCGGCAGTAATCGGATTTCGGGTACCTTGGCACAGGTAAAGGTGCCCACCTTTACCGAAATTCCGTCGGGATTTCGGTGCGCGAACGGGAATGCAAAGCGCTGGCCCACCAGCCATTGTTTGCGTTTATGCAATTTTAATAGATTGAGAGAGACTTTTTTACTTTACTTTGCGAAATAGCACCGAATCCTTGTGCTGATTCTGCAGCCTGAGATTTCACCCAAATGGCCACCGAATGGACCGATGGAGGGGATGACTTCAATTAGAAGCTTCATTTCATTTATATCAATTATGTAGACAAACAATTAGCTGCTCGTTTTGTGGCGTTTCATTCCCCTCGCTCCTTGCCACACATTCCACCCAGTGTGGCTCTTGCGGGCCATTAACGTAGCTTACATCGGTTTGGACACGGGGTGGCTTGTTGCAAATTTAATCTCTCCATTGTTTTCCCTACCGACCTCGAACCCTTTTTGCCAGCAAAGTCCCCCGTTTTTTTGGGGTGTTCCCCTATAAGGGGGTGAAACAGAAGGTTAGCTCATTGTTAACAGGGTGCTCTGATGGCACGATTAAATGTGTTTGTTGCGTAAACAAGTGGCTCGATAAGCGACGATGTACGATAGCACGATGTCCAAAAGGATTTAATCGAAGCGGGAGTTGGACGTGTGGACCAAACACGCTACCTTAACCCACCGAGAAAGGGTGTAGGGCTATTTAATGCTTCACTTCGCTGTACCAAGCTGGTAGTTTGTGAAAAGCCGAGGGTTTTTCCCGAAAGGATAAATTCCACCCCGGGGCTTGAAGGAATTCGAAGGAATTGGAGGGAGTGAGGGGAAAGGAGCGACCAGGGTGCTAATGCTAATGAAATGTTTGGCCACGCGTACGGCACCCTACCGCCTAGGGTGGTGCTTTAGCAAGGTGGTGAGAAAATCGGCAAAACATACAGGGAAACCTCCCGGTGCACCCTTCATTTTTCTCTTGTGCGGTGGGGTGTGTGAAAAGCGAGGAACGGTTTAATGTAAAATTATGAATAATAAATGGATCGTAATGCCTGATACTTTCCAGTCAAACAAACTTAGTCGTTTCATACAATTTCTCTTGCAGGGAAGTCCTCTGTAGTATGGTAAATGTTTATGATTAGTAAACCTTATAAGGAAAATATGGCTATTAATTTGCACAAACGAAGATAGCTCCAGAAAGATCTTATGGTCAACAAAGGTCCTAATTAGTGAAGAAAAAGTAGTAACTCAGAGTAAATTATCTTATAGTGGTCCCAACTTCCCACAATATCTCGTAGTAATAGAATGATTTTGTTTTAAAACACTAAAAATCTTAAGGATGCAACAGCAGATCTAACGGAAGGTGAGTAGGTCGTCTGGGGCCCTCATGATAATAAATAAGTGCTATTGCACTTCTTGTACTCCAAAGAAACCTTTCCTTGATTTTAATTTCCTAACAGATCAGTCTTGCATTTCGGATGGGATTTGATGTCGATCTTGTCTGGCCAGCACCGATTCAAGATGTTTATGGTATACAAACAATATTAGCCTACAACTGTAGTGTTCAATTAGCTCATAATACATTATATTATTGAAGTCCCACCAAAGCCCAAAATTATTTTCTCTCTTACAGCTAATCTATAGCCAATTTTAACTCTCACAATTTTTTGATTACAACCAGTTTTATTCTCATAAAGGACAAGTTGAAAATGAACATGAAGAATAATGCTGTTGAGGTCCCAACAATAGTTTGCCTTAGTTCCACTAAAAGCTAAATAAAAACAGCTTTAAGATGATGTTGTGGAACAATAAAAGAAATTAATCTCCAAGCTGAGGTGTTCCAGTAGCTCACAATAGATGATTTCATATTCGTCCCACCAAATTGCCCTTGGCGGCGGCAATGCTTTCACACTTTAAACTCACGCGATGCTCCCAATTTCATTGAAATAGAATCACCTTCCCTACTCTCCAGAAAGTGATAAAAACCCAAAAGTTACAAGTATGCAAATATGATTGTTGCCTTTCAATAACCTCTAATCTGGAAAGTCAATCAGATTAATCAAAACCGCACGATGGAGGTGCATTAAAGATTATTCTTCTCGCGATTAGAGTGAGAGTATTCGCAATGAAATTAGATTTTCCGTTTTGTCTGATACATCTGCACCGCGCTCCTATATGAGGCGGGGGTATTGGTGGGATTTTTACCATTTTTCCACTAACAAATAAACCACCTCACTCTATCGCTATAGCAACGACGCTGCGATGACACGATCAGGCAATGAATATTAATTCACAATTCATTCTCCCTTCAGGCGTGTCAATTTTCCGACGGTATGCAGCCCACCGTAGCCGACGTATGGCTCGTTGGAAAGGAGAAATAAAAATTACCATTTTTTCTCTTTTCCGTTCAAATTCTACACTCGCGTACGGATTTCGCGGATAAGAACGCGAACACGGTGACGAAAACGAAATCCAATTTGTGTTTATGTGTGTCTGTGTGTGTGGAAAACCGATTCCTGAATGAACCATTAACAATACACACCTTCATTGAAATCGAAGTGTGTGATGATGTTGAACATATTTTTCCTTTTTTTTCTTGTCGCTTTTTTCCACCCATTTGTGGGTTTGTTTGTGTTTATGGTTTAGTGGCAGGTGGATTAAGAAATACGTCGCACTTATGCCTTATTTTTCACGCATCCGGTATCGCCAAATGAGGCAGGGGTGTTTGAGCAACCCTCAAGTCAAGTGTCGTTCAAGTGGTGTATTTGTCAATTTTCACCACTTGGATTTCTGCCGCACCAAGCGAGAAACCCCCTCTTATAAGAATGTTTCCCCCCACGTTCATTCTCTTCCTTTTCCAAGTGTCAGCTTCCGTCGGTGAGAAGCTGCAGAAATTAAATTATATGGCAATTTTGATTCGCGATTATTCATCTGTTGATTGTACTGCACCGTGTGGGAAAAAGATGTTACTTTCCGCGAAAAATTCCCTCTCTCCCCACTGTAGGAACCAATTCGGTAGTCAATTTTGGTTACATTTCCGTTCTACGTTCCTGGGTTCGCTTCGGTTCTTCGCTGTGAGCTGGACGTAATTTTTAAGAAGATGTTCTTACTTACCGTCGTTCGGTTCGCGCTTGACTAGTTGGGGAGGTGTGGAGAGCCGGTAGCAGTAGGCGGCAGCAGCAGCAGCCGGATGTGCGGTGGCGGGAGTAGTCGCGAAATCGAAAAATGCCGACCGTTCGTTCCGTATGGCTTTTGTCCCTGCGAGCGGCCCGGAGTGGAGTCGCAAGGTGGAAAGATGACCAAAGGTGTATTATGCAGAAGAGAATGTAAAAACAGAAGCATCAGATTGTGTGGGTTCAAAAAAGTCTACAGATAAGACACAGTTTGGCTTGCTTTCTCTTGAAGAGGACGACGGGACAGTAGTAGAGCGCAAGTAAGTAGAAAAAACATCCGCAAAACCGAAAGATGGCTTGCGAGATTGCGACAAGATTGAACTTCCGTTTCCATTTTAAGGAGGCGGTTTTTGTTGTCCCAAGAACCATATTTTGTTCGCTCAGTCAGTGCGCAAGAAGGATAAAAGACTGGAATGCAAACAAATAGAAAAAAAGGACAGCATTCTAATGGTGAACAAGTGGAAGATGACACACTTACAGTGTGCGGCACATACATGCGCTTTCTGGTTGTTCGTACCGTCAAACGACCCCTCCCGTCCACCGTTTTCCAGATACTATAAAGGCGAACAACCGAAGAACCGCCCGCTGGGTCCAAATATTAAAGTCCTTTGTGTAATTTATTCTTTGATTATCTTGCATGACGGGAAAAGTCAGCCGAAATGTTGGCGACGACGCGCGACAGTTTTCAATGGAAAACTGTTTAAGTTTTCTTTTTCATCTCGACAACCAGAGAGGAACTGACAGGTGCGGCAATCTTTGCGTCTTCCGTGCTGGTTGGTCTGATCTGCTGCTGAAAGGTCGAACCGTGCAGATCGGTTTAATCGGTGGGAAAATCTCATTGTTATGTCATGCGGTGAACAAGTGATTGAAAAAATCGGAATTTCTGTTCGAGGTTTTCAATGAACGAACGATATTGCGATGGAATTGAATGTTAACTTGTTAGTTTTGAGAGATTTGAAATAAATAACCATTGAAAAAGTAATTTGATGCACATATTGCAGCAATTTAGGCGTTTTGTAAGGAAAATGAGAATAATTTGCACTAATTTGGTTATTAATGTACAAGAGCGCCTAACATTATGCAATTTTTAACAGTATTATTGTGTCTAGGACAGGCATGAAGCCTGAATGTATGCAAGTTATTCTAAAATAATACTTTTTTTCGCATTTTAAAGGTTCGTATGGATTTTTACACTTTCAATCATTTTAGATATTGTAAAAGTTATGTGAATAATCCATAATCTATATATTTTAAACTTTTAATCTCCATAGCTCTGAGGCCTTTGACTCTGGCCTCCGTAATCCATCCAACGTATCCCTTTTTTCACTAACAGTTTTGTTTATTATTAAGTTTAAAATAGCTCAACAAACCCGTAAACATATGCTTGCCCGATAGTTGATTCGATATGTCCATAGCCCCCGGGGAGCAACCGTACGGTTTCTCAGTTCGTCAGCCCACGGTTTGTTTGACTGTGCTGTACTGTTAATTGAATTTGTTTTCGAATAAAATATCGAACACGTGGGCAAGCAGCAGCGCGGTGCTGGGTGCTGAAGGCTTTACGCTGTATCGGTTCAGGACGCTCTGGGAAAAATGGTTACGGAGATGGAAGGGATGCAAGTATTTGCGTTACACAGCACCGGCATACAGCAGTCCTTTTATGAACTGGCGCCGCTCAGGACAGTCTCTCATCCAGCGAGCATTACGAGTGGAAGTGTCAATATTTGTGCGTTCTCAAACTCCGAAAGCTAACCAGCAGCAAACGGACGCACCGAACGAGTAATGTAAATAATTTACTCTAAAATGGAGCAAAATTATTAACTTTTGCTCGGGGTTTGTTTTGGGTGGTCGTGTATAGGGAAGCGAGGGCCGAGCGGTACTTACCGTGGTCGTGGCGCAAGCTGTAACTATCACAACTTTCCTGTATGAAGGTACCGGCTGCTGCAGCTGCTGGTGTCCACGGGAGGTGTCCGGTAATGGCGGGCGGTGATGCGGTCAGGTCCCGTGGATGTGGCCCATGATGGTGCGGATGATGGTGATGATGATGATGATGGTGATGATGCGAATTGAGCCGATACCCGGAACTGATCCGATAGTCCGGATAAAAATCTACAATTTAAAGAAAAGGTGTTTTAGAAATAAAATTAAACTTTCCTGAGGTTCCCAATATAGCTTAAAGTGTCTACCTACCATTTGTGAGAGCAGTAGACGAGGAATTGCTCGTGTGGAATGGATTCACATGTGTCAACGATGCGTTTGCAAGCGATCCCGCTGGTTCCGGTGAGGAAGGAATGGCCGGATTGCTACCACTGCTACTACTACTTCCATTGCGCTGGTGTGGCTTACCGTTGTGCGATTGGTGTGAAGATGTGGACCCGTTCGAGACGATACTGTTGCTGCCGGTGGTAGAGCCTCCGACACTTGTCACGGCCACCGCTGATGCGACACGGTTGTCCAGATGGTGCTGTTGCGTATGGAGCTGATGGTGATGATCGAGCTGATGCTGCTGGTGAAGGTGATGCTGGTGGAGAAGATAATTGGCGGCCACGGAAGATGCGACCGGGGACGACAGGGAGGTGGACAGGAAGTCGTTCGTGTGCTGTGCGTCCCCGACGGTGGCCGTACCGACGACGAGCGTTGTACTGGCGCTGGTACGATTGTCACCCCCGCTGACAGAGAGAATCAGTGCGGCCGCTGTTGAGGTTGAGGCCGTACCGACCGCTCTTGTCGAGGTGGATGAAGACGCGCCAGGATCGAGGTCCTGCTGTGAGCATAATATAGTCCACAAGCGGTAGAAAAATGGGGAGGGTGGTAGATAAAAAAGTGAAGCAAAGAAAACGAAACATATTTAGTCAAACACAGTTCAATCAAGGTTATCATTTATCAAAATCTATTCATCCGGCACCCTGGAGCTAATGGTGAAGTTTCCCTCTGCTTGGGCCATCATTTGTTGAAATTATGTCAATTTTTTGTTGCTGCTACTGGTTCACTCCATGTAATAATGATTATAATATCGTTTGTTTATCCCAGGTCGTGTGATGTTGGTGAAATCGCGATACTCGCCCCGTTGTAGTAGCGGGTTCCTTTCAGTGTTATTGCTTTTACCATTAACACAACGCCACGGGATCTAACCGTCTTGTGTTCTACCACCGCAGGTGGTCTCTCCTTACACGGCACACAGACAAGAAAAGAACTCAAGACAACAATAAGCTTGTCTAACAGGCATAAAAAAAAAATGCGAAGGAACCTCAGCAGAAAAGACAAGCTGCAAAGCGCAACATTAGGTTAATCAAATATTTGCCCGATGACATTGCAACGTTCAATTGTGCTAATCGATGTATTTGGTTTGCTGGAATGATGGACCAGCCTTTCGCTGACAGTTCTCAACCACAACTGTCCCACAAGGAATGGTTTCATGAAAAGTTGATTAGTTGATAGGGACGTGGAAAGTCCTGCCCTCAGTAGGGCTGGCAACGTTCCCCACCGATTTCGTTCGGTAAACAATGACGTTGTCACAGTGTTGTTGTGGACACGATCTGGGTAGGGTGGTGTGACCGTGTTGTAACACACACCTTAAGACAATTGTTCTTCGAGGTGGTTAACAATGTGGTGCCAACCGTTGCAGAGGGAAGGTGTTGTCCCTTATGACAAACACATCGCCACCGTGCAACTGATGGTCAGACGGTGACACTCTCATTAAGTAATTGGCTTTCGATTGTGAAGCGCACACGTTACCGAACCTGATGGAGACGCCTGGTGTGTGACTAGGGGGGGTTTGACGTAATAGTGCTGCGTCCCGAGGGAACCAACACCACAGCGGTACAAATCTTAACCGTGCAAAAATCGAAAGAAATCGCACTGTGGAAAATTGAAAATAGAATTTCCCGTGCCCGTGCTCGCGGGATTGTGATATCCGCCGCGAGATTGTTTTTGTTTCCGGATCAACCTCTCGGATGTTGAGTTGGTTGGTTTTTCATTCTGGGGAAAACCCGTCTGCCCATGGATGATGGAGTTTCATTTTTAACGCTCGTTTCAGCATCTTTTGCAATCTTTTCAAATGGAGTTGTTTCACCTTGCTCTTCTGGGCGGGTACGCGCTAAGACGCGAGATGGATTTCTCGTAGGAAATGCAATTAGTTTTAGTGTCAAGAAATAGTTCACAGCAAACAAAGTAAGGACTTATAGTGTTTCCAGGTGTTGCTAGGAAGTTGATGCAATTGCCTTGCGTTTTGATATGCTTTCCGGGCGAATGACATGTTAAGATTAAATAGAAAATTCAATAACTAGTTGAGAGCATTCGGTGTTGAAGTTTTCAATGATTCACAAATTAACAGAAAACTATAAAATAAAAAGAAAAACATTTTGGCCATTGTTTGATATTTTGATAATTTAAAGCATTTGTAGCTACACTAAAACACTGGTTTTGTTCAAGCCTAAATAGCTTTTGATTATTAAATGTAATTAAATATTTGATTTGTTTTTTATTCAATTCTTTTAGTTTAAGGAACGCATTTCTTTTTGAATATTGTAATTTTTCAATCAATAATGCGGTATAAAATTAAGCACAAAAGGACAAATAAAACAAATGGGAAATAATTGTCATTAGTAAAGTAATAATTTATATTATAATTGGTATATTATTAATAGAATGTGCATTCAAAACTATTCCTTTACTTAAATTCGCGATATAAAAGTAGTTAATGAACTCGAACGATAATTTATTTAAATACTTTTTTAAGGGTGGTCCCCGTGCCAGGCAAAAGGCGCGGGTCTTCCGCTCGACGTGATCCGGACGAAAATCTCATCCGGACCGTTTTCCTGTAAAAAGGACTGACTATCCGAAGATCATAATATTAAATTGATTACGGAAGAAATCTCTATTAAACTTCTAAAAAAATAAAATGAAATTAACTTTTGTCCTTTAATTTTGCCTTTTACTCTGATTACTACTATTTGAATTATTTTAATCAGCTGTGCTTTACACCATCAGGGACCAAATTTGCTTAACAATATGTTGTTTTAATAATAAATACAATGAGCAAACTTTAATGTACTTCTGTATCTAAATAAAATTAGGAATAACAGAGAGTTTAAGACAATGCTGAAACCCTGAGTGGAAAATACTTACAGCTTTTGTAATTTTAGCTAGTTATAATTCTAGCATTTTATTATGCAGTCATTCGCTAGTTACCGTAGGTGTGTTATTCTAAATTATTGCACATTAGAGTTAATCTTTATGCAACTATTTCAAATTTTGCAAATTTCAAATATTTTCAAAACATTTTCAATTTATAAAAAATATTCAGAAATTCTTACCGGACATTAAAATTAACTAGAAACACATGTAAATTTGTTTCGAAAAATAATGGAAAAACGTTGAAGAAGATTTTGGCAATTAATAACTAAAGCTGACAAATGATAAGGGAAGAAATCAAACAACACTTTAAGCATCCGTCTTGCGGCCTTCAAATAAGGAACGGTGGAATGAAATTAAAACTCAAAAAATCGACACAATCCGGTCGATATCATTACGGATGCTCGTTTATCGACTTTCAACTCATCAAACCGGAAGAATGCTGGGACTCTTGGATGATATTCATGTGTGTGTGTGTGAGTGTATGTGTGCATGTCTGTGACTAAGTGTATACGTGTGCAAAAAGGATGATGATGACGGGAACTCCACCATTGAGCCATTGCAGGCACAGCTGAAAATCAATAAATTTGCAACATTTTGTCTACATACTGGTTCCCCGGTTCGCAAAGGTGTGCCATTTCGCTATTTTGGGTGCACTTTTTCGTATCCACTGATATGTGTCTGTGTGTGTGTTTCGAGCGAGAGACGTACACGTGATGTGTCAGTGTCGTCGGTAGAAGATCTACCACTTCCGTTGGACCCGTTTGTACGTGAAAGTGAATTTAGGCTCTGGAGCATTTGGCTGGCAGATTTATGTGTGTGTGCGTGAAATGCTCAATAAATCCCTTAAAATTGATATGTAGCTTAAAAAAGCGAACTTACCAAACGACCAAGAGTCGATTGTATTGGACTTATACTTTGCGTCAATGCGTTCATTTTCACCGTGCCTTGGAACCTCCAACAAAATACGTTTTGCGTTGTTCTTTGTCACACTTAAGGCAGCATTTCACTCCGCTTATAAATTGCTTCCACTGTGTTTCAATAATATTTCACAATCTTTACGTTAGAAACACATTTTCACATCTCGTGGATATAGCTTTTTAGAAAAGCTTCCTATAAATTACACGTTTCAGATACTTCTGTCGGATTTTCTTAACAACACTTTGCTTAATATTTCACTTCACAGCAAAAAGGATAAAACGCAAACGCA
Source organism: Anopheles minimus (assembly GCA_000349025.1). Lineage (NCBI taxonomy): Eukaryota > Metazoa > Arthropoda > Insecta > Diptera > Culicidae > Anopheles > Anopheles minimus. The sequence continues at coordinate 5,235,512 of KB664277.1, forward strand.
CCCACCACGACACATCATGTTCCGTAGCACAAAATTTATCATCAACACGGGGTGAACCACCAATCCACTCAACGGCAAGCGATGAAATACTACGAGCAGCAGCATTGTATCACGGCCATGCTGGCGTTCAATCACAATTGGCAGGATATGCAAATTTTCCCAAAAAGGGCCCCAGCAGTAGCACGATAAGGATAAAATGCTTGCGTGGCGAGCGTGCGAGCAGGTGAACAGCAGCAGCAGCAATAGCACCCGCATAAAGTGCTGGGAAAAGTAGGCGTTTCCACAAGGGATGATAGCAACAAACCGCTGAGAGTGAGCAAAAATGTTTGCGCAACCGTTTCGAGCTAAGATCCACCTACTTGGCTTCTCAATTGCTGCTCACGCTGCAAAGGATATGCTGATGGTGGATGCTTGCTGTGCTTGAGCTATGCTTTGGTGCTGTGTTTTCCCACAAATCGCCCATTTCTTCTTCATCTTTATTGGGGTTTTGTGGGACTCTTTGAGAAAGATGCAATTTTTTCATTGGCATATTTATAAACGGTCGTGTTTAAAGAAAGAAACAAGCCGTTATTAATGTAAACGAAAAGTTATTTTTGTCATGCGGGAAATTTGTTACGATTGGCATTTTTTCATCAGCGTATTGCATACTTTGCTCTACTACCTTTAGCCTTAATACGCCTAAAAGTATGCAATCGGTGAACATTTTACTACGTACTGTGTGCTTAAATTAGTTTCTTAAAGGATTATAAAGCACTAATGACTTATTTTATGCAAATATTAAAAAGAAAGAGTTTTTCATTCCCAAAAAAACCTCCTTAAATGTAAACAATGACATAGTTTAGCTTGCTGAACCGGACGTCACATGATTGGCATTTGCTCATAAAATCCTAACTAATCATTTAAGTACTGCCCACTGCGTAGAGCGGGTGCCCCGTTGGCTAAGGTAACTGGTCAACGTTACCAGCGAGTAAAGCATTTTAAATAATTTAGCATTAAAAAGCAGCAAAATTCATTCCAATTTGATGCATAAAATATTAACGCATAAACCGTGTGCTATTATTTTATTTACCTTTCATGTAGCAGCGGGTACGGGTTGTGTTAGGAGCGTACCCGTTTCATTATCCCATTTCGTTTCCCCCTGTTGTTGCCACCCTTTGCAACCCTCGGTGGAGGTCACCATACAACCTGACCGCACGGTTCTGGTGTGGAAAATGTTGAGGTTTTTGCTGAGCAAAGGTAAACTGGAAATGTTTTTTACTATTTTTGTTTTGCTCCATCCGTTCCCACAGTGTTTGAAAATGGTTTGAATTTGCGCATTCCTTTTTTTATTTGCTCACCTCCACGGTACTGTATGAGGCTAATTTTTATTCCCATTATGTCACGTCCGCGTTCGCTTAGTGCGGGTGATAATTTTTATGTAATAATGGTTTTAAATGAGCACCGATGAAATTAATCTCATACACTATGCAGCAGGTCAGTGGTTAGGTCCGGTTCGGTTGGTTGGTGAATAATTGAGGCCGGTGATCTAAATTTATGTTCTCGCTGTCCTAGGCCCCACATGGCGCATCCCCGGGTTGCCGTTCATGGGTCACTGACGATTTTGTGTTCGATCGATCGATTGGCGAAGAACGGATCGGAGTGTCCTACCGGGTTTGGAAACATAAGCTAAAAAATTGAATTTGGTGAGGCTGAGATTCATGGTCATCTGTTCCTTCCACACTGAGCGAGGCTTTGAGGTTCTCATGCGCATTATGTTGTGGTAGATGGTTATGCAGAGATTTATAATTGACCTTGGTTTAGGTATTCTAAATTAATTATATTATATATTTCTGTAAGTACTGATTAATATTATATTGACAGGATTTTGTTCACAATACTACTTACTAGGCTGAAAAGTAAGAAAAATATTTATCTTAGTTTTTATTCATAAAGACCGGCTAACAAAATATTTATCTAAAATTAATGGAATTATAAATATAGATATGATATGAACAAAAGGATATAAATTATGAGTTGTAATAAATTTAATTGTATTAGAAACAATTAAAAGAAATTAACACGGATAATTATTTTCTTTTTCGGATATTAAAATGTGTTTAAAATATTTTTCAATAAATATTTTATGAGTTTCTACTAAACTAACATGGTTGTCGAAACTGTTAAAAAAAATCATTCATCTAAAACTTTACGCAAATACTTAAAATTTATGTTTAAATCCAATTATCAATCAAATGCTTACTTTATTTGTAAAATATTTTCATAAATTCAATTTTATCATACTTGGCTATTGAAACAGCATGCAACAGGTGGTATCGATTGTTCAGAATCAGCCAATTAAAAAGCTCCCAAGCTCCAACACCATTTACTAGCAATGAAATTTCCACCACGAAAAATCAAATTCGTTTCAATTGAATTGTTTTCTATTGCATTCCTTCCATTCTATTTCCCAACATCAGTTAACTTTCGCTTTCTCTCACCTGTTTGCACGCCTGCCATAACATAACCTCACAAAACAGGAAGCACTTGCCTGAAGTTCCCGCTCAAAAACGGAACCGGCACTCCAACACGTGTGTTGACATTTTCCCCTCCAGCCGGAAGAATTCGCGCGCGCAAACGACATCCTTTGATGCGCCGGCGCAACCACCATCGGGTGTCTGTCGTGTCGTGTTGCCTTCGTCGCCCATGGATGTCCTCGTGCCGATTAGAAGCGGGAACGGATGCTGGGGATGCTGCAAGGGCACCCGGAAACACGACAGACACGACATGAGGCGAGAACCGTTGCCGATATGGAGCATGGTACATAATTAATAAAACAAATAAAGAGCCTATGACGGGTGGTGCAGCACACAAACACAAACATACACACACAAACACACACGATGCTGCAGTTCGTGCGGAGCAGAAGATCCACTTCATCGACCACAGACTATTGGAACGCGATTTTAGTTGTGGGGCAGACGGAAGAAAAGGTGAAAAATAGGAAAAAAAGAAAGAGAAAAGGGGGAGGAAAATATGGAACACGAAAAACATAGCAGGTTTTGCCGCTCGAATCCATGCCCAAGCTAAACCCGACTGCCATAACCCGGATGGAATCGAGAGTGAAGTGTTTTTCCGTTCGCTGCGGGGGTTGCGGGGGGAGCAAAGAGGAAAGGAAGCGGAAATGCGAAAAGCATTTCACCTTGCCGCCCGGTTTGACAAATGGAGCCCGCGAGCAAAATACGATGGAGGCGCATACGTAGTCAGCATCAATAATATACATAAAAAGACGGGGGCAAAAAAAGGACACAAAAACACACACACACACACAAACACACCAGGAAGGAAGGAACGGGACTAAAACAAAACCCAATGCCTGCCTTTCCCATCAATCCCAGGCGATGCTTTCCATCATCGTTTTGCTTTCATCTTCGGGAGTCGGCGAAACGGTGGTAAAGGAGGCGCTGGAATCGGGGTGGTCCATCTTCCGTATCGAAGTAGCAGCTTCTGCTCTGCTCAGTTGCATCGGAGATTCGGACGCGTGCGGACGACTTTTTAGCGCCTTCAGAGCGCTCGCGTTTCTGTGTCTTAGTGTTTGTGCGGTTTGGTTCGTACGGGTAAAAGGAAGCAAGGGAACAGTGCCGGAAGTTTTGCACTCGTAGGTCGTGAACTTGGCTTACCTTTGTACAACTTCACCTCCCCTCTTCCATCCCATTTTTGGGTTGGCCGCCGTGCACGGGTACTCGCACTCTTTAAAACTTTGATGAGGATTAATTGCACTTTCGTAAACCGGCGTTTTAAAGTGTCGCTGTGCCCGTTTCTGTGGTGGAAATATTCGTGCCGTCGCGCGGTGTAGTGTGACTGTGACCTATAGCAGCTAATAAGCTCGGGGAACTCGGGAACTTGGGTACTTAGGGGAGCGAATCGAGGCTGGCATTGGAGGTGGGCATGCAATTGTGTTTAAGGGTCAAGATTTTGTGCTACCTTTCCCGGGACCGGGGCTGTACTCGGTGTGGTATTTGTGTACGGTCGAATGTGTCTTTTCCCCCGAGGGGAATTAAGCCGTAGATTGAAATGGAACCACACCGTGGCACAAAGTGGCACCGCCGCCCGGCGGACCGTGCTCTAATCCCGGCGTAAAAGTTCTGGGACTTGCAAAGCAGGTTTACGAGATGCCCAAGGGGGGGTGGGAGGGATTGGAGAAGAAGGTGGTTGAGTGGGTGTAGCAAGTATCCAATCAAAACTACAAAACGAGATTCTTATAAGAAAAAACAAAAACGAAACGGTAAAGCCACTCGGTTGGCATAAAAAGGGAAGCTACCTGGGGTTTGGAATGTAAAAGCCTTCGAAAGCCGACACATGTCCGCGCTATATTCTGCACGAGACTAAGAAGGGACGGGACGTGTTTGCACGTTTGATGAGTTTGGAATGAATCTTTCTTGTTTTTTGTTGTTGTGTGTGTGTGTTTTGTTTTGTTTGATTAATTTACTGACTGCGATACGGAAGGAGTTTGCCCAAAAACGAAAAAGAGGAGGATAAAAATAGACACCGGGGACATCCTTTGCTGAGTTGACGGATTAATGAACAACGTTTCGATTGGAACGGTTCGGTAAATGAGATCAGTCGGTGATTGTGTGCAGTGAGATTCATTCAATCAATTGGAATTCCATTTACCATTCCGTTCCGGAACGTTCCGTCCCTGGGTTCTTCCAACGTTTGACGATGACAAGAACGCTTCCCGTTTTTGCATCTTCGTGCCGGCTTTAATGGGCCGCTTTCAAGTGCACTCGAGCTAAATGCATTTAAATTAAAATTCAATTAGAAGGAAACATAGTTTCACCCAACTTCCACACAAACACACGAACACACACATATGGCGCTCTGATTCTGAGCATCATCAAGTGCAAAATCGATCGAGCATTTTGCAAAAACCCGGCCGCGGCGGTACTACATGAACGGTTTTTCGGGTGAACGTGTGCTGTATGATGTTTCCGGTTTTCCCGGCAGGGGCACTCGTGCGCGCCAACGATGACAGGCCAGCGAGCACTTCCGCACGCTTTCGAGAGGGCGCACACACGCTTGTCACGGGCGACAAAAGCGGGCAGATAAGCGGCGCACACAGCACGGTGTTCGTACGTGTTGAGCTTGAGGCCCGTCCGCCGGTGTAAGTGCAAGGACGAGCGCAAGGACGAGCGTGCGAGCACGGCGGTTTGCACCGTTTGCGGCAATTATCTGTGAAGAACAAAGTGAAGCACGCCCGTGTTTGAACATGTACGGTTGTGCGCTGTGGTGGCATTTTCAGCTGACGATGTGGCTGAGGTGGTTCGCCCGGAACGGTTGGCGCTTATCCGCTGTTTCCCGCGCGACGAGCGATTGTCTGCAAGCGAAGATTTGTCTCAGCACTTGCAGGGCTTGGCATTTTCTTCTTTCCCCCCCTGTCTTTGAATCTTTCCTGATGATAATTGGCTTTACTTGAAGCGAGTTCAAAATAATGGAAAAAAATATTTAAATAATCATAATTTTAATGGTAAAGCAACGGAAGAGAAAAGGAATCCTTTTCCCACCAACCCGTTAAGGATGGAAAGCATCTAAGTTGACGCTAAGAAATCAAACCTCCCCCCACTTTTGGGAAAGAGAAACCGAGTAGTATGACGACGATGGCACTTCAAGCGACCGATTCAGTCTTTAGTGGTGCTCCTTCGGCATCGCCGGGTACGTTGCAATGGAAAGAGTTGCGTTAGAGGTTGAGCAGAACAAGAAAACAGAACAGAACAAAAAAATATGAAACGACAGCTATAGAAGTAAAACTAGCGGAAAATACCACAACAAAGCATAACAATGATGAAAGACAATTCACTTTTTCACCAGCTCGTTGTGTGATTTGTGCTGATGGATGGAGGAAAGGGAGACCCAGCAGCAGGCGAAACTGCCCATTCGTTTACCTATTGTGGTCATTGTAATTTACGTCGAGTGCTTTTACCTGGCTTTTCCTCCCCCCCACGGGTGTGGTTTGGTGGTTTGGAGAGGCTTTTCGTAATCACTCCACTCCATCGATATGATTTATTTTTAAAGGTAGCAGCCCTTTCGGTGGTGCAGGAAGCGCGTTTGAGCTTTGTTGTCTTTAACTGCACCGAGCGCATAATGTCGTTTATTAAAGTGATCATTTTGATTTTAAATAGAATCAAATGAATCAAGGGAAAAGACGACTTACCCTTTTTATGATGTCATTAAATGCGAAATGGCAAGGATTTTGAGTAATTTCATATGCGGTTTGCATACTTGTAGGCTGTCGTTTATTATCTTCGTAATGGAAAAAACTCCCAAAGGTATGCAATTTGCCAGACAAAATTATCGCTTTTTTATGAGTTCGTCAACAGTTTGCACATCCTTTCCACCCAGTTACGTCGCCTTGGTAAAGCACGGATAAAAGCACAATGCGTGTCACTCGATCGACAGAAAATTCGTCAAACTGTACACGGATGGTTGCGAACAATTGCGGGGATTTATTAAGGAATAAGGGATCCACCTTCAATCAGTGCCGCCGGGTGGGTTGGTAGAAATTTCATCCTACCAGCATCGATGGTCACAGCACGGTGTTGGTGTGCGGCCGCGCGGTACATTTTGTTTTGTTTTATTGCGGTATATTCGCTAGTCGCGTGTTGCAACTGCTATTACAAGGACACACAGGATGCTGTCTCTGGTGGTAGTGATGGTGGTGCCACGTTTACCGGTGCGAATCTCGGTGTGAATCGAAGTTCTTGGGAAAGAAGTAAAACCGCAGCCATAACAAGGGAGGAAACCTGAGATGAGCCGGCGGAGAAACGTGGCACAAAAGAATGAGTAAAGCTCACCGCAGAGCCGAGGGAAAAGCCGTGAAACAAAAGCCCATCGGCCCGCCGTTATGGTGAAATGTTTTTCAACGAATAAGGCTGAAGGAATGTCCTCCCATACCTACAAGTGAAGCAAATGCGCGGAGGCGTGTAAGTGGATGGCTTTAATCCGTTCTTGCCCTAGTCGTCGACGAAGCAGCTTGGAAGATTGGTGTTAATGTGTCAATCATAATGCAGCGAAGCAACTTTAATATGATGGCATATTTCACTATAATTGAACAATTTTTCTTAACAACTATTACAAACCATTTTGTACTTATAAAAAAAAAGTTAAACCTATAATTCTACAGCCTACAAAAAAACCCTATAAAATGTATTTACAGTCCCACTTTACTTTCTATCGACTGTTGAGACTTTCATTACAACTTACACAGGCAATGCTCACCCGAGTCGAGACAATAACATCGCTCGTGGCACTCGTAGCCCGATGTCCGTGTTCATTCGCCTGTGTATATGCAATTCCCCTTCGCACACGGTTCTATTGTGTTAGTCACGTATATCCGGGATAGGGTAGAAAGCGGGTGGTTTATACTTTAACCCTCATTTCCCACACACCAGCACCAGTACGGCTGACTGACTGACTGGCTGACTGGATCTATCCGACCACATCTCGTCCACCGTTTCCCCGAATGCTACAATTGATTCTTGACGTTATCCCTCCAGGGTTGACCTAAACCAACCCCTTCCATTGTGCCAGGCAAGGTTTGGGAAATCAACCGTGCGAAGGTCATTTCACTTATGCGCTTTACATAAACCCCTTTCGATCCCTGTCTGAGGTGGATGATATGTCGCTAATGGCTTGCGTGGACAAATCAAGCGAAAGCGAGTAAAAGCACCGATAAACTGATGCACAGAGATCGGTGGATGGATGGCCGTATTATGCCACCGCGGCATATTTGATTGGCATGTTTGAAGTACTGTGCCAGCCATGTGAAGGCATGTGTAACCATTATGCCTTACCTTGGAGCGGTTTGGCGAACGTTTGCTTCAAAATTAATGCCATACCGACAACAACACAGAAAAAAAACGCCCTACATGATATTCGGATGACATTAACAAACGGAGCACAGGATTTAGGAGGCAGTTGGCATGGAAATGGGTGCGTGCACGTATACCGAATCTCATCAAACTTTGCAGACATATGCTCTGGCTAATAATAAACCCCGGCACACGGTTGCGTATATGGAAGCGGAATAAAAAAGACGACAAGGCATAAGGTGGACAGAAAAGAATGAAAAAAGGAGTACACTTGAAGAGATTCTGACGGGTTTTTTTTTCTAATGAGGATCATATAACGCCGAAGGATTCCTCGGAATTTGTTATTTTTTTTAGCTGGAAAGAAATGTCTTACCAGGTATAAGGATTTTATCAAAATAATAGCATTAACTGCTAAAGATAATTCAGATACTTTACTTTTACTGAGGGATACAGTAAAATCAAAAAGGAAATACTCAGAATGAATGGTTTTCCAAATAACTGGTATAAAAAAAAACAAGAAAAAAAAGTGAAAGCCTAAATGTATGCAATTTGCTACACTTGAATGTCTTTTTAAGTTGGTTGCTATGCACGATTGGTCATGACCTTGACTCGGAATAAAACATTGAGGATAAAAGTTTCATCCCTTTTCAGATCGATCCTTCTTGTTTCCAAATTTCCAAATAACGTGTAGAAACACAATTTAGCAAGCGAATGGCAAACTTTCCCCTAATTTATACCTTCAATATTTACTTTCATTAAGATGGATCTTATTATTGTTTCTTATCATCCAATGCACTTGGGCGCAGAAGTGCATCTTTCCAAATAGTTTTACACGCCTGTTTTAAAACTCCCTCCACGCTCAGTTGATTATGTTTGACAGGACTTTGCCGCTTTCTCTCTCTCTCGGTCGTTTCTAAGGAACCGTTGTTGTAGGACATGCATTTGTAAGTTCTTCCTACAACTAATGTATGATTTATGCTTCTCGTGGCAAAATAATCGTTTCTCCCTTTTTTCTTCGGGTTTGAACCACCACACCGTGCCAAGCATGGACGCTACACTACCGAAAAGGATCATTGTGTAATCTGGGATTTATTTTAAAAATAACTTCCTTCCAAGGCAGTCTCTATCCGGGAAGCCTCCAAAATTGATGCTGATGATGCTAGACGAAGAAACGAAGACGCAGACAGGATGTGAGGCAGGCGGTGTGCAAAAACTTTTTCCATTGTAAATGGTCCTGTTTGTCCGTAACCGGTCTCCATTGTCCGTTTCGGAGCGGCCGGTCTGGACCGTATAGGGGATGGACACTGGGAAGTTCATCTTAAAAACATGCACCAATAACATTTAGTGTTTCTTTCGCCTTGCCATTCATGGATGGATAGGAAAGGATACTTTCTTGCCCGCTTAGCGAAGGCCTAGTTTTGGTATATGGGATTTTTGTTGTCTCCTTTCTATAGCGTTCTTCCCCAACTCTCCCTTTTTTCGGTTCCACTCCAGACCGGTACACGAGCGCACTTGAACGCTGTGGCACGTGCTGCTCTATCGAAAGGATAAACCACGTTTCGCGGGCTCGGTCGTACATTGCTTCCGTTGTTGCCGGTGGAGCCAGTCGATGGCAACGGTTTACTGTGAGCAGTCGAGAGTCGTGTCTTCATCTTCAGAGTACACACTGCCAGCTCGGTGCGGTCGGTACGATGAGTCGGAAACCCTGCACGGGCGGTTACGTGCCGTTGATGATGATGATGCTACTGGTGCTTTTCGACGCCCTGCCCCGACAGCTGATGGCAAGTGAAAGTGCCGCCAATCGGAAATCCGCTCCGAACCAAACGAAGGAGCTGAATCGTAACATTATCAATACGGTGTTCGAACGTACCCGGCCGGCCGGCAGTGAAAGACGTGGCCGGGAGGTAACCATCCTGGGGCTGTTCGAGCTCAGCTCCAAGGGCGGTGAAGAGCGTCGGGAAGGGCTCAGTGAACTGGCAGCAGCACAGCTGGCAGTACAGCACATTAATCGAAGAGGACTGCTGTTGGGCTACAAGCTAAAGCTCATCACGAACGACACAAAGGTATGTGTGGATGAGGGAGGGCAAAAAAAGGAACAAAGGTCAACGGTACATGGGTATGGTTGTTACAGTGTGATCCTGGCGTTGGGATTGATCGATTCTTCCACGCACTCTACACGCACCAGAGCAAGCGAATCATCATGGTGCTCGGATCGGCCTGCTCCGAAGTTACCGAGAGCCTTGCGAAAGTCGTTCCCTACTGGAACATTCTGCAGGTAATAAATGAATCGCATCCCCATGCAAGTTTACTAATGAGAAGTGATTTACGTGCGAGCGCCTAAGGGTATGCAACACAATGTTTTGAAACTCCTGTTGGTGGATGAAGAGGATTTAATAAACCCATTGCATACCTTTAGGCGTGATGGCGAGGGAAGTGTAATGCACTTAAAAAAGTTATCCTACGGTAAAGCGACAAATTAATCTCTCGCTCTCTCCTACCCCAGGTCTCGTTCGGTTCCACCTCACCGGCGCTGAGCGATCGTAGGGAGTTTCCCTTGTTTTATCGCACCGTTGCACCGGACTCGTCGCACCATCCAGCCCGGATAGCGTTCCTGCTGCGGTTCGGCTGGGACACGGTGGCCACATTTTCCCAGAACGAGGAAGGTTACTCGCTGGCGGTAAACGATCTCGTGACGGAGCTCGAACGGGCAAACATTACATGCGCGGCCACCATTTCCTTCGCCGAAACCGACTTCAAGGAACAGCTGAAGCTGCTACGGGTATACAAATGTAGATTCTTTCCGTCACGCAAAAACGGAACTCGAAAGAAAAGTGTTTCTTCCCCCATTTCCCGTTTACATACACATTTATGTACTTTCCACCCCCCCTCTCACTTCACTTATTTCCACTTCAATGCAAGTTTTTCTATCTCTCTAGTAGTTTCCAGTAGAAAAGTTGTTGTAATTTGCTCCCAAATGCCACCCATGATACACATGATAATACGCGCTAGGTAAGCTACTCGCAAACATCGAAACCCCATCATCACTCATCTCTTTTTCCATAGACACACACCCACAACCCCACAAAACTCTACCTCTCTTATCACCTGCCATTCCACATCTATATCCTACACGTAGTTACAATTCACTGCACTTTACGTTCGATAAGAATCGAGCTTCCGTCTCTTAGAAATCGTTTATTATTCCAACGCTAAAGATGTGCTCTTTCCTGCCTACCTTACTTCGACCTTTCTTACCTCGTTCACCGCCGGCACGAAAAAATAAAATACAGGATCGAGACGTACGAGTGATTATCGGGAGCTTTTCACATGAAATTGCCCCACAAGTGTTTTGCGAGGTAAGCAGAAAAGGTCAACGTACACGTGCAACGCAGCAGAAGAAGACGTTCCGGGTAGCATCTCTCTTATCCCTCCCTGTTTGTTTGCTATTACTTTCGCATCGTGTGGCAGGTGTACAATCTGGGCATGTACGGTGCGGAGTATGCCTGGATACTGCAGGATACGTACATCTCGTCCTGGTGGCTTTCGGAACCGGAGTCGTCCGTCTGCTCCTCCAAAGCCCTGCTGACGGCCGTGGAGAACTTAATCATCGTATCGAGCTACAACAGCATCGTCGGCATGGGTACGGCCCTGAGTGGATTAGTAAGTATTGCACAACTTCGATCGATTCGGTCCGATAATCGGTCCCAGTAATCTGTAATCTGTAGTAATCTGTAGTAACCCCACTCTGTGGTGGTTTTATTTGTTCCCGTTCATCTGTACGTTGTTTGCAAGTTTTGCCGAACGGTGTGTGTATGTTTATTTACTGCTCTTGTGCTGCGAAGATAAGCAAGGTGGTTGGTTCTGTGTTTCATTCCAGACGAATGATATCTTTCTGCAGAAGCTGCGGGACATGAATGTAACCGGCGCGGTGTCACAGTTTGCACCGCAAACGTACGATGCCGTGTGGGCGATGGCACTAGCGTTGCGCGGTGCGGAAAAGTCCTGGTCCCAGATGGTGGCGAACCGTGTCCATCTGGCGGACTACGATTACACTCGGTACGACATCGCGAAGGAGTTGCTGCGGCAGTTTGATCTGCTCAAGTTTAACGGCATCTCCGGGCCGGTATCGTTCGAGGGTGCGGATCGAATCGGTACGACATCGTTCCATCAGATACAGCGCGGTCAGCTGGAGATGATTGCGTTCTACTATCCGAAGAATGCAACGCTAGACTTTGGCTGCCGATACTGTGTGCCGATTGTGTGGGCCGGTGGACAGGTGCCGATAGCAAAGCGTATTCTAAAGCTACGTGTGGACACGATCGACCCTTTGGCATTTTATACGGTGGTGATCCTGTCGCTTGTAGGGATTGGGATTTCAGTACTCTTTCTTGGATTAAATTTACGGTTCCGGAAGCTAAAGTAAGCGTAAAAACCCAGTTCCCAATATCTTCATCTTTTCTCAACATATTTTCCAATTTACAGAGCAATCAAACTATCGAGCCCGAAGCTTAGCACCATCACCGTATGCGGCTGTATTCTCGTGTACACAGCGACGATTCTTCTCGGGCTGGATCACTCCACCCTGCCCTGGTCGAGTGTTACTTTCTCGACGATCTGTATGGCACGCATTTACTTCCTCTCGGCCGGGTTTTCACTCGCCTTCGGATCGATGTTTGCCAAAACGTTTCGTGTGTATCGCATCTTTACGCAGAGTGCGGGCGGTCTCTGCAGGGACAAGATACTGCGGGACACTCAGCTGATCTCTGTGATCGGTGCACTACTGCTCGTGGATGCATTCGTCGTATCGTTCTGGATGGCGGCAGATCCAATGGAACGGCATCTGCATAATCTTTCGCTCGAGATAAGTGCCACCGATCGGAGTGTTGTGTTTCTGCCCCAGGTGGAACTGTGCCGGTCGAGACACTACGAAAGCTGGCTAGGGATGTTGTACGCGTACAAGGGTTTGTTACTTATCGTCGGAGTTTATATGGCGTGGCAGACGAGGAACGTGAAGATATCGGCATTGAACGATTCGCAGTACATCGGGATTTCGGTGTACAGTGTTGTGATCACCAGTGCCAGTGTGGTAGTTCTGGCCAATCTACTGTACGAGAAGGTAACGCTAGCGTTCGTCATCACGGCCGGATTTGTACTGATATCGACGACGGCAACGCTGTGCTTGCTTTTTCTGCCAAAGATTAAGGACATCTTCGAGAAGGGTGAAGTGTACGATCCAATCATTCACAGTATGGGCTTGAAGATGGAGTTCAACACACGCCGCTTCGTGTTGGATGATCGCCGAGAGCTTCAGTTTCGAGTCGAGGTCCAGAACCGTGTGTACCGGAAGGAACTGGAGCTGTTGGACGCTGAAATATGTCGTCTGGAACGTTTACTTCAGGAACGATCGCCACAAAGCTCACCTCGATCGTCCGAACCCAATCTCCAGGACACACGACCCTGTGCCATTTCACGTGCACACGGTTCAAGTGGTCTCCCGATGTTGCTACTCTCGGTACTTCCACCAATAATTCCACGAGCTAGTTGGCCATCGGTCGATCCCATGCTATCACCGATGAAGCGTAACATTGCCTTCAGTTCCCAGCCAAAAATTGATCCACCAAACACGACGGTAGCATCGGTTAATAATAGAGATCACATCGTAACATCCACCAGTCGGAGTGGTGTTGATGAGCCTCCCTCACTCGTGACCCCGAACGGAACCGGATCAGGTGTGATGGGGAAGATCAGACACATGTTTACGCCGAGATTACATAAAACCCCGTCGGTGTCGATGATTGGAACACCGGGCATATCCGGTACAGCAATCCGGAAATCGGCATTAACGATCTTCAACGAAATCGACACCGAAGACGATCTACCGTTCGCCGTACCACAGTCGATCTACACGATCAGCAAACCGAAAAGCGAAGAGCTTAATCTGACGGGTTCGGAACCAAGGGTAAACTTCGTGCTACCACCGACCGCAAGACGACGCTCGTCGAACGTTCAACAGGGTGGTCCGGTACGGGATCGTATCCGTGGATCACCGCGGTTCCCCCATCGCATCTGTCCGCAGACGACTAGCCTTACGGAGCTGGGCATCGAGAGACCGAGATTCAGCTTCCTAACAGTGAAGAGCTGTGAACAGATCCACGGCAAACAGTGCGGTGAATCACGTGCCAAATGGAAGTCGATGGATTCTTTCTCCAAAAGCGTCGGATCGCAGTAGCGGAACATAACCCCAGCAGGATGGCGTTGACATCATGGTCTAACCGCTCAAATCAATAGCTTCCCCGTGAGGAGGCGCCCGTGTTATATTGTAATAGAATCAGAAAACGTGTTCGTTAACCCAAGAGCTTATCACACACCGTTCGGATATTAGTGTGAAACACTGCGTATGTGCAATCGGCGATATGATCCGAATTCCCGAACTCTCCCCACCGGACCAAACACCTCCACACACCAGGCAAAATAAATTTTCGCGTAATTAGCTCTGAAGTATAAAACAAAACAAAATCTCCAAATTATATTCCTTGTTGTTGTTGTTTTTTTTGTTTGTTTTACTTGCCAATGGTCAGTATTGAAACGTCCGCAATAGAAAACTTAACAATCGATTAGACAAAATGTCGTCAACACAGCGCAGGTCATTTGATGCTTACGGGCTACACGAATGTGAAGAAAGGCACCGGATTGGTTACATTGAGCCCGGGTAGACAAAAGGGACAGGATAAACCTGGGGGGAAGTGTGAGTACGTTTGGAGCCTTAACTTAAGTTAAATCGTTGGTGCTGAGTTTCGTAAAGCTATCGGTCAGGTCCTCGTCGTTGTCGTTACGATCTTGGCCTTGTTCATGCTGCTGTTGCTGTGTCGCTAAGAGAGCCTTTAGTGCTTGCTGCTGGTTGGTGGCTGAATTTTGCTGGTAATTACCGGACGTCTGCATGTTGGCCGCCTGCTCCAGACGGTTCAGCTCCGTCGTAGAGAGCGTACCGAGCACCGATCGTATCTCGGACGAGTTAAACACCGGATCGAGGTTTGTAAGGTCAAGGTTCATAAAGTTCAAATCGGACCCTATCGATGGGGGGCCCACGTTCGATTGGTTAATGTTGCTGTTGTTGGGGATCGTGTTCGTTGCGTTCATGGTTAGCATCGTTTCGCCGGTAAGTGGCAGAGAGCCAAAGTTGCCCAGATTGAAGGTTTGCTGTTGACTAGGGCCGTTTTGGTTCTGCAAAGGTATTGGCTGTACCCAACCGTTCGACGGACCGGGCAGGTTGGTTTCGAACATTGGCACGTTGGCGTTCTGTTGCTGCTGTTGCTGTGCGGAGCCATTACCGAAATTGGTAGCAAAGGTACCGAACAGATTGCCTACTGGACCGTGCAGTGTGGTGTAGGCGGGCGGAGTGGGAGTCACATTGCCGGGATCAATTGGCGAGATCGGACCACCGATGCCAGGCGATGGTGTGAGCGTGGACGGTGATCGATCCGGACCCGGTGAGGTGCTTTGATTGGTAAGCATTGCTTGTATCGGTTGCAGCTGATATTGGTTGGATGGGTTGTGGTTGGGAGAGTCTTAAAGGCAAAAAAGAAATGAGATTAAAAAGTCAGCAAATGACGCGGTTTTAGAGAGGTTTTGCTTACCCCCTGGTTCGTTTTTAATTTCCTCTTTTGGCATCTGTTGGAACCCACCCGCATTATGATAACTGTAAATGGTATCTGTTAAGGAAAAAGAAAGAGAATATCAATTACACAGTTCTCTCCACCTTAATATCAATCTACAATAAATATCATGCATAAAAGCAACTAAAACCAATAGTAACAAACACCATGCGAAAAGATTAGGAAATCATGTTAGAATAGTTATTAGATGAAGAAAAAAAAACAGATAAAATTACAAAAACAAAATAAACTCAAACAAAACTATCATTGCCACACAGTTTAGCCTAAAACAGAGTTAGCGGATGTGAGCACAACTCGCAAACCGTACCTTGTGCCGACATCTTTCTCCTGCCAACCTAACCTGCAACAGGATAACCTATACAGAGATGTATGTAAATCTTCATTGTATGTTTAAACCTGTACCAAATGGTTATCTTACTTTCACACCGCCTTTATTTATCTTTTAAAAAGATTTACAATTTGACTTAGTGAGGGTTCGGTTGACCTGTTGACAGAGTAAATCTAACTTCCATCGCTCTGCGATTTCCGGAGCATTATCTCCGCGTACGCTTTACATCTAATAGTAGTAGTAGTTGTTGTAGCAGCAGTAGTAATAGTTGCAGTATATTTATTGTATTTGGTTTCCTTTGTTACTTGAGTATTACTACGACACGCTTACAACGAATAATAGTTTCATGTACTGCTGTACCATTTTTAATTTCCCTTTCGGGGAGGGGACCAAATGCCAATATTTTAGAGCTTCACGCTACAAATGTGTAACAGACCTATCCGCTAGTATATGTATATTTTACCAAAAATTCACTTGAGACAGCCAACAATCAATATAAATCAAAGGAAAATGAAAAGAAACTTCCTTACTTTTCCTACCGATCTGATTCAAATTCACTACAAAACTAAATAAACCGAACGTACACACACGTCGGTTCTTGTTTGCCTAAGTACATACGATTGTAAATGTATAAATTCGAGACGAGCTTCAAAGTTACATCCTCAGCTTCATTTTCAATTATAACTTGCTGTCAAAAAGTGACACTCCCTGAAGCACTCTGGTTTAATCCACATACAAAAATTCAACAACTGCTGAATGTAAACTTCCCACTTCCGGCTCCATTTGCTAAAACCCTCCTAGCAGCAACAAATGTTCGTTATTTCAAATTTTCAAACCCCGTTTCGGGACATGCGCCCTAGCAACCGTGGTCTATTGCTAACAAATCTCACAAATAGATGGCAATGCTGATTTGAATTTCAAATTCTTTAACGCTAACGGTTTGTTTGGTTTGTTTTGGTTTACGTTTCGAATGTTAGTTCCCTTCACCGTTCGTTTTTTTTTCTCTCACCTATTGTGTGTTTGTATGATTAGTAGTAGGTACCCAAAATTTCAAATTCTACAACCACCGGCGACACAAATACCAATAGGACAACAGTTAGGAACCATTATGAGCCCAATACGAACGGCCAAACATCCGGTTAAATTCGCAAAACGCGATGGAGGATGCTGCCCTTGCCAAATTTCAAACAACGGTACAACAATGATTTTTGTGATTAAGTGTGATGGTTAAGTGTACTGAATGGCCAATGTGGACGGGTTTGGTTTATCTCCTGTGACATACAGAGGAATAGTGCAAGAAGACATGGACACTTATCACAAAATCAAAAGAGGTGAGACAGGTGATACTAAGATATGAAGAAATGTAACAACAAAAATCAAATCGGAGAGATCCAGTATATAATGAAGAAGCGAACGGAACGATATGACCCAACACCGGGTGTACCGTGGAGGACAGAATTCGAATGCATGTGTTTGTTTGATGTGTGCGTGTGTGTGCGGGAAAAAAGGTACTCCAACAGCGGAGCATGAAGAAAAACTTACGGGGTAAACCGCTCGTCGACGCACTGTGACCGCCAGTGGGGTCCAGCTGCGATAGGTTCGGATTATTGCCCGGTACCCCACTGCCCTGTGGTGACTGACCCCGCAAAAGTGGCGCTACCGGTAAAAAGACATTCGATGAGCTCGCTAGCTTCTGGCGCTTTCTTCGCAGATCGACTGTTTATGGGATCGATTCGAGCGAGGATTTGTATCAAGCAGTTTTCGCGCGTGTGCGTGTGTATATGGTGGAGGGCGGTAACCGAAAAAAAAATAATGCGGAAAAAAAGAAAAACATTACATTAGTACAGTTGTGCCGTGGGACGATGGTAATGTATAACAATTGGTATATAATGATGGTATAACAATTATTGGTGCGAACGTTGCTGGTATGATATGCACAAGAAATCATCGCTCTGGGAACAGAGCTCAGGGCACAAAAGGGGATCAAAAATAAAATGTATCAGTTCCTCTCAAACATCACTATCGGTAACCATCCGTGTTATTTGGCTCTGGTGCTGCTGCTGGTTCTGCTGGATCTGCGGATACTGTTGGGAGGTGGCGAGCAGTGGACTTGGTTCTACAGGAGCATAATAGCAGGAAGTTTCATCAAACTCGCTCAATGCCGCATTGGGCGCGATCGAGGTGTACAGAGCAAAGTGTTCCGCCTCCGTCAGATCGACGTTCGGGTCCAGCTGAACGCCATAGTTGCCCTCGACTAGATTCTTTATGCTGCGTGCATCCGCGATCGCAACGAGCTCCAAATTGCCATCCTGTATCGGAACATCCAGCTGTAAGGCACTGACCGCTTTACGATCGAGTGGTGGCAGTGAAGCCGTACTTGCACGCTCGTACGAATCGTTGCCCGGTAGCGAGAGGTGCGTTCCACTGCCACCATTGCGCGATTGCATGCCACCCGTCGGCCCGTCACCCTTCAGCGGGATGTAGATATAGTCTGGATTGGCATCGGACGTTGGTCGCCGGGCACTAACGCTACTCACGCTTCGGGCGACCGGTTTTCCAGCCTTTCGTTTATCCCCTGGAACCGAATCACGCAGCGAACCTTTACGGTGTGGTGACGAACCCTCGTTACCCTCAAAGTCCACCGTTAGGCTTGGTTCTTTCGAGGCACCGGATGCGTTCTTGCGATTGAGCGTATTAGTGCTGGCGGTTAGATCCGATTTGCTTTTCTTGCGCGAGAACAACTTGGAGAAAAATCCCGGCTTCTTATTGCTGTTCTTAGGGAGCGTGCTAAAGTCACCCGGTGTCGTTGCTCCGGCACCCGAGGAACTCTTCGAAGGTGAGCTAGGTGGCGTCGGGGGAAGTTTCTTATTCGGGGGACTATCGGGTGATTTCATGATAATGATCTGATCGGATTGTGGACGAGGTGCCAAACTGCGCATCGAACCCTTCCGTATGATCGTGTTCAAGAGCACCTCGTCGTTGGCATCCAGTGCGTTGTTTTCCTTGTTCTGAACACTCGGTTTGGCACGCTTCGGTGGCAATGGAGGTAGCTTTTCCATTTCTTGCGATTCACGCTTCAATGAGGTCACATCGATCGTGGGCACATGGAGCGGTTCGACCGCATCATACACACCCGCATCCAGCTTCGCATGCTCCGGTCTGGGGGGAATTGGTGGACCAAGGGTAATCGAGAGCGGATTCTTGAAAGCCCGCTGAAGGCTAGTGTATGTGGCAGCATCATCAAACACCTCGTCAATATCCATCGGTTGAGCATCAGGAGATCCGAGCTGAACCGGTACCGTTTGTTCGAGCGCTTTCAACTCTTGCTCCAGTATCAACTCGCGGCGCAACTGATGATCCGTGTAGATCTCATCCAGCTCAGCCACCTGTTCCAACAGCTCCTTCAAAGTCTGATCATCGTCCGGTACGGCAGCAGAACCAGTAGCAGCAGCAGTAGCA
This sequence comes from Anopheles minimus, assembly GCA_000349025.1. Classification (NCBI taxonomy): domain Eukaryota; kingdom Metazoa; phylum Arthropoda; class Insecta; order Diptera; family Culicidae; genus Anopheles; species Anopheles minimus. The sequence goes on from KB664277.1 coordinate 5,254,816, forward strand.
GCGGGGACTCCATTCGCATTTGCATCGGTGTTGTGCATCGTGCCATCGGGCAGATCAAACGTATTGGTCTGATAGACATTATTGTTAGTATCTCCAGTAACCATCTGATTGTCGTCGCCTGAGGAACCTCCATCGCCGAGGGTGTTTCCATTGTTCGCTGTCATGTTGAATTCGTTTCGTTGTATCCATTCGGTCGTTTTCTGGTCGCTGGTTACCGTTTCTGCGACGAACGGTTTATCCTCCACGTTCGGAGTGTCAAGTACGATCACTTCCTCGGTGCGCAATGGGGGACCGTTAGCTTGCTTTGCCACGGGTGTCTGCTGCTCCAGGGCCGATCTGTTCGAACCCTCGAGCAGGATACGCTTGAAGAGCTGATTCTCGGGAGAATCGGCGTTGGGATTTTTCATGAGTTCACGATGCAGTGCCGAAAATCGGCGCCTACCTGAGTCTAGCGGTATGAACTGGAAATCTCGCGGCTCCGAGTACGTGTTGTCCGATGGTCGTTCCAGCTGCACGTAAACCTATGAGGCGAAACAAACCGAAACAATACCGTATATTCGTTTGTACCTAACAATGGGTGGATTTTGTTGTAACTTACCCGCACAGGATCACTTATATCAAGCGCTTTGTACGGTGGTGTCCGGAAGCTAATGGCAACTTGCTTGTGTACGTCGGTGTGCGAGAACTCTGCATTGCTCTCCCACACCGTTATGTTGCCCTTCTTCTCGAAAAACCGCACCTTGATGTCTTCCTTGACGACTTTCTCGCAGAGCAGAATGATCTCCTTTCCACCGGATACTGGGGCACAACAGTCGCTCAAGCGGCAGATGATCAGATCGGACATAGCCTTCTTATCGTAGATAATATCCGACACTACCGGAACAAGCGGTTCCGTGAAGCGTCCACGCTGTTGACCTTCGAGAAACACCTGGAAGCACAGACGGACAGCGTTGAGGTCGATCGAGCCGGGTTCCCTGGCGTGGGCAAATCCAGCTGAAAGTAATAATCGTGCCAGTTAGTACAGGAAAGGGCCACACATCCTATCAATCGCTCTACTTACTTCTGTACGGATCGACACGAATTTCCTGGCGCAAACGAAGTGCCTCCTCAACGTCCTTCTTCTTAACGCACTGTATGCCCAGATTGTTGAACGTGTAGCTCATGGTGGTACTGTTGATCTCAACTGTACAAACGCCCCTCTTGCAGCCCTCCTTTCCGACAAGATTGTGCGGATGCGGCTTATAGTCGGGACCATCCTTGGTGACGCAAGACACCACAACGACCGCACGTCCCCGGTAACCGTGCACCTGTATGCCGGGGAACGTTTTGTGTTCGGCCGTTGTATTGACGCCGGGAATTGATCCGGCCGAACGTCCTTCGCACTCATAGCGAAACCGCAGCGCTTTCGGGTGCGGTTGTTCGGTGATCTCCACGTACGGGCGTTGATTAGCTACTGGTGGCATTTCTTGGCGTATATCTTCACCGATTACGTGAACTGTGGAGGAAAAAGAGACAGAGATGAAGTGGTTAGTTTCACTAGCCATCCGGAAGCAGACAGCACAAGGTTAATTTCGACCGGAACACCAATTGCACACGAAAGCACGATTTTCGGGGGAAGATCTTGTCTACCTACAGAACATTTATTACCTTCCGGTTGGAATGCGGGAGTTGGTTTTTGGATTGGTATAGGTGGAGAGAGTGGTTGTTTCGATGGTATTTCTTGCAATCTTGGCACTGATGGTGGTGATGTGACGGTAATAGTTGGAGAGGGAACTTTTCTTGTGTCCTCATCACCACCAGCAAAGGAAGGGGTGGTTACAACTTTATCAGCACTATTGTGCACGATTACATTGTACAGCCCTGCAATTGGGGACCTTTGGTCGAATTTGTGGAAGAGATTGAGATACTCGTAATCGGACGAGGATGTGGACGTGTCCGAAGATGCAGACGAGTTGTAACGATGCTCGGTTCCACCATCGGTGTCGTCCGCATGTGGGGTATAGGTTCGAGTCGTACCAGTAGACGAGAGGGGATCGAATCGATGAACCGGAAAGGACATTGCTGGTTAGTGTGTGGCGCAAGGGCTTGTAGTTTTCTAAACAGAAAGCAGATCGGTAGAATTGTTGAAAATTCCAACGTGTTACTGTTGACCTGAGCGACCTAATTCTGGATAGCTGGTACGTACGATTAGTTGCAGATTTAATTATAGGTTTTCGAAGCCAAACTGTGTGAGTAGGATTGGAAAGGTTACAATCAGCATCGATCGGTTGTACATGATCGAGTTTGTTTAATTTGGTACGATGATTTCAAACGCGTGATTTTTTTCCTCTTGCTGCCAGCTGCCAAAATCTGTATCCACCAGAAAATGTTTAGCTACTCAGAAAGAGCACGGAGAGAACAGAACTCTACGTCTCACAGATTTTCCTGAAGAACAGGATAATTTTCCCCCAAAAACCTCATTGCAACTCTGCATTAGTCTCTTTTTTCACACTTTCTGTTTCTTTTTCCGAGCTTTCCGTGGGAGATCTTTTCTTAATCTCTCATCTGGTCTTGTGTGGTACAGCATGGCGGTACCATACCAACCACCACGGCACGGCACACGGTTCACGCCAGTGGCTGATTGAATCGGCGGACTAATGGAGAAATCTATTTTTAAACATTTTCATCGTGCTATCGAGAGCCACTGAGTCGTGCGAGACGTTAGTGGCCTGCATCAAGGAGCACGCTAAACCCGCCGGGAGTTGCAGCATCATGTTACGGAAAATTGGACGATCCCGGGGAGATAGGTACACATTTTACATCTGTGTACCTCACTGGGTTAAAGTATTTTTAAGATATTCGCTCGCTAAGGTCGTACCGCGCTGCTGGAAGGCGTGAACTAAACCGAGCTGTGATCCTCCATCGGGATGGAGTTGTTCCTACTGGGAGGGAGATTTGATTTTTAAATCAATTCGCTAGGTTAGTTACACAGACAGTACGTGCGAATGGGAAGAATGCAAAGAAAATACAGCTTTTGTATAGAGAATGAAGCTATTTTGTACCCAGCACTGGGGTTAAGAGTTATCTAAGGTCTATACATTTGCGATCACAAAATTTGAGGCGGAGGAAAACGTCACTTTTGCACATTTGCAAGTAAGATCGGTGAGAAATGCGTTAAGAGCTTATACACAGAGACACATATCACAGCACAGAAATTTTTTGTTTTAAAGAAAATAGTAACCGAACCTCCAATGATCACGAATCGTTAATGTCACACCGACGTTGGTTCACGTACGACTTGCGTGTACTTGCGTGAGGCGAAAACTGGTACCGCTGGGAAATTGGGATACGGAAAATTTTCCACCAATCTCTCTCGTTTTCTTTCCTTCTCTGTATTGCTCGCCTGGTGTAGGGATAGGTCACTGTAGAGACTCTCGCTGTCTCCCGACGATCAAAATGAACGCACTGGGACTCTCATGCTCCCAGTGGACGGTGCGTTCTCTTGTGCTGATTGACTGATCTTGGGTTTGTGGTCGGAAAATTGACACTAACTTCTATGTTGGTGTGCGTTTTGGTAGAGGAAAACAGACAAGCAGTGGAAACGTTCGGAGAAAACACAACCTTAAGCAACTTGATCTCGCGTGAGGGCATTTAGAAAGGTGCAGAGGTCATAAACTAATTTGTTAACGAGATGGATGTACGTCACCGAGACGGTAGAGATGTGTTTTGGCCGTTGTTTAAAATAATAAAATGAGTATAGAATTTAAAAAAAAACATTAGCTATTCAAATGATTCCTATCTCATTTAACAAGCACGCTATCTTTTAACCAGAGCACATAGCACAGACTCTTCTTCCTGTACATGATCGATACCGGATGGATAGGAGATAGAGGCGCAGGTGCTTGAGGGAATGATTATCAGAGTTTTCACCGCACGTTTGCACGAGAGCTGAAGGAACATGAAACACGTGCGTTCGTGCTGCGCTTGCGGATGACGGTGATCGTACAACATAAAAATAAATTCATGACATGACAATGATCATCCTCCGCGTGTTACCCTGGCAGACTGTAGAAGAGTTGGCGTACGTTTCATCGGAACCGAGAGTCAGCGGTTTAAAAAACCAGATGGTTTTTTTTTCACCCCATGTTTGCAAATTCTAAAGACCCAACGGCCCATGGGTGTTGATGTATGGAACGAGGTTTGCCCGTTTCTGTTTTCCTCTCGCAGATCTGGATCACTGGCGACAGTAATGTTGCGTAGCAGAGTTCTGAAAACTGTTTCTTTTCATTTTTCATGTCATCGAATTTTGGGGTGACAGGTGCTGTATGAGTGTGCCATCCGTACGCTTCCCTCGCAAATGTGACGCAATGGATGGTCAGGCAGAGTGGCGGCGGGCGATCGTGCCAGTAAGACGCCGGTCACTGCCAAACATCAGGTTCCGGCGCAATACGGTAGACAGACAGACAGACAGTGAACCGGTGTGGTTTTCGGTTTCCAAGAATTGTGATTTTGGGTTTATGTTTTTCAATTTGCACCACGGTCGTGATGAATCATTTCGCGAACAGATCGCATAAAATAAAAACATTATATCAGACACTAGTGCTAAGCGGTTCGACAAGATGTTGAGGATACATAAAATCTTAAACCGCACGCCAGTGCGTTCACCAAATGATAATGAGTGGCCTGCAACATTTCAGACTGCTTCTACGGCGGGCGAAAAGTGTCCATTAGATCAAGCACAGAATTATCCCAATGACTAATAGACACAGCAAACAGGCGGTAGTAATTTATTTGGCGCTCTGTGCGCCTGCGACATTGAACGCGAGCACTATTTCCAACTGTAGACGAAAGGATTGATTGCTATCGTGAAAGGCTTAGTCATCTAGGCTTAGACCAAAACACAGCAGAAGACATCATAAATCAGTGGGCACGAAATAATTACCCCACTGTCACAACAAACTTTTGCCATGTATTTCGGTTTTCTTCTTATCCCGAAAAATGTTATCATTGTATGCAAAAAAAGGGAAATTTTTTTCCAAGGGCTAGAACAAATTATGTCTCAACCGTCTAGCCAGAATGCATTGCAACGCTTCAATGAGGCGCATCCGTCTGTGCGGGTGTCCAAATCGGAATCGTCTAGCCGAAATGCATTTTTCAACACGTACCACGTGGCGTAGCGACCAAAGCGACTCGGTCAAGGTTAGGCGTACGTTTTGCGCTTATTCGTGCACGAAGCGGTAACCTGTGTGTGTTTTTTTATATAGGAATTACATAATTAAATCAAATCTACTTACTAATATCATCCAACAGATCACTTTCTCCTATAATGTATTCTATTGGTAGAAATGAATCATCTGAAAAGGAGTAAAAGAAAAGGAGAAAATCAATTATTAAATTGCGCATAATGTGGAGGACATAAAAAGGAAATAATTTTAAATAGGTATTAGTACGCGACAACGTGAGGAAAAGTTTTGTTTATAAACATGTTGGCAAGTGTCAACGTAAAGCAAATATTCCGTGGGACGTAAACTGTGCTCTGCCCACCCGCCCGATTGGGCGGTAATGATCCACTTTCGTAGAAAGTGTGGAATGTGAAGAATTTCCTTACGTCTCTTCCCAGTTGGTTTGTGTTTCTCCTTTCCCAACAATGCGTTCCCGTCGGTTGAGCGGTAGAGTGTCGTTATCGATCGGGTTGCGAGTAGTTGTGAAAGTCGAGACCGCAAACATGGAAAAAAGGACCTCAAAACGAATGGTAGGAGTGGAAAATGTTTCTAGCTCAATTTATTCCCCACGAGTAGGGTCGAAAGTGGTAATCAGTGGAATGTCCTATAGCACTAGCATTTACGGACCTCACGGTCTTGGCCACCTGGAACTAATATTTACAGTGTACGACGCATCGTGAGTAGTTACAATTTACACATTCCCGAATCATTATATTTTTTAAGCTGTTCAAGAATTCTACCAGAAATTTGAAAAATAACATAATCTTTAGCTTCTCAAAATGGTAAAAATTATTTTTTCTATTGTTAAAATTAGTTTATCATCAGTTAGTTGCATCAGTGCAGGTAGGAACTGTACCAAATGGATTGATGGTTGAACACATCCGTTCGTTTGTTGACCACCATCTATTTTGCATGGTAACGCGTTATCGATTGAACTTACTCGCCTCAACGTTTTTTTTGTGTGTGTTTTATCGAGCGGCCGATAGTTGTGATTTGTGCCTGTGTACCGTGTAAAGAAAATTCATTTTTCCATTCGTAGCAACGACCTTTGCACGAGCCTCTCTGCGTGGGGTCTCGGTGTAAGGAAGTGAGCAACATAACCATACAAAAGAATCATTACTCAATCGTTTATCTTTTTTTCCGCCGTTTTCGTCCGCAAACCTGGTAGGCTTACCTGTAAGCAGTCAAGTTTAAGGTTACGGCAAGGTCGGTAGTAAAAGTTTGCTTACATTCCTTGCATAGCCGATTGCTTGTGGTACGCTACACGTGTTACTATGCGTTACACAAAGGAGACAGCACTTGTTGGAGAAAAAACCCTCCATCTTCATCCCCAAGGAATGTACAGGAACGGGACCTGTTGTTCGGTATTTTAATTACCAAAGAAATGTCAGTCGACCGACGGCCACAGATCATGTCACGCTGTCAGCCAAACCACTCCCAGTTGGGAAAATATGTGCAAGAAAATGCATCTCGACAACACGTTTGTGGACCGATTGTATAAATCTTGTCCACCGCACACAAGTTCTTCCAATCCTCCAGCGTTCCAGATCTTTCGCAGAAAGGAATGCACCCGGCAGGAGGTTGAGCGAATGCATTTTACTTTTATTACCAGACGCTGCGATGGAGACGCATGGTGGAAGTTGAAACATTGGAACACGGTTGACACCGAAGATGACTGTGTTCCGATGGGTTTGTAAAGCGCAATTGAACACTTGTCGGTAGGGTGATGCTTTTAAAGTAAAAGTAAAAAGACGTACCGTGCGCGGACAAGATTAATGAGAAGTCACTTATGTTAATTAGCAGCTCGAGCGTTGATGACTTCAAAGCGAGTCACAAAACGCATGCATATTTGTGTGCAGTGAAAAAACGGAAACATTACAGATTAAGCGTGTGTTGCATCACAGCGATTTAATATTGCAATAAAAAAAACAGATCCCAACCTGGGAAGGAAGTCTTTGTGTTTCAAGCTGGAGATCGTACTTAGATCATATGGATTTCCTTGACTTTTAGCCGTAGTTCACTGACGACATGGGCGCGTTCAGTAACCCTCCTTTACATTCGAATTTGTTGGCACGTGGCATTGATGGAGCGTACAACAAACGGGTCCGCCGAGTGCAAATGCATTTTCGATTTCAACGGATGGTAATAAATTTTTGCGGTCGTAAATCAAGGATCCGTCCTCCGCATTGGATGGAGCGCGATGAACAAACATGCAGAGATATCATCTTCAGCTGGCCACTTCCTCATTGCGGTAGATGGCAATCGAATGATCGGGTGAAGATCACTTAATGAAACCCTCCCATCACTTACCCCCGGGGTCCGAGGTTTCAGCACAAAGCGAGATTTTCCGAGATCCCGAGCAAAGTAAATCTAATCCACCGCTCAAGGTTCTGAGGAAATGGCGACAATATTTTAGTACAAGCCGTGCGTATCATTCTCTACTCGTATTGTGTACTAAGCAAAACCCCCTGGTGGTTGAAGTGTATAAATATAGCAACGATTGCTACCCCCACTGAGGCGAACTTTGCACTGGATGATCTTGATTCTTCAGCACATATACAACGCTGTTGTCTCATTGTTTGCTGGTTGAAAAAAAACACGCGTAATTACGGTCCGGTCGCTGAGTTCGAGGAAGCGACGAGATATTCAAATAGAAGGAAAAATAATCACAACCACAGAACAGATGGAACCGCTAGTGAACGATCGGATGCAGTAAATGCTGCAAAACCGGTTCAAGATCACTGGCGAAGCATCGCAGCAAGTGGTCGTAGTGCAATTCGGTCGATCGCATTGAGTCGCGCTGCATAAACGCACAACGGATCGGTAAACAAAAGCACCGCAGGCAGAAGAGCATGTAGAATACATGGCGACTGTGTCACACCTTTTGTTGACGGACATTACACTAAAACGCCGCAGCGTGTAAGCAAACAAGGAAGCTCGGTGGGACCGTGCTGAGAAATTCATCCCGCTGTTCATAGCCACATTATTCCTTTCTTTTCGAACGCCACCACCGCAGGAAGGGCATTAACAAAAAAAATCAACCACATCGATCAAAACCACCCGAGACAGACGCCGGTGTTTTGTCCTTCGTTTTTTTCTGGCGATGTTTTTCCAAACGCGTTCGTCACAACCTGCCACGAGCACGCGAGACCGACGGGTGGCGATTAACTGAAGCCGCTTGTGTACAAACAATGGCCGATCAGTAGCGGGACTTATGATATTACAATAATAATAAACATTCTTCTCCTGTCATGCACGATCGAACGGATCATCTTCGCTTCTGGTGAAAGCAGCCGTGCAGTCACCCCGAGAGGGAATCCGCAAAAAGGGTTGTTTATTTTGCAACACTTTTTGGTTTATTTTGCACAGTCAGCGGACTGGACTGAAGGCGATTGACTTGTTTGCGTCGGCATGCAGATGAAGTTGATGATGGGAACAATTCAATTAAAAGTGTTAATGACAACTGCGAAGTGATAGTTGGATTTTATATAGAAGAATGTTGTGCGTAGCAGAACTTGTAAGTTCGTGTACAGTGGTGGTCATTTTCATAAGACCACCAGTTAAATTAATACCAGTTTAATGAAACGAGCAATGTACAATTTATTGCACTATCTATTTATTGAAGTGCCTAATTCCTAATTAATTTGAAGCCAGAGTATTTTTTTGATAATTTGCAAGCGGTAGACATAACATGACGTTTTCGGAAAAAAATCGATAAACCTTTTCGACTGATCGACAATTTGCAGCATGTTCCAAAAATGTTCAGACTTTGTCATTGTGTGGTAGCTCCATATTTTTGAATAATAAGATATCTATCAAGCTGATGGATATTATAAAACAGAGAAATTTAAAAAATCTAAAATTACCACTACCCTTTTTAAACACTTTATAAAATAGTGACTTTACATTACTGATCACCACTGTATACATTTCTCTTGAGATAACGTATCAAATTATCTAGGAACAGAAACATACACAAAACAAAATGGAACCATTCCCAGAAAGGTATTTTGTGATACCAGCTAAGAATAAATACCGCCTGGATATAACATCCAACACATGCGCCGGTATTAGCCAACCGTATTAGGGACCAATTTAGTAAGAAATTCCCCGAGATCCAACGGGGAACCCTGATCTACCTACAGGCAGGCTCAAGTTCGCTCTAAACAAACACTACGCGGTATCGTGTTTACGATAGCGATAACAATCGGTGCCACTATAAGAAAGCCTTTCGCCCACTGCCAATGCCACAGTAGTTGCAAAGACCTGCGGAACGATGGCGCCAACCCCTCTAAAGGTACTCTCAGTGTTGCTATTACTAGCAATTAGTGGTTCGGAGTGTAATCCATTCTTCGGAAATAATTACGTGATACCACAAGGTGCACGTCTCGCGAATGCAGCAAACGTAGTGGTACGAAATCTGGACGCTGCCCAGGCACAAGTCCGAACGTATTTGATCAACCCAACAGCGTCGGAGTTTCTGCGCGCTGGCGCCACAGGGCTGAGGGACTACGTCGGCAATACGACGCTGGTGATGGGACAAATGTTTCGTGAAGTGGCCCAGGTTGCAGTCGATCGTACTACAGCACCAGCCGTGGTTTTCACCAGACTAACGCTCGCCGTACAAGGCGTACCTCAGTGGAACCGGAACCTATCCCAATCACTCGATGTATTAAGGCAGGCGTTTAACTACGATGCGAATTCCAACACGGCCAGCTATTTGGAGTCACTGAGAAATTCGTTCGCCAAGAACGTTCAGGATCTGTCGGAGGTGTTGGGACGCTTGGGCGATGCAATCCTGTCGGTTGCTGGACAACCGCTAAACACACAACAATTCCTGCAAGTGGTATCGGCGAACGGTACTCTACAGCAGCTTCAGGATGTGGTGGAATCGGTCGTACGTCTCTCGGCTGACTATTCTACGAGTGTAACCACGCTGGTGGCTGCGGTTCGTGCGGCCAATGACTTCCAGACACGATCGTACTCGTTGCTGCGAACTAACCAGGCATCGATCAACACCAACGTTGATCGTTACAGCTCTGCTTCGAATTCATCCTTCTACCGTTTCCTCACAGCAGCCGATTCCTTGTTCACACATCTTAAGGACACGAACGAAAGCTTCGTCTTCCGGTGGCCACTTCTTTTCAGTCCGGCCGTGCACGATAAGCTCAATCTGCTCAACCACTCGATTGATCATCTGACCGCTAACTTGCTGCAGCGTACGGCAACCGTCACCTTAAACTTACAGAACACGAGTGCACTCTTCAAGGAGGGCAACAATCCACTGAGCTACCTGCGTGATGAAGCCGATCTGTACACCCGCGTCATGATGGACGTGCTGAACGGTGAAAACTTCTGTGCAACCGGGTTCGTTACCTCGTTTAATGCGTTACCGGCACAGGTAACTTCGCTTGTAGCGGCATGTCTAAATGAGCAGACGAACCTGGAAAGCCAAGGGGCGACACAGCTTGTATCGTTAGCCAACAGTTTCCTTCGACCGTACGTTACTGCCATCTACGGGCGACTAAATATCTGTTTCCAGCAGCCATTCGATAAAATGACGGAATGTCTGGATAACGTAAGTAGTGCGATTGAAATAATAGTACGGCAGTGTTGATTATCCGTGTGGAATTTCATTTTCAGATTGTTGAGACTATCGACTTCAGGGGAAAGTTCTTCTTGCTCGACCTAGCCAGCCAACTGTTTTTCGAGCAGGTACAGCAGGAACTTCCAACCTGTAACGATCGCGTTCTGGAGTACGTTCGGAATTCGGGACTACGTGAGGCTTGTCAGATCTACGGTTACCTCAATTAAACGCCATTTAAAGGAAGACACACAAGCGAATGCAATCAAGACGTTTGCGTTTATTGCGGTGATGAAACATTACTTGGTAAAACGATTACGATAGCGCGTGCGTTTCTTGCTATAGATGCACATCTCTTGAATGTTGTGATAGTTCAGGAAGTATCCATTCTGAGCCACACAGGAATTGAAGTTATGCTGTATCTCACTGTCCACGAACGATTCCACCTGCTTCGCTGCATTGTAAATTCTTCCATTAGCCCAATTATTTTCGTATCCATTCTATAACAAAATAAAAATATGAACTTTTGTTGAAAAAAAAAACTCAAAACCTTCGAAACGTGTCACTTTCTTACCAACTCCAAACAGTAGTTAAGCTTTCGTGGTGCGTAACGGAAACAAATATCGAACGCACTGTAAGAAGCATTGATTGCTCCCACAACGTACGTGTCGAGCAGCTGGGAGATGATCGCGAACGTTTTTTCTTCGTTTGCCGTCTGCTCAGCGAGGCACGCGTTCACGTGAGCTATCGTAAAGTTCGGGAAGGCCAGTATCTTCTCGATGTATGACTCGGTGCAGTCGTTCGAGAGCATCGGATCGGATGCAACCTGGACGGCGACCTGCGTCATGTAGCCGATCGGGGCAGTGATGGAACCTCGTGCTTTCCACTGCTCAATGTCACGGTGCTTGTACAGTTTCAAATTTTCAAAGTTGATGCGTATCTTTTGGATCGTATTTTCGAGCGCTTTTTTCAACGCGATAAAGTAGTTGGTGGTTGATTTCGGGAAGGTAGCGGTGGGTATTTTCTCTTTCAGCTTCCGATACATGTCCTCCTCGTACGTGCGCAAATCGTCCAGTGCCGTGACGATATCTTCCACTAGTGTGAGCGACCCATTTAGGTACGTGTCGATCGATTCGTTAAAAGCTTGCTGGGCGGCCAGTGCACGTGCATTGGTTTCCACTGTCCACGCTTCACCTTTTTCGATAACATCCGCCAGTCGGAGAACGTTTTCTTGGAGCTTGTCGGTAGCGGCGAAGATGTCATCCACCGGAACACTCACGTCCCGTTGGTCGAAGAGCGCTTCCGAGAGACTTATGGACGCGATTCTAAGATCACTGTTTATCGACCGCATTAGGTTGTGGTTGTACATGCTGTAGTCGAGATTTTGAAGCATCGAGATACTGTTCACCGAGTCGTACCCATTCAGGTAGCGAATGGTTTCAATCAACGCATGCTGTACCGATTCCAGCTCACGGGTTGTGAAGTCTTTAAACGTCGCCTCAAACCTGCTGGTCACATTGGTCACATACTCTTGCAGTCCGGTACTGGCGAGCTGCAGATAATCCACCGTTGGAACGCTCATCTTGAATCGCTCGATGGCGGCTCGTGCAGTGAGCACGTTATCCACAATGCCCATGGTTGTGTTTGTCACTTCCTCGTCATCCACCAGCGGGTTGCTAGAAGCGCCGGATACAAACGATAAATTGTTCACACTTAGTAACACCACCATTGCCATGGGCAATAGTAACACCGAGCGCTGCCAAGTAACGGCGTTACGATGCATTTTATCCGCCGTGTGGGAGTTGCTGCACAAACTTATCGAACAAACACCGAACCACCTGACGGGGTTTGAAGCTACTTGGATGAGCTCCGGTTCTAAACTGAATAGACGATCAGACCTAGGTTTGGCCGTAAGCCCTTCAACGCTCCCGTCGATATCATCATTACTCGCGTGAAATAAATGCGCTACGTAACAGTGCCAGAGTAGCTGAGGCGGTGGTCCGATGAGGGGCAGAGTTTTGCGGGCCCAACGCCATTATAATCAGTAGCAATAATAACGACCAGCCCCACCATCATCCGCCCGAGCGCTAGACAATTCCTAATCATCGCATCAACACTTGACCGGGGGTAACATTCTGTTCGTCAGAACGAAAACACGGGATGGGTGTGGATGGTCGCGTTCCGAAACAACAAAAAAGGCAACTTGTTTCACGGAAGGTGATGTTACACATCCGAAACGCAACAATATACGATTTTTTGCGCACAGCAAGACACCTGATATCTCTCCAATTATGGGAAATATATTTAAAAGGAATTAAAATCTTCCGAAAAGATAGCTCCACAGCTCGGGTGCAGCTGACAGTTTCCGATCGTGAATCAGTGCGAAAGGGCGTAATTTTTTCCACGCATGAATGGAAGACGATGATCACCGCCGGGAATCGCGTGCATTAGAACACAATAGTTGATCATTGGGCGGGTGGTGGTGGTGATATCTCCACCAGTGGACCGAATGCGGTCAGCACACTCGCATCAACCTCTAGCCGGTGCTGCATCCGGCATTGAGGTGAGGTTGAGGTTGCAAAGGGTTGAAGCTGATACCGATGAAGGGCAAGCCAGCTCGCTCAAGGTTAGCTGTGCACTTTATGTAAATTTCCACGAACAATATGTATCGGCGAGGAGTGCCGAAACGGTGTTGGTGAAAATTGGGAACAGGAACATTTTGTATCAGTAGGGTAGAGTTACGACTCCACGATATGCTACGAGCATAATGAAGACAAGAACCCAAAATTCCATCTGGGGATTTTGGTGTTGTATGATGGGATTGAGGAACTGTTCATTCAATTGCTTTGTCACATTAGTATTCGGCAAGCGACATACGAGATTCACTCTTTTTGTGACATTACAGGTAAGCTGGAGTCGGGAAGAACCGGCAATAAAATAAAACCAGGAATATAGCGCGTACTTCAAACGTGTAATGGTTTTTCGGACTCCAAAAGAATGGTTGTGGTTTTGCACATTAAGAAATCCCCAACAAGAGAGAAACCAAACTCAACGTGGGGACGTTGAAGAACGAGTTTAAAAGAGAAACTAAGAATTAAAACTCACTCCAATAGTCCATGTGCCATGTGCATGCTTTAAGCAAAATAAAAATGGCGCATTTGTCCAGTTGAAAGGTTTCTCTAAAGTTTCTCCGGAACATTTTAAGAGCAAATGCCAACGATCATTACATACTGTTTTTCGTTTTATCGTTTGGATATCTTAATCAGAGATATCTTTGAATTGTGCGTTGGTGTTTGGTCTAATACGTCGAAGATCGTGGATCAAGTTCTGTATGGACCATGCCCCAGAGTAGCAAGGATTGAATATTCTATTCTACTAAGCGGTTCAATAAATCTAGTCAAATGCTTATGTTATTGGAATACAGTCATGAAGAAGACATTGAGGAATGAATGAAAGTAAATGAATTGAAGAATTATTTAAATAGAAATGTTTGTTCTAATTATGATCACTGAATGCATTGTGGATATATCATATAGATTGTCATCCCGTAACATAACTTATGGATATATATGTATGAATGTGTGTGTATGTGGGAGAGATCGATGAAGTAACTAGAGATACAATTATTCCCATAGACTAACATATGACTCATGTAGGATTTCCCTATCATGATAATCTAATGAGTGCGTTCCCATACAAACTATCATGGAGGATCTACTCTGGAGTGGGGAGGACCTATATTGACCTCTCTCAATATAGATATCTGAATTTTCTCTACTTGTCTACAACTTTGTCTATTCTTCAATAGGACATTTTTGGGACTGTTAACTACAATAGCCTTTATTTGTACCGATTTTAAGCCGATTTTGAACCGATTTTGAGCTGCAACGAGGTCAAGCCGGTTGAACTGATATGATAGTGAGTAGGCGTAAAAGTTAGAGCTATAGAAAGTGTAAAATGGCACTGTCCACTGTGTGTCGTTAATGGCGTAGAAGCACCCCATGACCCAGGCTAGTTGAATTCCTTTACGGGTTATCGGTATGCCGGAATAACACTGATAGACAATCCTAAACTAAACGATCACGATCGGGGTGAACAAGCGTGAACCAGTAAAAAACTAACGGAAAGAATGAAACAGAATCGTGCAGATGCGTGATTAAAAAAAGGAAGCACAAACCGTACCTGCACCGTTGACATAACCCTCCATGCTGTTGTGGTGTGAGATGTATATGATGTTTGTTGATCACTTCAAAGATGAGTTTATACAATTTTCTTCTGCACCGATCACTGGGTCGGCCGAAGATGGGCGGAAAACTGGAGGGACGGTAATGAAGCCGTGCTGCTGGGCACGTGAATGCACCACGGACGCTCGCGAACACAAACACTTGACCGCTTCTAATCAGCACAAACACACTGGCGACGTGGTAACAAATTACCTAAATACAACTGTAACTGCGATTGCGTAAGTAGTTTTGTGGCGCGTTTAATTTGCGCGTAAATTGTTTACAAATCAAGCTGATTACTTTCTTCACTTGTATGGTGTCTATATCACATTAAACATAATACAACTTTTTCTATTGTTTCTTCTATCGTTCCCTTGCAGAAACGCACTTCCACAACGATACCATTGTAACCTTATGGTAGCAGATTGTTTGATGCTTGTTCAACAAGATCACTAATCCTGGGGAAAGAGAAGAACACGAATAACGAATTGTTTGCTTTTCATGTTTGGATACAAAATAAAATCTTTGAACGATTTCAAAACATCTAAACAAACCAAAGCAAAAAATTAAAACTTTGAAAGCTTTTGTCGATCTGTGTGGGGCAAGTATTTTACAAGCAAGCAAACAACAAAATGCGCACTTCAAAACAACTTCAGAGCAAGCTTTACGCACAAACACACACAAAAACGCGAGCGCATATACGTACGTGTACAGCATGCACGCGCGTCCAGTGTGCACAGAAAATCAAACCCCATAAACATGGGAAACGAAGGTGGAACATAACAAAAACAACAAACAGAAAAACAAGGTACAAAATAAGCTCTTCACCACGACACGCAACGCAACGAAGCAAAGTATAGGCAGTCGATCGTACAGGTGGGGATCGCTAAAAACCTTTTCTTGATTGGGCTTATAGAAGTAGCCGAGAGGGTCTCCGGAGGTTCTGAGACATTTTGAGTGGGTATGGAAATGGAAACAGGTTTACCACCCCAGACATGCCCGACATGTTTCAATCCACTCCGGACGCACAGCATAACATGAAGAGCAAATAAAAAAAGCACAAATAAGTGTAAAATCAAACCGAAAAGATTCGCAAAAGCAATCGCAAGAGAAAGGTACCACTCTCAAAACATTGGAACATAAAGTGAAAAGATGCGAATTTTTTTTGTGGGACAATTAGAAGCACAAACACTGGACACAGAACACACAAAACGGCAAGTCACTTTCGAGTCTCGTTTCATTTTTGTCACATTTTCGTAATCGTTTTGTGCGGGGGTTATAATCTCGTCCACTGAATTTGCCACGAGGCACTGCTTATCACTTGGTGCAGTTGTTCGCAAAGAAAGCAAAACTCACAGCTCCAAATCCAGCTTCCGGCAGACACTGGACCGTAACCTCCCGAGTGGCGGTACCACGAACGACTCAGCAATAGCACATCCGGGCGCTAACAATATAAGCAAAACTTCTTCACCAACATCCTACCAGTTCCTACCAGGCTACCAGTGGGAAGTTCCGAGGATGTGGGGAAAATTTTGATAAACCCGAGGACGAACCCAACACTGAACCGTTCCGCAGCAGGATGAAGAACTGTCTGATCGTATGAAATGGTGCGCTCCCGAAACAAACTGTTCCAAGCGCAACAGCCTGTGTGTTCTGGCGCGGATCGCTACCGCGCATCATCACAAAGATAAGGGTGGTAGGAGGGAGTAAAGAGGAGAGTAGAAACACAGCGCAACACCGTGTATACCGTGCGTCCCGTTCTCAACACCCATCACACAGTGGTGGTACGCGTACAACCGTTCCGGAATCGAAGTGTTGACGACGCGACGATTCAAAAGCCGCTCGACGAGATCATGCAACCCACCCCACTGTGAGGGGTGTGAAATGAGGGGTGTGCATGTGAGTGAGCGTACACGAGAAACGATCGCAAAACCCATTCCGGAATCATTCGTGACGTGGTTGTGTGCGTGTGGGGATCGGATCGACAACCACCCCGCAAATGTCCGTGATTGGGGAAGCAAAGATGGTAACCGGGAGTGTATTGAGAGGGGGATGGGGGGATGTTAAATCTTGCCGTGCGCGGTTTCACCAACACAAACAAAACGATACACCCAACACAACACACGCAATCGCGATCATGCGGCTTATGTCCAGCTGGTATCGATGATGGCTTTTTTCCGTTTGTTTGCTTTTTCTCTCCCACTGGAGAAAAATGGTTCGCGGTTGAACGTGGGTCGTTTTAGTGTTACGCACACCCGCGAAACTAATCACAAACTAGCGGCTCGATCTCGGCGCGAATAAGAAGCTCCCGCACACATCGACGCGCAAAGATGCGTAGGTTACTTTACGGGTGACGTTTCGGTGTTATTTGTTGTGGTTGTTGTTCGGCTATCAGGTCTATCCTCAACCCCCCCCCCCCCACTCCTTCTCACCTGCCTAAACACTAAAAGCGTCAACGCATAATCGTCACCGGTCAAGCGCAAGTCTCGTGAATGGGAAAATCCTTACGTTTGGGTTTTACCAGACACACGACGTCGGTGACTTAAAAAACAAACCGGGAAGAGGACTGATTAAAAATAAAACTACATCAATGGGATACGCAAGCCGTGCTGGGTACATTGGGGTGGGAATCAACGCATACAACCCACCTCCTTGTGATCGTGCACTTATGCTCCGTGTGTGCGCCCCTGTTACCCGGTTGTGTCGCGTGAACGTGTTATGGGCAATTAATTACGATACTCGGTGCGCTGAAAACCGGTCAGTAAATGAAGGCTCCCGAGGGGAGGGGGGGAGGTGGGTGGGATAAAAAACGTATGTGGACAACAGTCAGAATAGAAGGGAGAAGGTGTATGCGCGCATAGCTAAACTGGTTTTGCCCTCTGGTAGGTGTTTCTGGGCATTTCCCAAGGTTTTGACCCACCATGCGCCATTGCCGATAAGGCTTTATGATGATGCGTGAGTGTGCCAGGATGCGGGGGTTTAAGGGAAAGTTTGAGTTTGCGGGAAAATTGGGCCAGTGACCGACACACAGCCGGGTACCGGGGACAGATATGTTTAGAATGTGGGTTTTACCCCCAAACATGTTGATGAGGTAATATGATAGGAAGTAGATTTTTTTTATGTTTCATGCATCCATCGAAATCGAAATGTGGGAAATACTGACATTGAGATAATGGGGTGGAAGATCAGGATCGAAATCTTTCGTCCCACCTTAAAACGTTCTCATTTTTTTGTGACTTCTGCATAGATTACAGACATGTGCGGAAGATTATTTCGCACGTTAGGCACAATATAAAGCGAGATTATTTCTTTACTTACATACCGACTCCCAAATCAAACATGTGATGACCTATTAACCGAAATGTTAATAGGAAGATGACTTGCTTGCGGAAAATGGCAAATCGTTTAGAAGCGTGTAGTCCAATTTGGGGCAAAATGATTACGCTAGATTAGTAAGTGTGCGTTGGAAGATCATTTTTAATATATTTATGATCGCTATTAGCTTGTTAGCAACTCAAAACTTCAGAAGTGCGTATTGGGGAGATGATATCTGACTGAAATGCGAAGTGTATGGCAGCTTAAGATAAACACAGCTTATAATAATTCTATAAGATCACAAATGTTGTGTGGTTAATTCCGGCTTACTAATTATTTGGCTGGCTCACAACCGGATTTTACTAAACTATAATCTTCTAACAGCACGATCTATTGACACCAGAAGTGGCCTCATTCCGCGCAAATTAATTCCACGATTCTGGAACATATTCGAGGGTATCTTACAGGTATTATGACATTCCTTCCCGAACCACAACAAGTCAGCCACGATCGAGAGTTGCATAGTTAGCACGAAGACACCTTCAGTTTGTCCGGGATCGCAAAAAGCGTTGTTGCATAGCCATTGGTGTGAATAAGTAAAATCAACCGATGAATTGGGAGGGGTAGGCAATGAGGAGGGAGGGAAGGGGGAGGAGAAGGTTGGAACTAACCGAAACGGAAGTGATGATTCATACAATCAAACGATGGGCTGGGGTTTGGTTGGGATGGTTCGGCATTTATTGCGTTAGCTTTTTTTGTGCGTTCATGATCAAGTGGTCGATTGAACCAAATTGACGAAGAGCGCACGCGGGAGAGAGAGAAAGAGAGAGAGAGAGAGGGAAAGAAAAATGTCTATTGCTCATAAGGTGAATGGTGGTCGCAGTGATAAATACATAAACAACGCAGCAATCGATGAGCAGCAATTCAAGTGAATATGTGATTTTTTTATCATGCGAGTTAAATGAATAAAATTGAAAACTAAAACAAACAAAAAATGAAAATCATAATTAACTGACTTACCGTCCAAAATGCCAAGTTAGGATGAAGACACAAAATAAACGGGGTTCGGCCTTTTTTTGTTGGTACGTGCACTCTGTTTATGACGGGGATTGACAGATTAATGAAATTTCGGTAGCAAAACCGTGATATACAGCACTGCACTGCACTCGGCACGCACTCAAAACAAAAACCACGATAACACAGCCGTATTACGGTGCCCGGTAAGAACTACCGAACCGCGAACGCTGATCCGAAGCTGTCCCGGTTTCCCACTGGTCGCACGCCTGCCTGTTAAACCGAGAAGAAAAGGAAAAAAAATCAGTCTTAGAAAGCGTACTGACCTTCGACGTGGTGCGTCAATCGATGTTGGCAGTAATTCGGTAAAACCTGCCCACCACGGGAAATGAGAGTAGGAATCAACGATAAGAACCAATATATGTCCCATTCAGTTAGCCCTCCACACGGCACGGCTGCTGTTGATAACGGAAGCTCGCGAGTAATAGCCGCTTCTAAGCACCGAGGAGCGCGAAAAAAGATAAGATACTCTTCGGTTGCGAGCCCCTCTTACTACAGCTGGAGCTCAGGTGCGATTCGATTACCCACGATCACACCGTGAACGTCTGCCATCATTTAGCTCCAGGTGGGCTTTTCTGTTTGTTTGTTGATTGTTTTTTGTTGCACGCGGGAAAGTACAACAACCCTTTTCCCAGGCAAAAACGTTGGCATTGCGTTGGTGCATCGGTGAGCAAACAAAAACAAAGCATTTCCAGCGGTAGCTAGAATAGCCGGCCAAAAAAACCCTCTTGTTCACGATCATCTAATTGTTTTGACAGATGAACCTGCGTGTCGTCGCTTTCGACCGCATCCGCACAGTTCACTCATCATAGTCGCCCGTGAATACCTAACCTGTAAAATGACGCCGTGTCTAATCGCGCAGATCGACGACGGATGATGATGGACCGAGATGTGATTTCTTTGTTTGTTTGTTAGCTCCAAAATACGCTTCCTATCAACACTTAACACGCACCAAAAACAAAACACCTAAACACGCGAACGGTTCTATCTGTCAAACGAATGCACACACTTTGTTAAAAAAAACACACTTCTGCCTTCAACTTTGCTCTTGACAGCGGATGATGATAATACGCCTACTAGGACGTTTGCACTGCTCGCTACGAGTAGATCCTCTTCGGTTGACGATTGCAAAGCTTCTGATCCGCTGTACGTGTTGTGGCTGGTTGGCTGGCAGTTGGAAAAGTGACTAGTCCTTGCTCGTTACCGGCCGGTCGGAAAATGCGAGTGGAAAACTGGGGGGTTGACACGCACACAAACGAGTGCACACTCGGAAGTAGAGAAACAACACAAAACACACTACTAGTGAGGCATCCAAACGGGTTGGAGCAGTCGCGCGCGCGTTTACTCGTCCGAGGCACAATTTACACTCACGCCTGTACATAGCCGTGGAAGGGCCGTACCACAACACCATGTCACATATCGGCGCTATCGGTAAGATGTGCTGTTACTAACACCGATTGCAAATACTACTAGCAGCACCACCACCACCACCAATACTAACGACTAAAGCGCCATAACGCGCGCGTGGGGATGCTGAAGAGCGTACCGATCTGGAGCTACTGCTCAGTGCGTTTCTGTTCGTAGTAGTAACATAGTCGCGACTGGTATATCCGCGTTTCGCACATCGAATGGTTTAAATGAGCGAGACCACCCGTTTCCACACCCATACTTCTGCGGCCCTTTCCTCGAGCAGCAGAAACGACGACAGAGGCTCTTGTGGGATCGTGCCAACACGTGCGATGGATAGAGAGCGTACGAGAGGTCTTCGCAATACGGTTGTTTCTTTCCCCGTTGGAAACATCCGACGACCAATACTGATGTGCGATACATTTTATGATGTCATCAGATGCTTGATACCAGTTCCTTTGGAACAGTGCCCTACACAAAATGTGGGACACACGCATTTAAAAATTAATTTAAAACATTTTTTTGTTAAATCTTTGTATTTTGTTTTGAAATCATACCACCAAAGGAACCGGTGTTTACAATCACATACGCCTACTCCCACAGTCCCAAACCATTTCGGGTCGTACGTGTAATATGTTGGCTACTTAGATTCTCATTAGAAAGAGCGCGGAAAAGCTAATGGGGAATGATGGTCTGTGACGCTCTGTACGCGTGTGTGCGTGCGTGAGGTGCGGCGCTTGCGCTTCAACAAAACAAATTAAATCAACATTCATTCGCCGCGCTACCTGTTTATCGGCCGCATTTTTGCGGGTCTGGGGCTCGATCCGGAAAATCCAGAACGGGTTAGACCCTATATCGATGAAGATTTTCCCCCACTAACCGCACACCGCCGGACGGATCAGTTATGGTGGGTTGGTAATTGAGATGTGGTTCTGTATGTGGTCAGTAACGCAAAGAGGAATGTAAAATTGGAAGAATGAAAATGGGCCGATCATTATACTATTGCTGTTTGTATACATATGTTTTATTATAACTGTTTATTTCGGAGGCAGCTGAAACATATCTAAAATTTGTTCAATGATATTGAACTAATTAACAGCTAGATAATTGTTTCACTGATACTTGATGAACTTGAATAAATGTGGGGTAACAAGATCCATTTTATGGCCCCCCATACCGCAGATAAATGAGTCACCGAGTGATGGTTTGGGGTAGACAATGTTTACTTAGGCCGGTGAATCATCGTTGCTGTAGATTGCATCTCCATTCACTGCCAAAGAGTGAAAGCGGTTTAGTATTTTTGAGACGAACAGAGGCGCTGGAGTTACTTAACGAGAACATGAATAATAAACTCTATATGCCCCAGGACTAAGCGTTAATTCACATGGGAAAATGAACTTGCCATTTAAGTGTTCTCTCTTAGTCATAGCTACCTACAGTCAGGACATGGCGTCAACATGTACCGCCAGTCAAATGTCGCGCCAGGATGACTCCTTACTGCTAAGGAGTCATTTGACCCAAGAACCAATACTATAAATTTTCATAGCAAAAAAAAACCACCTGAGGTACCCATTAGTTGCCTGTGTTTCTAATGCCCCTTGCGTTAGAATTTATGTTGCACCGGAATTCCGACTCTTTTCTACACCGACCGGCTTATCACATTGATTATGCTGCCGGATGACTCATCGCTAAAGAATCACGCGCTTTAATGTAACAATTCCGTGCCTTCCGAGTCCTTTCCAAACAGTTCCACTTTAATACGGTGTGTGCTGAGCGAAACATTGACATCATTCTGCGCCCTGATTGGTTGGCGTCATTCGGTTTCGTTGAATGTGATTTTTGTTTTGCGCTCCCCAAAAACCGCGCAAGTCCGGGCGTACACCAACACATACGCTTCATTCATGCTTTTCCATCCGTACGTTGACCGCAGCGAAAGAGTTGCGCCCGTGGTAGTGTGTGCACGTGTGCGAAGTGTTCTGGGCATGGAAAAGCCAACCATGTCCTGGCGGGAAAGGCAGGCAAAAGTGTACATAATCCTTGGACGGATTCTAGGAATTTAGTGTTCTGACTAACAGACCACCGCTGGTGTACGGTTGGAGTGGGAAGAAGACTTCGCTTCTAGCATAACGCTGAATCACGCGAGCCGGTGAAGCTTTCCCTCAACCAAGGAAAGTGAGAATTTTTCCTTCATTTCCTTCGGATGTGTGTGTGTGCGTGTTTGTGCGGGGGCTTGGTAGGTTGCCGGTAATTAGGTACATTTTTCAATCGATTTCTTGTCATACTTAAATCATTAGAATGACGATAAAATGCATGTGGGTAGATTATGCACTTTGAGTACTGTTTGTGGGCTTCGTACACCGGTGTCCTTCAAAGGAAACTCGCTAAAAAGAAAATGATGTACCATTGCAAGTTTGCGAAAAGCGTTTTCCAAGAATTGAAACATTTGGCAGTGAGACGAACATTTTGGCACTGGAAAAAGCGTTCGAATTCCACGAATTGGATGCTACCGTGGAAGCATATTAAATGTGGCTTGATATTTTATTGATTTTACATAGAATTATCGCGTGACATTGAACTTGTACACGGCGTTAAGGCTGGGATTTTCCCGGGCGGACAGATTTCGTTCTTGTTGCCATATAGCATGGGTTCGTATTGGGGCAACATGTTTCGGAGAAATTTGTGATTTATGCAATTGTTTATGCACTGGAATTATGTTCCATTCTCAAGGCTTGGGTTCTACCATGGAGTGCTAAAATTCTGGGAAACTATTAAGATCTCTAAAACGTTTATGAAATGCAGTAGAGCCTAGGCAACAAGGTGATACACTTTTATCAATGGAGCATGTACACTAAGAGTGGATTACTTTTGTATAAAAGAGAACGAGGATTGATAAATGAGTTATTCGATAGTTTTAAAGATAGTTATAAGTAAATTACAGAAGTAGTACGGAGTATAAATTGAAAGGAAAAAGATATTCCACTGCATCCGTTTTAGATTTCCTCATGATATCTTATTTCTAATATTTTTTTTATGCTGTCTAACCTATATATACTAACATTAAGTAATTGATTCAAATTACAACCAACAATGTACTTACTTTGGAACATTACCGTTCAAGGGGGGAAATAACTTCTTTTTTTTCTTTTGTTGTTTGGCGTAACGACCTATTCGGTCATGCCGGCCACAATATTGAGCCACCCAAATTTTTAATTTTTTAGTATTTTGAAAGAACTCTTCAAAGTAATGTAATCAAAGTAAAGTAATGTGAAATAAAAAAATGTTAATTGTACAAATGATTTGTTACCGCAAGTAAACAGATCCACCCTGTATCATTATTGAAACGATTTTGAAATATTTCATGGGTGGAACGAAAAATTTCAATTCAAATATGAATTTGCACAACGTGGCTCTGCGAAACCTCTTGTGATCTACGTTTGAAATGTTATACACGCTGTTAAAAGGTGATATTATCAAAGCAAAATTATAATTAAAAAATTAAACACAGAAAGGCATCTCAAAACCTTGGTTCCTAATCCGTTCGATTATGCACTAATATTTATTTCATTCCCTCATGTGAAACAGTGTATGCTAACACGTTTGTTTCCACAGAGAGTGACACACCTAAGAGATTGCGTTCATCTAACAATGTTTTGTTTGGTTTTTTGTTTATTAATTCCCTCCCATACTTGACCCCTGTCCCTAACACTCTACCACCGTTCGATCACGTCCAAGTTTAGTGCACCAAAAACGGTCGTCATTTTATTGCTTACCGCGATGGTCACACGATGGCCAATCGGGGGAAAAAACATCGCTCCCATCTCATCGCATTCACATCGGACAAAAAGTTGCGTCTCCCACCTTCTACCCGCAAATTGCTAAGCGCACCGGTGGCAAATTGTTTTTTTTTTGTGTGTCTGTGTGTGTTTGTATTTGATTTTCTAATGGCGAGCTGCTTGCTGCATGCTGCTTCTGGTGTTAGGTTTACAAATAAACGGCTTCGGCAACTCGAAAATCTCACTTCCGATCACGTGTACCAGACGCAATGGTAACTCGAATAATTTGGATGTTTCTCTCTGTGGGGTTTATACGATGGTTTTCTTTTGTTGTAAAATTTTCTCCTATTTACTCCAACTGACAACTGCTCACGCACAATATGGTAACGAAAAGATCTTTCGAAAATGT
Source organism: Anopheles minimus (assembly GCA_000349025.1). Lineage (NCBI taxonomy): Eukaryota > Metazoa > Arthropoda > Insecta > Diptera > Culicidae > Anopheles > Anopheles minimus. The sequence continues at coordinate 5,279,802 of KB664277.1, forward strand.
TCCCATCGATCGGACCGCTGTCTGCTCAATATTGTTACGCTACTAGTAGGCCCTACTTGTGTGGTAATTTGTGTAGTGTGTTTGTGTTGCGTTTTGCTTTTTCATTTATATATTATTGGGTTCGTTTACATAGGTTAAATATTTAACATCTAAATTTTGAACTCGAATTAAAAGCTTTGTATGTGTTCCACTATCCATCCATCCTTCTGATACAACCTGACAACGGGTTCACCACTCTTTTACTAGTGGACCTTCCGTTGACAGGAGGCAAACGAGTATTTGATAATTGTGTGATAAACTTGCGTTTGTTGGCCATCAATAGTACCGCTTCATTTTGATATCGCTCATACTCACATTATCTGAAATCTGAAGTACAATCCATTGCAAATGAATTCCTTTCTTTATGTCAAATGATCTTGTGTGTGTTTTTTTTTGCAGTGGTAAGATTGACGAGCTCAATTGTTGCTCACCGGTTGTATTCTCCTCGCAAAGAGCATAAAATTTCTAAATATTAGAATTTTGGGGTTTTGTTTTGTGTTTGATTGGTACCAGAAGTAGATTGGCGTTGGCGTTGCAATTACCTTTTCTTAAGTATCACAGAATCAGCAGTTTTGCTTGTATTCGGTTCCAGTGTTAGATCGAACATTTGGGAAAATTGTGTTTGGATTCGTGAAATTGAATAGCATGTTTTATAACTCGAACAATACTCAATGACTCCGGACTCGATCACTGGTTTGACACAAAACGTAAAGATATGGAATGACGATTTTCATGTAGAAATGAATACCACCTCGCAACTATGCTACACGCACCGGCTAAATATTGCACTCAACGCAACGACTAAGCACAGCATAAGCATCGAACGGACACGTATGGTGCAAACTTTGCAACGAGGCCCCTAATGGAAGCGCACATCAGTAGATGTGTGTGTCATATGCTCTATAATCGTTACAAACGAACGCTACTGAACGTTTAATAGGTGTCTAAGCATTGGGTTTATCCTCTACCTCTCTTCCAAACATTCCAATCAACTTCCCTAAAGGCAGAAAGGACTGATCCACGTAAATGCAACTAGAGTAGACAGGATTTGGCACAGAACAGTTTGGTACGGGATTGTGCAGATTGTATAACTTTATCCGAACAATTATCCTGAAGATCTCTTCACCGAACAGAACGATACGGAGGAATGTAGGAGTAGGAGAGAACAATACAACCAAACCACTGGAAATATTTGGCACCTAAGAGAAAATGATTACAGAACGGTGCCGATTCTGGTGTACCATCGTTATAGAACAATGTGTCCATGTCTAGACCATGCCAAAACCTTCGGTTCCCTCGCTAATGGCGAACATCAGTGCCTTCTCAAACTGCTCGTAGCTTTCATAGTCCGGCAAGCACAGTTGGTTGAAACTGGAACGAAAAAGTGAGGTTAGCACTTCAAGAAATGAGTCGCTTTGCTGTTTCTTACCATGTGTGAGCCGTTGGAAGATTACCAAATGTGGGAGCTGCAGTTATTTGAAACCTGGGATTCAACTCCTGAAATATAATGAGAAAGACTTATCTTTATATTTGATTTCTAGTTATCAATTTAAATGGAACCTCACCTGAAAGCCTCCTGGAGGTAACTGAGAGCAACCAGTAGTAAACTGAAGCAGACGAGCCATTTCGGTTTGAGAAAAGTTTCCGACAGCTGCCCAGAACCAACCAAGAACTCTTCGGAACTCAGCCGATCCCCCGTTTACGATGTGATTCGCCCGGAAGTCAGCGATAGAGTACTCTCCCGTACCACAAAGAAGTAACTGTGTGGAATAGAACAATCATTATCTCGTCTATCTCACAATGCACCAACCTCAAAAACCTACCTCCAATTCATTTTCATCAAAAATGCTTAACAAATTATCGGGAATGATACCATTCAACCCCTTCAGGAAGCTGTCAATCTCCTCGCGCACATTGTTGCAAAGACGCTGCTGTGCCAACGCATCCAGGTACTGGTTCTTGGTAGCGTTCGTAACTCGCACCTTGGCTCCGTTCGGGATCAGTTCGACAACCTTCTGCAGTTGGCCACTCTGATCGTACATCTCCTCCACAAAGTAGAGCTCCAAATTGTCGCTTGTGTCCAGATCCGTTTCGAGAATGTACTTGATCTTCGACAGGTACAGGTCAGGATCATCCTGCTCGAAGTACTTGTAGTGCACCCGGAGCCCAATCAATTGTGCCAGAAAGGAGCGCGAGAAGCGGGCCCGCACAAGCTGTCGATACGTCCCACCGAGGGCCGATTCGTACAGACATTTGCCGACGACTTTGCCCGCAAACTCGAAGTGCTTCAGCTTCAGATGGGGTGGACGGTTCGGGTTCGGATGGACCAGTGCCTGGCGTTTGTCGTGGAATGTACAGAAAAGACCACCACGGGGGTCAAATAGGGCACTGCATACCAGCTCGAACCATTCGCGTCTTAAACCACCCCAATCAATTCCTGAAAGAACGTACATATTGGGTAAGTTTCTTGAAGAATTCGATTTTCTTGGAGTAAGATACCTTGCTCTCCCTGGAATGTAACCTCAAAGTTACCGCACCAATCGGACACCGAAAAGTTCTTGGTGGCCTTCATGCTCGACTCCAGAATTTTGTCCCGCTGCACCTTCAGCGATAGCTTCTCGTGGTAATAGTTGGAATGGAACTTGCGTACCTGCAACGTGAGAAATAAGACGAACAAACACTAACATAAGCACGCAGGATCAGTTTGTATGGTGATGCGTACAAGTCGCACTTCATGGTAGAAGAAATCTTGCTTGTCTTTGAACGTTTCCGAGCCACCGATGTTCTTCAGCAGGAAGTGTGTGAAGGTGGCTGCGATGACGTTACGCTCCTTGGACGCCAACTCGATCTTCGGTTGGCAACCGTCGTCGATGATGAAGATCGCACCATGGCTGTTGTTCATTTGAATGGTTGATGGTGGAAGAAAATGGAACTAAAATACACACTTGGTTAGTGGATGCGATATAGGAACTCTCTTTCTCATACTCACTTTAGTGGAAGGACAGAGACGAAACGTTGCAATACGCTTGGGAATGATTTTAAGGATCATCTCCTTGATGGTGACCTGTTTCGGTCCCACATAACAAAGCACTTTGCGGGGCTTGGTCCACCGTTGCTGGCCGTAGATGCTAAACAGCTTGGCCTCATAGCAGATGTTGTGCTTGCGCGAGGCAATATTCTTGTGTACGAGCGTTGTATCACTGCTGCTCAGCACGATGATGTCAAAGTCTCCGTTCGGTATCGGGTTCGCTTCGTAGCTCACTACGGCCCGGAGACATACCGGCTCGGGAAAGAGAGCCGTCAGACTGATACGTGCGTTTACCTTATCGTACGAGAAGCTGACTGCACTTCCAAACTTATCACTATGGTTACCGTAGAGATCGAAGATGTCGATGCTGTAACCCTTGATAGGATCACAGTCTGCCTCAAACTGGCACGTATTCCCGTGCTCATCCCTCGGCTCAATGTGCAGGAAGGTGGGCGCACCGGCACAGCACACAACCGTACTGGCCGGCCGGATCAGTCGCGACCGGCGCGCATCCATTGGTCCCGGAGCGAATGTCTTCACGAAGGGACTGCCGGCGATGTGGCTGGACCCGATCAGCACCGAGATTTTGTACTGTCCGGCCGTGCGCACCGTAAACTTCACCTTCGCTATGTTAGCGTTGTTCGGATCGGTCGGCGAACCGAGTTCGCTGATCGTGACGATCTTGCGCGTACCCTCGGTCACCTCGACGAAGAACTGATCCGTATCACAGATGGGATATGCCTGTCCGTTGCGCTGGTGAAACCGCACCGTAAAGCACATCGTGCCACCGACCCGGGCCGGATCGGCCCAATCCCAGTGCACCTTACAGTTCGCCGGCAGCAGATACTTCCCGGTCACGTATTGTAGCAGCGAGTGGCGTGCTTCCGGTGCGAGGGACGGTTGTGTCATGGCGGCCAGGGTAACCAGCCCGGCCACCGATACCGACACGACCAGCATGCCGCCCCACGTCCAGGCATCCTGGTGCTGGCTCGACTTTACAACCGTGGACCACAGGTCGGCTTTTAAGGCTTCCAGGTTGGCTTTGGAGGTTGGCAGTTTCTGTCGCGCGCTCGACCAGATCGGCCAATCCTTGCCGAGGATTTGGCTTGCCCTGGAATCTTCCAGCCAGTACACATCTTCCAGTGCCGTCACCTCGATGGCAACCAATCTGCAATGAAGGCAGTTCAGTTTAGGGGGTTCATGTAAATAATCATGGTCTAAGGACCAAGCAGACCGTACCTAGAGTAATGATGCTGCAGTCGATGTTCCTTAAGCCACTCGCGAAGTATTAATTTCTGTTGTAGATTCAAGGCAGCTCGCTGAAGACGCTGTTCATCTCCTGGTGGTAGCTCCGGCAGGCGCTCTGGATCTCCGCAGCTCGAGAGCGTCGAGATACCTGCAAGTAGGTCATTAGCAATAGTCCATTAGTCACGAGTTGATGCTATGTTAAATGTTATTTATGAGCGACACAACCCAGGAATCCTAGGCCTTGTTAAAATGAAAATAATTACCCAAAAATATTTCTACACTGGATGTTCTTTAGAAGGGAATGATGCGGATAGCATACTTTCTAAGTATGAGGAATTTCGCCTCAAAGTATGCAAACCGCATGTTTAAATCGTCTTTATAGCAGCTTATTAAATACGCTTTCGAAACAGCTACATGGGAGTTCTGCTTGTTGTAGAAACACACAAAACATTGCGCTAAATAATCCAAAATGTTCCAATCGAAATGTCTGCTTTCCGCAGTCATATTGCAATATTGCGCAGTTCAAACGCAGGAACACGTTAGGACCTTCGTGGTGTGTTTGAGGTTGCGTAGGAGTGTGGTTTCACCCATTCTAGGCCAGTTTTGTTGTGTCGATATCAGCTCGGTCGTGCTATCTGGATGTTGGAAGTGCGTGTTGCGGGGTTGAGCCCGGTCATGGAGTGCACGGGCTAATGGAACCGGTGCACAACCGTTTCGCGTGGTGCATTCCCGGGGGACCGATGCACATGAGCGTGTTTTATGGGTATTACGAAATTTAATTTACGCAAATGAAGCCGTTTCCTCGTGGCCGGTGGTTGGGGGAAGGGGGGAAGGTAAAAGGTGGTCTAACGAATTGCACGCTCGTTTGCAATGCAGTAGCGCAGTCAGCAGTCGCGACACGGCAACCTTTGTTGCAAGTTAGTGTGCGGGAACGTGAGCGCATCCGGGCAAAACCGCGGTCGAGAAACGGGAAAGGTGAATAAAATTTAATTTTATTTTTATTGCTTTTCACACACACACAAACACACCGAGAAACATTTCATTTGCTGTGAGGCGGAAATGGTCGGAAAGTAATAATGGCACCATGGGTCCCAAAATTGAGCGATTGTTTATGTCTTCTTCTGCCCTCGGCAAGCACCCGGTTGCTTCCATGTGCACGTATTAGATGCATAAAAACTTCAAAATATGAATTGAAATGGCACACATCGCGAGTAATGGGCTGGCGCGGATAGGGACGCCATTGATAGGAGTTTTCGCGCAACTGGCCGCCCCATTACCGGAGCGTGCAATGAACGCTTTATTGTGGAACTTTGTTGCAGTAATAGGGACCGTATTATGAGCACGTACGGAATGTTGTAATGTGGGTAAACCATTATTCCCACCATATGGTGCCGAAACGGTTCCGTCAAGGACACTCCTCCGAGTTGCTCGGGGTTCTCACGTATTTATTTTTTGCCGTGTTGCTTCTTGTACTTACCTCCCCCTCTACCCACATGGTTTCGGGGATCAAATTCCGGTTCGCATCGATTTCACTAATCGGTTCCGTTCGAATCGAAGGCGAAGACTACGTACACACTCGAAACTCCAACTCCAACCGCTGCATTCAACGCCCGATCGATGCGCACGGTAGCGGCAAAGTGGTCGAACGGTGGCTTCTTTGCTTGGAAATGGTTTCAAATTTCCGATCCGCTTTCGCTTCGCCTTTTCCGACGCCAAACCGTTCGGTTAATGGTTTGGCCGCAGGGAATACTTAGGCAAAGGTTATCATTTATGTGGAGGACACCCGAGGGTGCCCGATATGGCGAACGTCGATCAGACACAAAAACCTGGGAGTGATTGAACGCAGAGTGGATGGACCCTTTATTTACTCACGGTAATGTTTCGTTTTTCTGCTCCCGAAGGCAAAATAAAGAAGAACACAATCGAGGAGATAATATTTTCCACAAGTACACACAAAAAACACGCGCCGAACGTTTGTTTTCTCTTTTTATTTGTGAGTGAAAATACAGACCTTTGCTGCACATAACATATTCATGGACGGAAGAAGGAAAAGTGTTTTTTTTTTCTTCATCCGGCCACAATTCGATTTGGATCCCGTTTTCCGAACCCCTGAAGGCACCATTTGAAGGATGTCTTTTCATTAAATATTCTTCGCTTCTAAAGGTGATTGTTTAGCGAGAAAAAACAACAGAATCGAGTCAAACATTGCAATTCAATAAGAAATGTTTCGAAACATTTGTTCCGTTTATTAAATTCTGTATTCTTGCAGAGGAATTGAAAAAGCGCACGGAAAACGAACCCATTTTATTGCAAACAGAACCCGGCCCGGTTGATGTCGAAGGTTATTGGTGGAAAAACAAAAACTTTTTAATTAAACTTTCCCTACCTGTTCGCTTGTTCGTGTTTCATTTTTTGCTGTCTTACTCCCACGGGGGATCTTTTGCTTTTCTTTGGATAAAACTTTTTATGACAATCCAACGGATGCGGGGGAAAAACGGGAAATTCGATTTCCTAGCGACAGAGAGGCGTTTTGCATTTGCTTTCCCCGTGGAGCATGGAAATGGAAAACTCTAATGACAGTAAAATTGTGCGCCGGTGGTGAATATTCTGTACAGGTGAACTGACGCTCGAATGACATCTTCGTGACTTGTGGACACAATTTTCCCCTGCGCGAGAGGAGCAAACCACCTTCGGCTAACCAGGGGTTGCGTGTCGATGGGAATGTTTTATAAGCAATCGTTAACATCGTTACTCACGGGTCGCTCCAGAACCGGTACGTGTTGAATTGCGAAATGAAGCGCGTGTGGAATGTGATATTAAAACCCCAAAATACGAATCACCTGATGTGGAATGCGGACACGGGTAATGGTGGCATTTACATCCCTTTTTGCTTGCTGATGAGTTTCCACCCAAAACCAGTCTAACATCACGTCGCTCAATTAAAAACACTTCGCCCGAAGACTTTTACTGTTTGCCATTAAGCGGTAATGTTGATGTTGCGAGTTCAGATGTCACTGTCAAGGTTGCATATTTGGATTGTTATCTTGAGAAATAGTGTCTTTGAGTGTAGCACGAAATTTTGAACCACCGCCAACTGGAGGGGTTGTAATGGAACAATGTAAGGGCTGTGATTGGTGGATTTGGGTAACAAATTCCTTCTCCCCAGTGGGTATCGGGTGTACGACTAATCTTTCGATCGAAGGCATCGTCTAAATCGACACACCTGTATGCACATTTGTCACGCAACAATGGGCCGTATTGGGAGGTCTAAGGGCACTCCGTATTGCTTTTTCGGTTATTGGTGGTGTGCCGTGTTGGCAGCGATAGTAATAGCCATCGATTTATGATCCACCGGGTAAATGGAGCAAACGGAAACCGGATGCTTCCGGGCAACCTTCAGGGAGAAACAACAAGTGCCTCGTAAAGAACTTATCGCTCAACGTTTCTCAACCGAAAGGGGTTTGGGGTGCAGAAGAAAGAAAGCAAATAAAACATTTACCTTGATGTAATTTTGTGGAAATTTTTGTTTGAAAACAGCGTAAAACAAAACGAGAGCAAAACTTCCTCAAGCTTGTCCGTTGCATGTCGAACAATATGGGTTGAACCGTTCACGCAAAGCATCAACATTCCGAGGTGGAAAACGTGATATAAAGACTGACGGTAGCGAGAAGATATGAATCTAGAACTTGTGGCTTAAAATAAGTCTCGTACCAACCGTCCAACATGTGGGTTATGTTTGTTCAGGGGACGCAAAGGGTTGGAGGTGGGTGGGAAGGAAAAACGGCGACTGCAACATCAACGTGAAGTAACGCCAGTTTCCAAATAGACACCTTTCAAACGGTTTGCAACCCGTTTGTTTTGGAGGTCACGAGGTGAACGGTTATGCGGGGTGAGTAACAGCAAAGCAGCAACGATGCATACGGCGCTAACGGTCGGATTCAATGCAACTGGGATTGTTGGCCCCAACCGGGCGCGGCATGTCAAGGATGCACCGGGTGCCGGAGTGAAATGCTGCACCGTATCCCAGCGCAAAGGTAAACGAGCGCTCGAAAGTGCAAGGTGTTTAATTCGTATGACTGGAAGCCATACTCCGTGTTGACTTCGGGACGTTCGAAGAGTGCGGCGGATGCTTGCGGCACGGCTATGATTAATTTCAATCAGATTTTCATTCGTTTTCCCTTTTGCCACTCGGTTTGCAACAAATCCGACTTGATTGACGTTGGATTTTCACGAAGATGGGTTGATGGGATGGCGAAGTGGTTTTGCTGAGGGTTCTTTATGCATTAAGTATCGATCACTTGTATGTTTGCCGTTTAGGATTTACTTGGAAGGGAGAGTGTTTAGAGAAAATGTCCATTGAGAGTTCAATCACTGTTATTTAACATTATTTCATTAAACTATTACAAATAAGTGTTATATAGAATTGTAAATTTCTTGGAGGGATTAAATCAACTTAAATATACTTTGAGATTTTATAAGATATCTTATACCAGGAATAATTAATGTGGCTTACATGAAAATTGTTTACACTTTTAAAAACAGCTTTCTGAAGAAGCGGATTGCGTAATGAATTATAAAATCTACAAGACACAAAATGCTGACGACTGGCAGGATATTCAAAAGTTGATGTCTTTCACATTAAAGTTCCTGGCGAATATCTGGCTATTGCGGAGGATCATCTTCAATTGTACTTATATTCGAGATCTGTGATAAAAGAGCTCCTCGAAAGATCTTCCCTGAAGTTGATGCGTTCATCAAGAAGAATTATGCGAACTGAAAGTGGTCTATTCTACAAAAAAATGGAGATCGTCAACAGCTTCAATATTCCTCAAATGTTAACTTTTTTTTTGTGGACGTATTCAAAGTGAGGATCTGCTCCAATGATTTCCAACCTGGCATGTTGTCAAAGCATTTTTTGAAGAAAGTTTCAATAAGTAGATTTGAGAATTGAGGGGAGATATCTGACATTGGAATATCTTTTGTCCTTAGCCTTTCTAATACCCATTTGAAAATAAAATAAAATATTATAATCATAATCCAATAATTGTAGATACCAAATGCTTTGTGCTAGTAAAGCTTCAATTATTCCATTTAATGGTACAACTAACGACTTGTACCTTCGAATCGAAGCTTTGCCAAAGTCCATCAATCGATGGTGTCGATAGGGTGTTGAGCAAACGCCTTTTAGTCGCTCGCAGGAGGTGTGCTATTTGGCAGGAGCTCAAAATCCATATGAAACATTCACCACCGACCAGTTTGAACAGATTCAACCATTCAGTCTCCGTCAGCTTTTCTGCTTGGCAGACGTGATTGGGCAATCTGAGATGGGGAGAAGAAAAAAAAAACACCCTACCCCGCAGTTACGCCATGTTACGTGGTTTCGGCGAAACGGATTTTCAAACACCCGAAAGCTTGTCTTTTGCCACAAAATACCTCCAACCGAACGTTTCGTGAGTTTGTGAATATTTTACAAATGCTCGTCGATGGTGGTTCGACAGCACAGAGGCCAGTGTCAGGCCTACCCACACCCGATGCCCCGTTGCACTAATCTTACCCATTGCAGTGGTGTTTTTAGGGATGCTTTTGGTTGACTGCCAATCGAGCGAAGCGAATTGAAGACTTTTGCCGCACCAACGATACGGAACGAGATTCAGAATTCAGAAAAAAAACACAAGAACTGCTGCATTTGGCTGCGGTTCATACACGAATGGAACACCGGGAAGTAAAACATCGATCGTGGTCGTTTTGTTGTTTTCTGCTCCCGATGCGGTACTATGGATGATAGGATAGTGGGAGTTGAATGATGTTTGCCAGGTCGTTCGATAGTCTCGAACAAAATCAATCGGGAAACGTGGAACAGAGAGAAAAAAAGGCTTGAAGGCCACCACAAACAATTCGTAAGATGTGTTATCAATTTGCTTCCTGCCTGTTTCTTTTAAAAACCGTGTAAACAAATTATTTATTTACATCTGCACCTGAGTTGTCTCGGTTAAATATTTGAATTTGGAACCACCCTTCACGTCGACCGGTGAGTGGCGTCACGCCACTCGCACGGCAGCGCAGTGATAACGAGAAAGCTTCTATTAGCATCTGAAAATAGCTTTGTTAATATTGCCCCATTACGGTCGCACTATCAGCGGGACTGCAATCGTGATACACTGTAGGCTACCCCATTCGCTTCGGGTTGAAGTTTCTTTTGACTGCAATGCGGAACACCGGGTGATACGCTCACGATAGCCATCGATAGTCTGCTGCTCACACAAATTATATTATTGTGCAATCGCATTCGCATATTCGGTATGGTGCGAACATTAAAAAGGATAGCACTTTCCTTATTATTACCAGCCCTATATTCTCGTATGCACATTTGATTATAGACCCATCTTTATTCCACGGCACCCGGACGCCGCTCCCTATTTTACACACGATCGTATGAAACCCGATGTTTAATTAAGCGGCCTTCTACAATTTGCATAAATACACTCCTCACCCGGTGGCATCCGAATGGGGGTCCTTTTTCGTCCTTGTTGTGTTTTTTATTTTGCATACCAGTAAAAGATTATGACAGACAAGCGTGTGTTGGTATTTTTATGTGTTGGAAAGCGCACGGTCGGATAGATGGGCTTCGTGAATATGTATGCCCGTTGTATGGGTCCCTCGAGGCGTCAAATGGCCCTTTGTGGTTGTGGTGTTAGTTGACGAGATCCAACACAGGAGACTTGACAGCGAACGTTGACAGCGAGAGTGCGTTCGTTTCGTTTCGTTTTTTTTTTCGTAAATACGCTTGTGCTCGTAAAGTGAAGAGAGCTAATAACGTATCTTATCTAATGCATATAAATCGAATAGTTTTTGGGGTGGTGGAATTTCTGTTCTCGTTTTGTGCCTTGCGCTTGTCCGTTAACCTTTTTTTCTTCCTCTCCTGTCCCAATCCTGTCTCCATATCCTGCGCGCGGAGGGAAATGGTTCCGTTTTTATGGTTCCAGATGAGCTGAGGCAAATAAAGCAAAAGTAAATAGGAGTGGAGCAAAAAAAGGCCGAATACCGAGCACAAAATGCACACATAAAACGGTATCGTCGCCACCGTGGCTAGACGGGAGCGCGAGAATCTTATTGAAGAAAAATCATTCGATCAAAAGGATAGCAGAGCAAAATTGGGTGGGGGTGTACGAAAGAAAACCCCCCAGAAAACCGAACGGACATTAACTGCAGCAAAATACGAGCTTTGCAAAGCACCCAAAAAAAAAAGGTTGAGTGACAATTTACCGTGCGGGAAGGGGTAGCTTCCAAAATATCAATCCGCCTTCCATGAAACAAAACCTCAGCCCAGTTGTTGACAAATGTGATGGGTCGTGGAAGGAAAAACAAACACACACACAGCAAAAACATAATAAAATCTCGTAATGTATATGGGACCCCTTTTTTTAAGGTGAGTTTGGTGGGAAATGTTTGAAAATATGGATCTTTTTCCCCCTTCGACTTTCGCTATTGTTTGGGTATTAAAAGCATCAAACTTTGTTTTATTACGCCTCAGGAGTCAGTCGGTCTGCGATAAAAACGACCTGGCCGTGAGTCCTGATGATGGGCCGTGTTGATGGTTTTGTTTGGTCCTCGAAATCGATACACAACCAAAAGTGCTTCGAGCTACACACGGAACAAAAGACACTCGCTGAAGACGTCACACAGGGAAGCTAATAAATCGATATGATGACGGTTTGATGTGTGTGCTGTACGCTGGCAGCTTTAAGCGTACAATCCACGCCACGATTAAAGCTTCCTGTTTTTTTGTGTGTGTGCTGTTGTTGCAAAGGTGTGTAATTTAATTCTTACCCAAACCGTTTTGTACCGAAGCTAATGTTACAAGCCTGCTGTAACGCCTCGGTGTTAAAAAGGAAAATTGAAATTAATATGTACTAGATGATGGGGACATTTTTCATTTATGATTATGGGCATAAGGATAGCCTGCGTGCTAATGCGCCATTCAGTTTAATGACTTCGGTATTTAAGTGGTATGACATTTGAATTGATGAACTTTTTTTCGCTGACAAATTTTCCAACTACGAAAAACCGCAAAAAAAACCCGATACTTACCATCGGTGAAAGAATGCTTACCAGGAATGTCCTGAAGGTATCATGGAGTATGTAGGGGGACAAAAAAATAAATCCGTCCCCAAAGAGGTGATTGTACATTTCCACCAATTAGAGTAATTTGAATAATTCACTTCCTGCATCATTTCTTCATCGTCATGCCGGGGTGTTCATTCGTGCTTTGTTCCCTGTTTCTTTCTCTCTTTCTCGCAAAGGAACAGCCACACCACATTGCCTTCCCTTCCAGCGGATGCAAATCATTAAACTTTGCCCTTAACAATAACCCAAGCACTCCACTCACGGGTGTGGAAAGACTAAAAGCTCCAAGCGCCATGGTATAACCAGCTCAATAGCTTTGCGTGCGGTGTAAATGATTTTTTTCCTGCTTCTACGGTACCTTTTGCACAAAAAAAGGATCATTCCCACCCAGCAGTGAGTGGCACGGGTCTTTAGATTCTTTCTTTTCACTTCTGCAACCCCAACACCCCGAAGACTTGTTAGGGACTTGTTGAGCCATTGAGCTTTTCTTTGATTTTTCGAGCCTTATTTCTTTAATTTGGTTGGCGTGAAAATAAACAAAGCTAATTTCATCAACACGCCCGCGTTGAGGGTTTTTTTTGTTGTACTTCCTCTCGAACAAGAAAAGTATGTATGTGTGTGTGTGCGTGTGGGTACAGGTTGGATAAAGATTATTTGTTTATTCATCAACACCTGCCCGGTGAGCGTGGCGAGAGCGGGTGCGGATGGAGACGCCTGGTGAGTGATGAAATTTTTGTGATTTTCGTACCTTTCGGCACGTGGCGCTCCGTTTATTCGGGGGAAAGGAAGCAAAGGTGAGAAACAACCTCCCATCAGGCTCGTTATTAATACGGTATGAATCATAAATGTGTGAAACGCTGGCTGGAACTGTTGTAAGAATGTCTGGCTGGGGATGATCGTATTTTTTTCTTCAGCAACCATCCATTACATGCTTTCCGCGAAAAGGAAAGGGAATGAAAGCATTACATATGGACCATTATACGCCCACCTCCCCCACAAAACAGCTTATTAATGTGGTTGAGCGGAACGAGGATTACACAGCGTACAAGAAAGGGATAGTTTTGAAAAATTAAATTTGAGACCCAATTCACCCACAAAAAGTGGAGAAAATTCACCTCATCGATGTGGAATGTGGAAAATTGAATTTTCTTTCCGCTGTAACGCGAGCTCGTTGTGTGGCGCAGGTAAACCCGACACGAAATGCCATAACAAAAAAAGGTAAGTTCACGGGGCGCAGTAAACTTCGGACTGTCGGGTGACTACATGCAGCTACAAAGCCCATTCGTCCGTGGCGGTGAATAATTAATAGAGACAGAGTTGACCGATATTCATTACATGCTTTATATAGGCGGGCATGTGACGTGGACATGGCCGACCTGTGCCCTTTTCACAGACAATGCTGTAACGTTGTGGCGCAAGGTCCAACATGTCGGTGGAGCATGTTCTGCTTTTTTATCGTTGCTCAATCCGGAAGCTTGGAATGAGGTTAAAAAATGAGCCCAATCAACGGAAGGCTAGCTCGGTAAGGAAGAATCATTCCGTGAGCATAATCCATTTGCCAACAGACTAGAGAAGGGCTGCAATGATAATGGGCCCGGAAGGAAACAAATGCGCCACAAAGTCTGGTCGAGCTAATGGAGGATCGGAGCAGTACACACTCGTCTGCGTCGACCTGTATGATGGGCGGTCTGCGGTGGCATGCTGAAGGTCATCCTGTGATAATCAAAACCAACCTTGGCGCTTGGAAGTTGGAAGTGTAAAGCGGAAGTGAAAAAGTGTTTCCCGTGTGTGAGAGAGAGAAATGGAAGAAACAATATCGCATGAAGGCATTTTCCTTCGGCATGTAGTTTATCAAGCAACATATTTTATTCTTATCGTTGGCTTATTTCGCTTTTATCCTCCATTTTTTGCCATTGTGTTCAATCGAATGATTGCATAAGTTCGAGAGTGATTTTGCTGATAGGGAAAATTTTCTTGCTGATAGAAGCGGTACATTTCCGGTTTTTTTTTGGGAAACGAGAAACAAAAAACTCTGACCATGATTCTTTCACAGCGAGCCAAACATGGATGGCAGGAAAGCAAAATTCTTCCACACAGTAAAAAAAGACAAACTATCTTCCAAAAAAGAATAAGCAAAAACGCATTATTGATCGCTCAACTCAGCGAAAATACGGACCAACAAGAGAGCAAAATTTGAAGGCAGAAGCAAAAAAAGGAAAAACATTTCCCCATCTTCCCAGCGAATGGAACGCTTCCTACCCGAAAGGTGTCAAAAGCGCTTTGGCAAAGAAACACGTGAAGACTGTTTATGCAAAATTTATGTCCCAAATTTGTTTATGCTTGATTTCTTTTGTCGAAAACATTCAAAGTGGCGGAGAGTTCGTTGCGCGCCAACCCACCCAGGCCAGTATCGCAATAAATTTTATTAGTCCAAATACCGTGCCTTTTGCCGTAACCGATGACTAGGAAACGGAACACAACCTGGAGCGCAAATTCCGTAGAGTACCCACTGGATTGGGATGATTTATGGTCCGAGCTATTCCAAGCGCTGATTGTTCGGTGGACAGGTTCGCGTGATTCGTACACCGGCCCAGAAAAGGGAAAGAATAAGCGTCCTGTCACACGAGATTGTTGTGTGCATCCCGTGGAGCTCAATAAGTGCCGGGTAGCTGCAGTCTTTTGGCAGGTTGTGCTAAAAGTACGAGACACACGATAAATATTGCGGAACACTACACCACACGTACAGTGACCATTTGTTTCCGTATTGAAGACAAGCGGTGATTTTGTAGTTGTTTGGGCTGGAAGAAAACTGAAAGATCGATTCATTTTTCTGGCAGTTGCACCATACAATGGGAATTCTTTTGAGTTGGAGCTCTTTTTAATGGCGATAAAGAAGAAATGTAATCGAAGATAGCTTATCATATGTATTGAATGATTTTTGGTACCATTGGAGAGGAATTCGCAAAATACGCCTGGCATTATGCAATTTGTATTACAAAATGTATTTATTATGGTTTGTTAATTAAATAAAACAGCATTGGCTGCTAGTTCCGACTTCGGAATTTGAAATGTGATTAGAAAACACAATTATTGCTTCCTATTACTCGAAAACAAGCTTGACAACGTCATGCAATACGTAATTCCGCAAATAATTGCACTCAGAAAGAAAGATCCTACTCCGTATCTTTATGGTACTTGTCTTCAAACACGCTATAGTTTGTGGCCTAAAAAAACCAGAAATATCTCAGTTTCAAAATTAGCATCCGGTCATAATAATTCCTCACCCCAC
The DNA here is from genome assembly GCA_000349025.1 of Anopheles minimus. Lineage (NCBI taxonomy): Eukaryota > Metazoa > Arthropoda > Insecta > Diptera > Culicidae > Anopheles > Anopheles minimus. Next base: position 5,295,530 of record KB664277.1, read on the forward strand.
TCAGCTCAGTGTGCAATTTTTGTCATACGGGATTGTTTTATTGCATTAGTAGGTGCCTAAAATGCGGTGCAGACAGTATTTGCGGGCATTCGTATTTGGATTGCTCTTATCAGACTGTTTGGGATCACGCTGTTAGTGATACAGCACTTTTGACGGTGGCATAAAAATAGAAAGAAAAGAAACAAAGACAAACCCACATGATAAAATGCTTGCGCCGTTCGGCAAACAGTGAACCACTGCTCATCCAAGCGGAGGCTCATGCAGGATCGTTAAATGATGTACGGGTAGCAAAAAGTGAAGTAAACTGCACGAACAACGTAACATCGTTGCTTCACATGAAGTGGCACAAGTGGCAATGGTGTTACCGCAGCATTTTCATAACACCCAAACAAAGTGCAATTAAACATGAATAGGAAGGAATGGCTAACTAGAGCCAACGAGAGCCGGATGCTAAGGATGTTCCCTGTCGTGCCAATTTTCATACGCCGCTGTAGTGGGATTTAAACCACCATCACTGGCAGGTGGACCTTTTTCCAATTATCTCTACATGTCGGTGTTCCGAGTCTCTAATAGTGTAACTCCATGCTCCGTACATCCGTGCACTCATGGCGTTTTGCATGGGCCGAGGCGTGGGGACAAAAAGCGAGCAATCTGCACACCAGTCCACTCGGTGGAAGTGAGCAAAAGGACACTCTATTAGCCTGCGAAACGGGCTCCCTACCATAACTGGAAGCGATAAAAAATAGGTGTCCAAGCGACAACCAGCAACGGATGTAGCTGGCGAGAAGGAAACTCTCCGTCACCCGAGCAGGATATGGGAATATGTAAAACAGGACTCGTGCCCGTGTTGGTCGTTGCTCGTTTCGCCTGCAGAGTACGACTGACGGATTACCCTGCCCAGGGTAATGGGTAGACTGGGCAAACTGCGGCAGCTGGTTGGCCCAATTCAAACGCGAGTGGATAAAAGATTATCGCAATTTGTTTTGAACATCCTCATTCCAGCAGGATGAGTGCGCATACAGCAGACAGTAGGTAGCAGGTGCTATCAACGTGTTTCCATTTTTCAATTAAACCAAACTCATCCGGGGTTGGGAGTAAGTGCTTATATAAATCAAAAAAGCAGTACGACTGGTGATCTTCGCCGTTGGTTGTCCGTCCTAGAACTCCAGAGTTCATGTCACAAAAGAAAGGAAATGGAAAGTGAAAACAAATCCCGGTGCAAGGTAGAACACCAGTAAATAAATAGCAATAAATTCCCTTTGCTTTAGTAAATAAACAATTCTTATGGTGGGTTCGGATGCGTTGATATACAGCGTGTTTCATAACGCATCGTTTCCCGGATTGGAATGTTTACAAAATTAATCGTATCAGTTTGTTGCCTTTAAGGCCGATCGGACGCACTGTACGATGTGTGGAAAGGCGCAGTAACAAATGACTCATAACCGAGTCGTATAGGCACGGGTTTTGTGTATTGCTATTAAAGAGTAATTTCTAGCTCGTTTGTAGTGGAATGTGTTTGATCTTTGGATCGTTCGAATTGTGTCTGTGCTGCAAGAAAAAGTTGGCTTCGGGCCATGTTTACATAGGGCGTATAGTTATTCTTCTAACGAGGGCGTGTGATTGCCGTCTTTAGTTTCCATACCATGTGGGAAAGAAGCGAATTTCAGCTAATGGTACAATTCGCCTAAAATTATGCAAATAAATACTTGGGCGTTTTTTAGACCGTTAATTAATTTCTAACATACTTTGCATACATCTAGGCGTTATGCAATCAAGACAACGTTCAGTATTGGAAACGGAGTGAACGATGAAGAAACAAATACCAGATATAAATTATAAATTATAAATTAAACCACAAATACCTACCAGACGAAGCTGACACCGAGTGACGGATGTTGGTAAAGGCAATCGAGTTGATTTCCGATTCTGGAGCCCACATGTTGTACATTGGTTCCTGGTTGCGTTACTTTAGCACTAGCTATCACACAGAGACAACTCTCTCACACACGCCCGCAGCAACGCCAAAGTTTTTGAACGGATAATTTACGCTTTCTATCACACGCGAACGCTTCGGTCGTTCGTTCACGCGACAATACAAGGTGTACAAGTATAAATGTACTCTCTATTTCCCCTTTTTGTGTCCTCTAGCGCTCCTTCAGCTAGACCTCCGCTGTTCGCTCCGAATTATTGGCATGTACGGATTTAAATATGGCACTAGCCACGCTTCCTATTGCTCCACCGGCAACAATGCACTGTTTATTAAAGCTTTCGATTGCGACACGACCACCGACCGCTGGCGGTGGATGGTCTGACGATGGCGCTGTTGACAATTCGCAGCTAGGCACCTTGACATTGTCCAACGCTTTCGTGACGGCGACGGGCTCGGCAACAGCGTGTGTAAATGCCCTTACCCGCTGGTTGATGTCACTCTTATCACACTTGCGAATGTTGATTTTCGGCTTAAGCCGGTTGCGTTGTAAGTCTATTTTGTTTTCTCTCGCATTGGTTACTTAGCCCACAAGAGCGGTTTGGTTCGATTTGTATGTCCGATTTTGCCTCCTTCGGCGGAACGGACTGGGAAAATTGTTGGTTGGAATTGTTTGAACACTGTTGTTTCCTGGCGGCAATGTACCGCCACTTGGTGTGTTTGCTTTGAATTGACAGTTGGGTTGTTGATGTTGAGTTAGACGCTAGAATAATGAGATTGGGGATTTAGGGCACGTTTGAGTGGTTGCGTCAGTACAGGATATAGCTGACGCAATCATTTTGGCGCCTTTATCCATGGCCAGGATACAAAGAGAGATTTTTTTTCGTAAAATGCATAGAGTTTCGTTGTGAAATTGTCAAGTGAAAATTAAAAAGGGCGTACAAGCAAATCGTTACGTAAGACCGTCAAAAAATTGAACAAAAAATATTATATAACTCAGTGGTGTGTCGGAGCGCATAAAAATATGCAATGACTATTTATAAAATTTCATGTGCTCTGAAGACATTTAACCAACGCAACGTGTTGAGTTTCCCTGTTACCCCCTAAATTTCAAACAGAATGTCTGATATCTTCCTACAACGTAATAACCTCGTTTGCTTATCTCTTGCAGCTGGTGAAAGTGTTTCCTTTTTCTAAGGCAACCATTGCAAAAACACCGTCCAAAAGTATGACTCAGAGTAATTACATTTTTAAATACCATTAAATAAAACACGCTGCCTCGAGTGTTTCGCAAAAAGTCATGGAACGAAGGTTAAGCACACTGGCTCCTAACCTTTCCGTACGCCCCAAAACAGATCGCTTTCGGTGCACATTGTGTAATGCAGGTTACTGATGTGTCGTTGGCAGCGGTTCAAAATCGGTTACCCTAGCCGGAGAGGCGCGACGAGAGTCGGTGCGAATAATCGCCCAATGGAAAACACGTGTTGAAGTAGCTTGCTATCATAGTGCGGTGATTTATGGGCAAACTTAAAATGCTTTCAAGTGAATTTTGAAGCACAAAAAGGAACTTGCTGTACGCGTTTGCTGTTTGCGTGGCGTACACATTCGGGGACGCGACACAAAATGGGTTCCATCTGTGGACAGTGGAGCGGACAAAATTGATTGAATTCGTAAACGTACGGAAAAATGGCAACGTTACGGTGGAGCTGATTTCTGCGAGCTTATCAGCCCGATGAACTGATTTGTCCCTTGTCAAATGAGACGGAAGCACCGGCAGCGAACGTGGTAAATGAGGTGGAAAGCAAGTGCTGTCATTAGCGAATGAAAGGAACTGCTGACGAAGACATTTGGGGAATGGAAAATGCAAACAGATTAAAAAAAAAAAAACGGTAGAAAATGTCAAATAAAAGTACATCATCAATTCAAGGCCATGGCATTGAATCACCCTTCAGGATCGGAAAAAGGATAAAAGGGGACAAGAAAAACGTTTATGCTATTACGATTTCGGCATGATAAAATACATCATTTACGTTTGGCCGTTTCAAACCAAATTTCCCTGAAATTCTATTTAGATAATAAGATCCAAATGTTAAACGTTAACCCATTTTGGTTGATTACCAAAGCAAGTCCACGTTAAAATATTTTTATAAAAAAATCTCATAGTAAAGCGAGATTTTGAGCTGCTGTCGAATGTGTACTTTCGCTTTCTACTTCAACGAAACAAAACAAAAAACCGATACTGCAACAACAAACGATCGATTTCGACAGTTTGACGATATTGACGAAAGGACCAGCAGCACTTGATTGACAGCTGCGAGTGCCCCCGGGGTTAATTTGGCCGCCAGCGTACAGAGGGAGAGAAAAAAAGGATAAAGAAGTGTTATCGAAGCATGGGAGGATACGCGTGAATGTTGCCAAAAACGGGTTCTGGCGTGAGCAAGCGTATAAACATTCAACAAACGCGTGACTTGTTCGATGGCCGCGCGTGGATGTGATTTTTCCCGGGCCCTGCTCGAAAGATCATCGCGAGTTGCGGATTGGCCTCTAACGATCAATCAAAGTCCGTCAACGGAGCAGAAATGCCGTGAAACGGGAAAACACGTTCCACACTGTGACTCAACTGTGTATGTGTGTGCGTGGAAAACAAATAAACTAAATGGTCGCATCTAACTTTTTTTTGTTTCGGTAGCTGATTTTATTTCGTGAAGGAAAAGAAAATGTTCTATGTCTTTTCGTTGTAACAGAGCATGTTTCATCACCGTGAAAACGTATTGATTTCCGATGGAAGGAATGATTTCAAGCATTACACCATGCGCTTCATTTTCACAAGCGGTACGAAAATTTTCCCAACAACGCATCTTTGCCTGCTGTTAGGTGTTTAGCGCTATTTTCCTTCTTGAAGGAAAAACCTTTTTCCCCAAACAATCAACCGGAAGCAAGATAAAGAAAACAGTCGTGGAAAAACGAAGAAGAAAGCCTTCAAAAAGCATCCTCAGCAGGTTTGTAAGAATACCGAATACCCGAAGTATAGGTATACGCAAGACGAGACGATATAATATACACAATGCGTCGTCGGTGTCGTTTGTTCTCGTTTATCCGCTTTCTCTTCCTATCTCTCTCTGTCGCGCGCGCTCTCTCTCTGTGTGTAGTACACGCAACCAGCACGTTACTGCAGTGTGGCGTGTGCCGTTGTGCGTTGAATGAAATTTTCTCCCAAAAACCGAGTAACACAATCGAGTTTTCCTTGCCTTTTATCATCTCGCGTCATCGCAAGGGGGGGAAATGAATGGAACAAAGGCCCCGTTTCGTGTTGCGAGAGTGTGCAAGATCTTGCACAGCATCTTTTGTGTCGGTGGTCGGTGTTGCGTTTGGGGACGGATAAACACAACGTGGATTCGAAATAATATGAGGAGGTTGAATGAGCGAACCGAAAACGGAAAACAATTTCAAGCGAAGCGGTGTGACAAGAAAATGGTGCACGAGTGTTCGTGCTAGTGGGTGGTACGGTTGCATGTTGGAAAGGGGCGGTTGGGATAATTTTAGTTGTCATTCACTGTGACGTCTCTAGCGTGGAATGAATTTGCTTATCTCTATCAACAAAACGGTGGTTGTTTGCTAAATGTTTGTTTGAGCATAAAGTTCAGAACCCTCTTCTTGTCTTTTTTGTCTTCTGGTTGAAGATTTCAGTTCGATTTTAATATTTTTGCCACAATATATCACCTCTTAGAACATTCACTCCTTACACAGACGCATTTAAAAACGATTCACTATTACTTTTTAACTTTCACCTTAATCTTCACCTTAAACTTTCATAGACATTCACATAGAACACGCGTTTGTTTTGTTGTTTCCGGTTCATTCACTTCATTTCACGCTCTCTCGAGAGATACTCAAGCAATGTGCACGTGGGAACAAGGAGTTCGGACTAGCAAAGGATTCACAGAAGGATAGGGAAACTTCACTTTGGCGTTGGCAGTATCAACCGCCATAAAGGCACAATAGCAACTCTGTGACTGTAGGGATCGTCCATAAAAATGCAGGCGAACAATACACAGAACGGCAGCCGCAAGGAATGGCGAGGGTTGGGTCCGTGGGACTTAAAAGGATAACGACACGGCTGCTGGTGGCTGTGTCGATGTGTTTGCCGACGGGAACCAGGATAGATCCAGTCGAACGGTTGTCATCCTTTTGATCTTGACACTCGTGAACGAACACTTGGCACACCGAATAGAGAGTTTAGTAGACGAGGAAAATGTGCCAGGCGACAGCGTGAGCGAGAGAGAGAAAGAGCGCGTGTGTTTGCTAGAGCCTCTGCAGCAGTCACCACACAAGTTCGCGTATATTGGGCGTTTGTTTGTTTGTACGCTGTTTCCTTGCTCTTGTTTCAAAGAAGTGAGTCAGGCGAAGGAAGGAAAAGTAGGAAAAATTGTGTACCAGGAAACGGAGATCAACTTTCACTACACTAGCTGGATAACGGATCCAAACGGGAAGCTGGATGACCAACGGTTATTGGATGGACGTAAGGAGCAGAAGAAGGAAGGAATTTTAGGGACAAACCGAAGGAACGGTCGAAGGTCGGGAGGGAAGTTGTGGGAGTGTGGAGAAATAAAAGGTTTGGACCGAGTGGAGTTAGACTGGTGGAGGAGTTTGTTGCGATCTTCCGCGAGGTCTCGGCACCGTATCGGACGAACGACTTACAACGAATGAATGCCGGAGAGAGTGTGCAGCTTCTGTTCTTTGGCTGCGACGCACCGGCCAACAACGCTAGCGCCAGTCCCAATCGCTTGTCGCTAAATCGCGCTGTATCTCGCGCGTTCGTTCCGATATCTCTGTTGCGTTGCGTTTTTTGGAGCGAGGCCCCCCATCGTATGGAACTGTGGGAGAGCGAGCGAGCGGCACCACGATGGGGCCGAAGGACAAAACGGGCGAGCAACAACGGAGAGACACATGCGCGTGGCAACGGAATGCGCTGAGAAGCATGTGAGAATTCGGAACACAATCACATGACGGGTTGGTTGAAAAGTTTATACACGATGACATAGTGAATAATATTTAAATATCTTCATAGAACATTTAAGTAAACTTTTTCTCGAAAGTAGGAGCAAAATATAATTTGAACAAATGAAATTAATATCTCAATTTTTATGTTCTCAAAACCCAACATTTTAAGTATTAGAAGTCCAAAAAAAGCTGGGATGAATGAGCTGTACTTCGGAGCAAAAATTAGCGTCTCAACAGATTCCAAGATTAAAATCGGAACTTTTACGCAGGTTAGTAGCTGCTTAAGAGTGAATTAATATATTCTTGAAACTTTGAAGCTCTTTGACGCCCAAGAACCCAGTATATATATAAAAACTAACAATGTTGTTATTCAAATGATTTTTTGCTCTTCTAATTATTATACCACAATCGAATATTTAGTACAATTATAAAGATTTTGTTGTTGTAGTACTGAAAAAGCATAAATTTTTGAAAACAAGTCTCTTTGGATTTGAAGACGAATTATGATTATTAAGATTTTCTTAACATATAGTGGAAAATTTCCATTGTGGGTTATGGTGATAAATATGTAAAATAGAAAAAGTGAAAGTACTGCGTATAGTTAATAGAATATACTCAGTATTTCAAGCAGCAAAAACTAGTTTAAATACAAAAATTCCTTTAAGCTAAAATAAACAAAACAAACTTATCCTGGGACTACGTGTCCTCCAACTATTAAAATCCTGACAAAAACCGACCTCTTAGCAATAATGTTAGACGTTTGCACTGCTGAACCACCTTTATCCAGACATCCTTATCAGAAAGGTTGTCATGTTCATCAGCCGTGTTGTTGAAGCACGGCATAACCACACTTTTATTTATGTATTCCAGCCCGCCCTGTAAGATAAGCAGCACGGTGACCTGTTTCTAGACGTGAACCATGCTCACCTTCTCTGTTGGCAGGACTGGACACAAATGGACATGTAAGATAACGCATCCATTTTTTTCTCCATCACGAAACTGCAGGTCATGGAAATGGATTCCCCACCCACTCCACCCCATGTGTAGTTCTCGGACGAAGTGTCATACAAACAGTCTGATTTACTGTAATCGACCTAGATGAGGCATAAATCGTGTATGTGATACACTTCCAGATGATTTAGTGTGCAAACATGAGTTGGGCGAATAACGAAACCACCTCGTCGTCCGGTGCAACGGCAATTTCGCGTTGACCGGGAAATATTGGTGAAATTTTGTAAACAAATCGATGTCACCCCCGAAATCGTAGCATGCGCATTGACTTGTGAACATTGCTAATGGCAACCTGCTACCAATCGCAAACCAACAGGTAATGGGCAAATTGAGGAGGATTTATAGCGGAAGAAATCATGTTGATTCTACAGCACTCAAATCTATTCCCTGGTGTTGGTTCGATGCGAAGAAGCTTTGAAGGAAGGCGCTGAATGTTTTAACCTAATTGAATTATCCACACGAACTGGAAAGCATTTCGGCGATCTATTGAAGCGACAGTAGCAGCGAAAGCTTTTTTGATGAAAATGGATCTGATACACGCAAAACTTACCTCTGTCACGGAAGAGCTGTTTGTATTTCCCCAGCTGATTGTGATCGAGCCACTCGTCCACGATGGTTGGGGTGTGCCGTTGCCGTGACCCGCCCGCATACTGGGACGACGTGGTGGAGGCCGACGGTCCCAGACGTCCAGCGCCCGGGTAGGATGTGAAAATTTCATAATCCGCGGCATCCGCATTAAACCACCCGTTCCAAATGCACAACACCAGCTTCGACAGGGAAATGGTAAACGTCAAACTAAGCAACACAGCTACGAGAATTTTGATGCAACGCACTAGCATACTTTGATTGCGGCTGGCCAATCGTTCAACACCACACGACACGATTACCGCATCAATCTTTCGCGTCAACGTCGAAAACGTAAACTGTTCACGAACGGGTTTTTTTTACGTCCTCACGTACACGGCGACACTCGCGCACACAAACAGACACGCACTCACACACGACAGACGACCGAGTTCAGAGTAGAGGAGATTTTCGTTTTTCCCTACATTCTGTTGTTGTGTTGTTTGCTGCTAAACAATCGTTTCACAACCTTACCGACCGTATCATCTCAGTGCCACGCTGGTAACATTCCTTGTACAGTGGCGTTGAGCAATTTCGCCATTTTGCTTGTCAACCGATCCCTTTTTTGCTACGAGCCGCTGACGTTTTCCTTTCCCGGCAAAGGGCGCTTTTTCCCTGGAACCCACGAAACACCGTTCGCCACCCCGGTTTTTGCACCAGGATGTGTTAGGCAACACTGTGAAACGCTTCTCACACGGGTCACAGTAGGCCACGAGAGAAAACATAGTGTGCTCCCGGTTTCTTGGGATTTTTTATTTGAGTCTGAGTTTTCCCTCCTCACAGCTGCGAGAGCGAATTTTCCGGCGAGTACGGATTTTGTGGGTTGCGTTTGCAAACAATAGCACGTGGTGGGAATGTGAAATTAGCACGAACGGCTCCATTTTCCGTGAGAATGTTCTCGCTCTCTCACGCGATGTGGTACGTTTTTTCTCACATGTTCTCAGTTAGTTTGTTGGAATGTGCCGCCACGATTGTGAACGGGATCGGAACGTGGTCATGCAGATGACAGATTTTTATGTTAAATTTATTTAATTGCCATGCCAATTCCATGTTTTGAAAACGTATTTTGTAAAAAAATACTCCAAATTTAAAGCAAAGAAATACCACACTTTATATTTTCTATAATGAATTTAAAATTTCCTTATTAATTTGTGAAATAAATTTTGAATGTAACGAACAAAATTTTTGAACATAACCATTTCTCTCTCCGTAAGTATTTTTCTGTAAAACAAATCATGGATCTTTCTAACCGCCAAAAGCTCATCTTTATAGGGTGAAACATTTCACATTAATTTTCAATTCAATTTTGAAATCTTTCAGGACCTAAAAGCGATTCGAATGCACTAACGATTTCTTTCAAATTCCACACTCATCTAAACATCAAACGTTGAATCTTAGGGAGAAATATCCGGTATATTCCAATGCGTATGAATTTCGGGTAATTATTTTGCGTGTCGTTATGATTGATTTGTCCATGTTGTGATCGATTTCATCCTGTTTCTTGTACCCTGTTTGGTTGGGCACTGTTTACAGATAGGTAAGAGGAGCATTGTATGTGGAGTAGGCAGCTGGAGCGTAGGCAGAGTAGACGCTTGGTACATAAGCGCCCGAGCTGTAGACGGTGGCAGCGGCCGGAGCAGCAGCATACGTGTTGTAGGCACTATACGCCGTCGGTGTGTAGAGGAACTGCGGCTTGGGGGCAGCGAAGACGGCGGCAATGAGGGCCAGAACAACGATCACCTGTTGTGGAGAGGATGACCCGAAGGGAGATATGCCTTTATTGTCCCTTCCTCACAATTTCTTCGTTGCTAAGTACTTACGTATTTGAACATGTTGAGTGTTTGTTGTTTTTTGGGAGCTTTCGGGAGCGAGCGCTAGATGCGTTTGGTTTGTAGTCTTGCGGTTGACTGATGCTTTGGGAAGGATTTCGTTGCCTTTTTATAGTGCGTCTGAATCGTTCGTTCGCACCTATCGGGCGTTGCTGTTCATACATGCGAGGAGTATATAAAAATATATATCCTTTTGCATTGTTCACGTTTATCGAACGGGCACTCATGGGCGGATTGATCAGAATCGTCTTAGAACCAGTTTGGTGACTAGCTGATCTTTTTTATTCTATACATTAACAACGGACTGCATCATGTCCGTTGTGGGGGCTTGATTTCACTTCCAGCCATTATTGGGGGCGAACGGTACAATGAGCAACAAGTAAGCGTAAAGAATAAATTTTACGAACGTTCTTTTTCAACCGGGCCGGTATGTATGTTCATGTGAGATAGTTCAAGAACCGGTGGAAAGATAATATACAGGATCAGTCCATATGTTGCATTTGCCGTTTTTACTCACAGACCGTGAAAGATCAACGTTCGTTGGGCAGTATAAGAAGATAAATTTTAAAGTTCAAGGGCAAGATTCCTTTTTCGAGACCAGCCCTATCGTACGGATGCGATATGAAGTTAAGGTAGAAACGGTAATTGGAGCAGAGCGCAAAACATATTTCTGCGTTGGCGGTTAATACTTCAATCATGTTTTGTTTAGAACGATTTGGGGATAATAAAGATTAATTCCACCGCTACCTTTAGAAATGATTTGGGGCAAGCTATATTCGAAGGTTTAACAAAAATAAATTAATAAAATAAAATAAATTAAAATAAATAATATATTTTACGACGTGTAGCCTGTTACTTTCTAAACAGTAACGAATAAAAAAAAAAAGACTTTAAAAATATGTCACGTTAAATTATTATTGATTTTAAATAAATGAAAAAAATTGAAATATAAAATTCAGAATTTTTTAATATTTCAATTGTTTGATCATCTTTATCAATCGAAAAACATTTGAAAACTGAGAATGTTACAAAAGAACAAAGAAGTTAAGAAACTTAATTTTATTTGTTTATTTCTTAATATAATACTTATTGGTTTTTAGTTATTTTTGAATCATGAAAATTATTTTCATTTTTATTTATTTATTTCAATAATAATAAATATCACAAGCTTCTGCATAGTCAGTAAACCCCATCGGAGAAATTTCCCATATTTAATTAAATTAAGTTAATATGAGTTTAAAAAATAAATATGAGTTTTTTTCATATGTTAATTGGATTTGAAAAAAAAAACAGATATTTTATTAGTAAATTTAATTGCATATTAGAACAAACAAGATGGTGAAGAAAATATTCCTCTAAAAAAACGATAAACATATAAATTATACTGAGTCTTATCTCACGAAACTTAATAGCGTCCGATCTAAATCTTCGAATACAATCGGGAGAGATCAAACCTGATCAAGATGGAACAACTACCGGAGCGAGAGTAATGAACGAACAATTTCATTTATTTGTTTATTCCACCCGTTTTAGTTGGGACTGGTTTGGATCGTGTGTCATCTATGACTCCGGTTCGTGCGTTTGTTTATCGGAACCAGTTCCGTACGTCGAGAATTGCTATTGCTTTCAGCATGCCCGAAGGGTTCAAGAAACGCCTCAACTGATGGTTCTGGTATTTTACTATAAAAACCTCTGTATGTACCACGTTCTAGTATCAGTTTTTGTGCAACTTCCAGCAGTGAAACAACACAACCCAAACCTTCATCTCAAAATGTTCAAATACGTGAGTGTTGATGCGAATGGTGATGCGTTTGGTGTGTTTTTGTTATTTTATTTTTTCTCTTCACGATCCTTCAGCTTGTCGTCCTGATGGCTCTGATTGCCGCCGTTTTCGCCTCGCCCAAGCCACAGTTCCTGTACGCACCGGCGTCTTACAGTTACAGCGAAAGCTACCGTCAGCCAGCTGCTACGGTGTACTCCAGCGGTGCTTACAGTCCGATTGCTTACACCAACTCGTACGCTGCTCCTGCCTTATACAACGCACCCTATCCGGCCGCCTATGTGTACTAAAACCACCGACGCAGCCTGATACGGAACGACTCCCGATTGGATCTCTAAACCGGATGCGTTTGAATCGTCCGAACGTGCGAACGCATGCCACGCTAAGTCACATTTGAATCAAGCAATAAAAGCTACTTTTTTCGGATAAAACTAACCTTTGTTGGAAGCATTCCTCATGCACCATTTTACGTTTCTAGAACAGTTCCGATCGTGCTGCCATAGTTGATGGTGGAATTGATGGTGTAATGGTGCTTGTTGACGGACCCCCGTTTATATGTACATTGCGTCTTCTAAATCGTTCATTTGTATTCACACTACAACCGCAGTTTGGCAGTGTCCAAAACAATGCTGCCTTGCCTTACAGTGATCCAAAATCTCCAAAAACACATTCCGCAAACGTGCACCGTCGCGACCGTCAATGGACGCCGTTCAAGTGCAAGGTCGAACAAGACATAGGAACGCTTACGTTGTGTACATCAGCCAGTCAGCTGCAATCGAAGGTTAGTTTAAGTTGTTTTTGTTGTGGCACGAAAGTACGTGTTCACGCCTTCACCACAGCGCCGTGTAGAGAAGTAGTTCACATTTAGTGTGGTGTTTGTTTCCCTTTCCTTTTTCGGATAAATCGAACAACGCTGCATGCAGTTACCAGTTTCCAACAATCGCATGCAGCGCCTGCACTTTATTTCGTTTGGTAGTCTTGTTTTGTTTGTTTTGTTTTGTTTTATTATTTCGTTCCCAATGTTCGTTCGGTTTAATTTGTTTTGTTTTCTTTTTATGTACGTTTCATTTACTTTACCACAAGTTGATTCTTTCGCTCTTCGCTTTTCATTTTGCAACCACCACATCCTTTCTTCCTACGCATGTATGTGTGATTAGTTTATGAATGACTTTTTGTCTTGTTTATTCCCATCATCCCCTACCCATTCTTGTCGCATTTCATTTGGTTTTATTTAAATCCTGTTTTTTTGGGTTTGTTTCATCATTTTTACAAATTCTAAGTATTTTTCACCTTTCCTTTTTCTTCTTCGATAAGTCTTGTTGATTTAGTTTTTTTTCCTTATTTTCGTTTTACATCTTATAACGTAATTCGGTTCTGTGTATGTGAGTGTTTTTTATTTTCTTCTTTTACGCTTATATTGTTTTATCTTTTTGCTAACATTCGTTTACACTACCTGGTTTATGAGTACGGGAGAAGGAAGAGAAGTAAGTGTGTGTATCCTCTAAATGTTGATCCGTTCTATTTTTCTTTTCTTATGGTGTTTTTTTTTAAATTTATTTTCATGTGTGTTTGTTCAAACCGTAAGAACCATGTGAATTGGCACGAACAAGGACAAATAAACTTAAAAAGCGGAAACCAGATCTTCTCTTCTAGCCGATGTGAAATCAGCAAGAGATTGCAATGGCCTATCTTTGTCACAATCAATCAACCAGAACCCTACCCTGATTGTTCCTTCTATGTGATTCATTGTGATTGTTTAATAATTTGTTGCATTTGATGCAACGCAAGGGAGTTGGGACTGAGTGCTACCATCACCATGGCGCACGCTTGTGTTGTTGGTGATAATAATTTTAATTACTAGCAATTAACAACCCCCGTCGTTCCATGGGCAGTCTGCGGGGTAGTAGGGGAGGTTGTATTGTGTGTATTTTTTTTTCATTTCATTTTGTTTTATTCTACTTCTGCACCCATTCGAAGCAACCACACCAACAGTAGTAACGTCATACAATCGATCCTGTGTCGAGGGTCCGTTTGGGGATGAATAATTAAATTAACCCTTTCCTGGTTGCTGTGAAACAGGGACCGATGGGGTACACAGGAAAAGGTCATTGCAATTCACCAGTAATTTTAACCTTTTGTGGGGGTTTTTTTCCCATTCGCTATCTCTTTTTCTCTCATTTTTAGTTTAAACTGATCAATTGAATTTTCTTACCCCACCCAATGTCATGCAGCTGATGATGATGAGTTATGGTTGATTTAATCCAAATTTTATTTACTCATAATTAACCATCCACGATAGGGAAGCGTTTGAATGGGTGCATTGAAAAGATAATGAGACAAAACGGATTAAAACAACAGCAACGAGAAAAAAAAGTGTGATACGCCACTCAATTATTTTATTAGCTTTGATAAAGCGATGATCGATGACGTTTACGATTATTGAAGTGATTTTATCAATCTGATTTATTTTGTTTGTGTTTTTCTTCATAAAAAAATCAAACAAATAGGCAAAAGTGAAGCTCATTTCTTGTTCATTTCAATTACAGTTTTTGTTAGTGGGGTTTTATATTTCAGCACCAACGTATATTTCTTCTGCTAAACGCTCTTTTCAAACCCCCAAATGGGCTAATAAAGTCGCAATCAACATGAAAGAAATAGATGGGAACAAACACATTTTCTATTCATGTTCAATTTACATACACTTATTCACATTCATTAACAGAATCAACCCTATCAATATATCTCACACGTGTTAACGATTCGCTACCAACATTTGGCAAGACAAGCAACGGAAGCAACGGAGCTTACACGATAATCATTCCCTATATGGCACTAATTATTCACAGCATAGAGTATTTAAAATGATTTCGCAGAAACATTTGCTCATCCCACCAGTTAAACGGATCGCAAATGTAGAAACCGACCACTGCACGGAAACGTAATTATATGAAAAGAAAACAAGCGGGAAAAAATAGGCGAAATCCTATCCCATGCGGGCTTGTGAAATTTTCCGATACTACGCGGAATGGGTTTCCGCCATAATGAATAAATCATTTGCGTGCCGATTGCGTGGTGCTAGTGGTCCAACCGGAAACGAAAGGTGGTTCCGCCGCACGCGTGGTTCTTTGTGATGGAGCGAATCTAAACGTATGGTGATTTCCTTTGTTTGTTTCTTATATTTTCCGAGGGGAAAAACGGCTGCTCGGACTAAACTCTGATTAATAAAGACTATTAAGAGATAATAGAACAAAAAAGAAAAAATATTGCATAATGTTGGGCGTCTAATTTACCAGAGTGAAGACCTTTGCGTTCGAATACCCCTAAAGGTATGCAATTTTCCGGACAAAACTACGTACAGCACGCAACTTGTTAACAGCTTGTTAGGCACGTTTAACCAGAACTGCCAACTGCGTGTTGCTTATCTTTCTGCCTCGGGACGGTCCCTAGTTGTTATAGCTGGCAAAATAAAACAAAACTGATAAATAAATTAATAGCCACTCGTTTCGTGTCCCTTCGTTCGCATTGTGTGTGCCATATGATATTATACGAACTATAACATCCTTTCGCTTTAGATACCGGCCATCGTGTTCAATCAAACACAAAGAAAAAACAAGAGCGGAGGATTAAAAAATAGCAACATACAAACAAGATAAAAACACACATACACAAAAAACAAAGTGCGCTCCACCAAAGCGGAAACGGAAAAGCCGCGAGTGTATGGGTGAATAATTCGGAAAGGGGTTTTTCCTCTTTTATGGCGTTTCAATTCGTTTGTGCCACTGCTCAATAGTTTGCATGTTTGTGGCCCACCCGGGTTGGTCAAATCGATTCGGATCCGTTCGGGTGTTGGAGGCTTTACCGAATTTAAACGGGGTTCTGGCGTTTTTTTACCAACCTTTCCACCATCGTTTCCCGCTTGCCAGTTGGGATTGTGGTTAGTTGGAAATGGTTTTTAATCGCGATATTCAATTTGGCACCGCATTTTTTTTGTAGTTGTTGCCTATTTGTAATCGTTTTTACCCGTGAAAAAAAATAAAGAAAACGGTACACAACTGAAGAATGGAAGGCAAACATACAAATGAGAACGTATAACCTCAACCCGGGGTGGGGTTGAATCTGGCAGCTGTTCCGTACCGTTTCGTGTAGGATTTAATTTAAATTTCCTGCCCGTTTCTGCATCCATCTCGTTGCTGAGGAGGGGTTAAAAGTCGCTTCTCACTGTCGTCTATCGCAAACAGATCGGTACAGAATATCATAATTTATGATACCCATGATCATCCGCACCATCATCATCCTCATCATGGTCATGATGCAGTCCAAACAGCTCACTTTGAACTTCGCCCTTGCGATGGTGAGTTGGGGAAATAGTTTAACAAGCTCAGATCGAAACTTGGGACCAAGATCGGCCGAGAAGATGCTTCCACGCCGATGCTTAAAATGATAAGCAAAACTTATTTTAATGCCTTTCTCGTGTAGCTTTAGCCCATCGTCACCGATGAAGTGCAAGCGCATTTATTACGCCTTGGGCACCATGCAAACGACAAGCACATCTTCCAAAGTTTGTCATTTGAGAGAAATGCAAAAAAACTGTGTGAAACAAAAACACTGTGTGAAAGAAAATTTTAATTTAAACTTTATGAACGCATCGGTATGAATTGTGAAGCGTACAGGATCGCGCGATGACAAGCCGTTTCGGGGTCGCGTAGTGTTTAAACAATAACCGTTTGCACACCCCACCATGCTTTCCCGATGCACTTAAGCGGTCATAGTGCTTGATTGTGTTTGTGTATGAATATTGGAAAGATTTTGGGGACGTGGAACAACGCTCTGTTCAATTTATTATGCCGAATTTCCTTTTTTTCCTGGCTGCGATTGGTAGGAACAAGCAGAAGGAACACCAAAAATTGGGTTTATTTAATAAGTGAAATGCAATTATTATCTCGCGGCAAAGGGTTGTCGTGAAGGTTGCGCGAAAATTGCAGCAGCAGCAGCAACACCAACATCGATGCATTTTGTGTGGAAATTACTGGGGCGAGTTAATAAATATGTACCGCCGGGGAGAACATTGACGTTTGGATGAATTTAATATTTTTGGTTCAAATTCTTTTTTATGCACCTCCCCGTCAATTGCATATTTCTGTTTAAAGCAATGAATTTCCGCAAATGAATTTTAAATGATTTGTTCTCCTGTTTTTTGTTGTTGTATCTCGTTCCTTTTTTTCCTTTTCTGCATACATGAATGCACGATAAAAGTGTTTCTGTTGAGCGACTCTCCGTGCTAGATTCGTCTAACCAGTCGTTTGATGTCGCTACGTTTGTAGTGAGAGGAAATTCTAAGTTAGTAAAAAAACCTAACAAAAACACAGAAAGCTAACATCAATCTCCCCGTGGAGACAACATTTCGCATGTGATGGCAAAGGATGTTGCAGGTGAGATCGTTCCTTCAGCTTTACGCCCGTCCTGTGTGTCGAGCTGTTGCATAACGGAATTCAGAGTTTCGTTTCCGTTTTAACTACAAAACTATCTCGGCAAGTTTCCATGTTGTTTTTTGTTGTTGCTGTCGTCCATTCCCAACTCGTATCACACGATAGCGAGCCGTTGTTTATGAGCGAGGTTTCTTCTTTGATAACGGGGCAGAGCTGAGCATGAATGCAGATCAGGCGGAATTCTTTTTCGAGGATTGGTTTCCCTACAACCCGAGTGCCCCAGTTCCAAACGTGTGACGATTTCGTTTCCTATTTCGCTAGTGTTGGACTTTTAAATTTATTCATCGTCTGATGGAGGAGGAAAATTAAACCAAAAATAAAAAGAAACACCGCTTTGAAGGCAAGCTTCAATCTTCGGGAACAGCCCACCCGCTGCTAACATACCAAAAACGATGGAAATGTGTCCTGCCGTATGAAATGCTCGGAACAAGCTGAAAGGAAAAAAAACATGACAAAAGTTGAGAAAATAAAGCATCATGCTACATCCTACACCGCCCGTTCGCTCGCCACTCGAAAATGGCGCGGAAAGAATTGAAACCTTTTTATCTAGTTAATTGCATCTGCAAAGTACCACCGACGGCATCTAGATGCACCCACGGCACTGATTGCAGTCGCTGCCTTGTTTCTTGTGCAACTGGAACCGGAACACTGCAACCCCCTTTGTCTCCTTTACCCTCCTTCTCTGGCTTGCATAACCCCCGCAGCAAGACGACAAGCCGGCATTGAATGTCGAAGGATTAGGAGTTCTTTCTGGCAAGCGGTCCTTTGCCACCTTCCAGGTCGTGGAGGAAATTTAGCAAGAAGCTAAACCAATTGTTGGGAAACTTATTTCACGCTCGTCTGTACCTCGTCCGACTTCCCCGCAAAAGAACTCCAGCGTCCGGGGATTATGTGTGTCAGGGGGTTTCTCTTTCAGCAACGCTTATCCGCAGCACTTCACCGTCTAATGAGTTGATTCCGTGTTGATCGTGACAAGGGGGTCAAGAATTTAATAAACGAAGCACATTTTGAACGATAATTGAGTGAACCGGCTTGAAGATTTTTTTGTTTTGTTACCACTACCTTTTATGGGCCGTTTCCACAGATACAATAATGTAGCGAGTTTTCCAATTTCCATTCGCAACGTGGTAAGTGTACTTATTTTACTATTTGCCCTCTTTTATAACACCAGTTGTTGAAGATCGAGAAATTCGAACGTTTTGTAAACAACAGATATCAAAAACACAACAGCCCATAACTATCCTCTACCTATCTCATTTCCTCCGTTGCTATCGTAACGTTCGCTTACACACATACACGTAAAACTTTTTGCCGTTTTCTGCATTCTCCTATCAAGCCGGTCGTCATTGTGGCACTGTTGCTGCTTTAAATATACACATAAAAACATACGGAAATTTCTTTTCAATATATCTAATCTACTAAGGGATCGGTTTCTTTGGTTCTAAGGATGTGTTTGCCTGTGTGTGTGTGTTTTTCTCCATTTGTTGTGTTTGGTGTGGTTCCATTTTCCCTCTCCCCAAGGTGACTGCTTTGATAAAGACAACTAGCAAGCTACGGAAAAATCATAACAGGGTAAATATGTGTTGCAAATTGCCGCACTTTGGGCGTTTTGTCGTTTTGAATTGCATTCGTTTAGGCAACTTGAACGCAAGAAAAGTAACCTTCGTATGACCCTTTTTAACAGCTTGTTTTCCCATTTAGATAAAGCGACCTCCTTTTCAATCGTGTGGATGTGTGTCTGTGCCTATATGGAATGCGATTTTCGTATGGTGCCGTAATGGTTGACAGCATCCCTACTGCTCAATTCCTACATTCAACCATCGATGATGCATTGCAATGGTTGCCAACTTCAACTTACGCAAGAAAAAACCACGCACCACCACTCGAAGCGAGTCTAATTTCCGTAAAGTGACACTAAAAACTTTTCTCATCATTTCGACGTACCGTCACCGGTGCTCCGTTCGGTGTGATCGATCATTCGCATCAGTGCGCCTTGTTTCGAGCACTTTGTTGGCATGTTACGCCATTAGGAAGCGTCGCGGAAGTTTACCTTTCTTTCCTGAAACGAGATGTGCCAATTTTTCCTACCTTGTTTAATTTCCCGCCGGGCTGGCGAGTGTCGCGAGTGTGTGTGTGTGTGTCCGTTCCACTCAACTTGCTGTCGCGCCGTATCACTTCACTTTAGAACCTATTTAGGATTTATCTATTTCTTTTCGCTTCTGTCTGTGTCAGTGGTAAGGTAAGAAACGGTAGGACGTTTGGGGGCGATTGTGGGACCTAGAACCGGCCCTTAGTTAGGTCTGCAAATCGGTGATGTGTGATGGATAGGACCGTCGGGAGCGCTACGGCCAAGAACCAAACGAACTTGAAGCACACGTCGGTGGGTTTCGCGTTGGCAACCGTCGACCCGCTGGTTCCGTGCGGCTGCAGTGGATGTGTGGAGAACTCCTTCACCTCGGTCCAATCGCTCAGACCAGCCGCATTCCGGGCGGCAACCCGGATGAGGTACTTGGTGTCGGGTACGAGCTGCACCAGCAGATACGTTGCACCGTCGGCCACATCGAAGTCACGTCGGCTCGCCCGATCCCAGGAGCGGGACTTTAAGTATTCGTCCGTGGGCATCAGTTCGAACCGGTACCCGATGACGGTGGTTGGATCGGGAGGAATGTCATGGGATTTGGTTGCTCCTACGTCGATGTCGAGCGTGTCCGAGTTGACACCACGTAGCTGAAACTGAAGCCCGCATACAGGAGTAGCCCGATCCCGTCCAGCACGCCGGAAGGAGATAGAAGGGAAGGAAATGTCACGTTGCAATGTGTTTGCAAAAAAAAAACCCGATGAACAATCGTAACGGAACGGAATATACTCACCAGACTCGGTGGATCGGGTTTGGTGCCTTCCTTCAGGTGGATCTCCTGCGTCACGGTACCAAGCTCGTTTTTAGCCTCACACTTGTACTTTCCGAATATGCTGCTGGTTTTTATCATGATCTAAGAATGCACGGAACATGGTAAATGTAAAGAGCTTTCGAGCAAAACGCTAAGCGCCTATTACCTGCAACATCGACACATGGCGCCCGTTGTAGATGATGTGGCTTTTCGGGGTAAGCTTTTTATTGTTGGCCGACCAGCTGAAGTTGGCCGGAGGTTCGGCAGTCGCCTCGCACGTAAGATTAACCACCCCACCAACGTACCCGTACGCGTCCGATACGGATGGTTTCCATGCCGGCAGGTAAGGTTTGTCTAAGGTTTAGCGTAGAATAGGAAAGGTTGCATTTTTTGAATTGAACTTCACCTATTTTTTTCTTAGGGAGGAAATCTTGCGATTAGAAGACGTACGTTTGATGTTGAGCCGGATCGTTTTCTCCTCGAAGCTGCTACCGGTGGCCGAGATCTGGAACGCTTTACACGTGTACTCGCCACTATCGTTCTGGACCACCTTTTTGATGGACATGCCGTCCGCCAGCTTGCTGTAGCGTCCGTTATTGGAAACTGCGCCCAGGTAGCAGCGATTGTTAACAAGGGTGAAAAGTGGAAACGAAATTTAAATAAAGATCTCACGAACAGGACTGGGTTCGGATCGAAACGGATCCGATGGAACAATCAAATTGTTGTTAGCATTCAAATTATATGTAAATGAGCATTGGGTGTGGTTCGATAACGATCGATAGTATTGCGAAGGCGACGATGGTGCGCATCTCATTTGCATCGTATAGTTCCTTCCCAGGTAACATTCCTTTTGCGGAAACTTGGAAACAAACAAGCTGTGTTAAAATCATTCAAAAAAGGTAATTTTGTCATGTGAATTGCATACTTTGAGGCGAACACTATACGTATCAGCATAATAGAAGCAAAACCGAAACTATGCGATCGAAATGGTGAAACTACCTTGTTTAGGTATTGAGAGTAGCTGTTCTAGCCTCCCAATCTAAGATGTCGCCTGAGTGGTTTTTCATGATCGCTTCTCGAAATGGAGGCGCCTGGTGTTTGTGTAAAAACATAACTTCGACACAATGTTAACACTTTTGCTGAACATGGTGAACGCACAAAACTAGTGTAACAATTTTCGCTTCTCACCTTCCAATGCAAACGTCATCTAGACTAATGAGTTTTTCCAGCTCCTTCTCTCTCTTGAATGACACAATAACAATAATAAAACTGTGTACCAAAGGAAAACAGCACCGAAGTGGTTGAGTTTGGTAAAAGATCTCGTAAAGAAGGCAGTGCGGTACACGACTTGGGATGGAGTACAGGATGACTTTTTGTTTTGACTCCCTATATTAAATGTGGAAAAGCCCGCGGGCACAGCCGAAGCACAAACCATTGAAGCGTGGAAGTTTTTCTTCCGGTGGTTGCGGTTCTAGTTCTAGTTCCTTCCGGTGAGGAGGGGTTCACCCACGGTGATCCTCCAGAAGCTCCCGTACGTCTTTATCCGTGGGAGTATTTTGTTTGTGTGTTTTATTTATCGCCCTTCCGTTAGAGAACAGACCGGCGAAGGTAGTTGTGGGGGTTGTAACGAGGAATGAGTCGGGTTGTTGCTGTAACAATTAATTTGAGGCACAACTTCTGACGCTCCCAACGCTGGCGGGAAGCGATTCTTGCCCAGTCGACTCTTGATGCGATTTATGCGGTTTATCGTTTCCTACTCGGCCTTTGGAGAGGTGTATACGTCAGTGAGCAACCGCGGATTGGGAGGGATGGGGATGAGCTACGGGAGCCATTGCTGGGATAGTTGCCGGGTAAGTTGTTGCCAGTAAAAAGTTGTTAAGCTTCTGCGCTTGGTAAGATGGGCAAGGAAACAGTACGGTTTATTTCCCGAGCCCTTACCCGCGAGTAGATGGGGTCGGTTTTTTGGAGATGGTAGCCCTTTTTGCTTAAGCGACTACCCACACACACCGGGAAGGTTGGTTGCTTAAGTAGTTATACAAGTGTTGTTTTACCGTTTGCATCATTATCAGGCGAGGATATCTAAACAAGCAGCTATTGCTTCAGGTTTCAAGTCGGTAGAGTTTCAACATGGTAGAAAGTTTGGAGAATTCATTTAAATTCTTGAACAGCAGTTTGCATGCATTGTTATGGGATGTGTATCTATTTCCTCTGCGTGTGGGATGGATAAAAGTTTCTTAAAATGATTTTAAACATTTACTTTTATGCTTCTGCGAAAATACTTAAAAACAAACAATTTAGCAGAGAATCCCTATTGAAGCAATTATGTATTACAGTTGCATACTTTTAGGCGCATATCAATACAGTATTCAGTTAATCGATGGACCGATGACAGAAATAAGTCTCTTGTTCTGTTTTTATCTCAATTTTCTTCCCCAGTCTAAACATCATTCGAATGGGCCGATAAAAAATCACAATAGCCCAACACAACGCATTCTAAATTGAAAAGAAAACTAAGGCAACCCCATAAAAACCAAAAAATGGAAAGGCTTCCATCAATGGGAGGCATTTTGCTGTTGTTGTTGCCAACCACGCGCGTGCATTGTTTCCCGTTGTGCACTCGTTTTTCCACAGCATTCAATTTCAATTGCCATGGATAGAGCGGCGGGATAAAACCTTTTATGAATCATTTGCTGTCAAGAAATCTGTTCCATGTCGATGATGCTTTTCATGCACATCCGACACGAACGAGCCGGGCGAACCGTCGTCGCCAAGTGCAGTAAAAATGCAAGTGCCGTGTGTAGGTAAGAAACACACGCCATCATGATCATCAGCACCATCATGGATGAAAAGCTTTTTAAAAGTGTTGAACCCCGGTGAAACGGCTGAAACGCGATGCAGTATGGCACCGACATCGTTCATATTGTGCCATCCGGGCGAAACAATGCATGCTTCTTCGCCATAATCATTCTCTCGCTGCGCACCACCATTTTCGCATCTTTCCATCATTGGCGCGTACCGTGAAGGGTGCCAATGACAAGCAGACGGTTGTAAAAGATGGCCACCATGAAGGGTAGCAATGAAGGGACATAAATTCTACCGAACGCTGCACATCATTGTGTACCTCTGCAGGCGATCAGGTGAGAGCTTTGAAAGCTTTCAGGGTGGTAAAAAGGGTGGAGAAAAAAAATGAAACAGTCGCTGGTTACAGTTCCGTTGGAAACAGTGGTTATGTTTCATGGCTCGTTTCTTTTCGTTTCGTTGATGAGGTGGTTGGGTATGGGGTCCTGGTGATGAAGAGTTATAAGTAGTGCTGAACTTACAGAACAGGGGCTGGCCGTTAAAGTACCAGGATACGGACGGTTCCGGATGTCCTTTTACCTCGCAGCGGATGGTTGCGTCCTTATCTTCGACGGCCGTTTGCACGGTGCTAGTATCCCGGAAGGAAATGGGTTCTGTGCGGGGAAGTGCAACAAGCAGAGGACACATCGTTACACGCTGTTATCCTTTTAGGGGTCATTTTTCTTATCCCTTACCGTAAACGATCATTTTAAAGGATTTTCGCAGCACCGAAACGTCCACCCGTCCTTTGGAAGTGAGGGCCGACCCTTCGAGATCCACCTCGCAGGTCCAGTTACCCTGGTCGGAACGGGCAATCGCTTCGAATATCAGCGACAGCGAATCGCCCTTGTCCTCGATGTGTACCCGACCCTTGGTTTCGCTAATGTCGACATTTTTCGGATTCCGCCACTTTAGCTTCACGTCCGGGTTCGAGTGGCTGCAGGTGACCATGCGCGACTGGTTGACGAAGTGAGCCGTCTCCTCCTCCGGGGTTAGCTTCAGCGTGTCGCTTACCGGCTCCGTGCGCTTCGAGATTTGTTGATTGCCATTAATGGAGGATGCTGTTTTTTGGGGGATGGGAGAGAGAAAGACACAGATGGTTAAAATGGATTTATTTAAACAGAAAAACAGGATTTGTGTTTGTATTCCCAGCAAAAAACAAAAAACGAACCATACATTTTGAGTCATCTCATCGGATAAGGTGATTCAAACAGATGCTCTTTTAACCGTTCCGAGAAACGCCTGTCCCCAAGCTCATGAATCATCTTCGTTTCATCTCGTTCGTCCGATTAATTGTGTCAATTACGGTTATGGGTAAAGGTTTGTGCCGGGTGGAGGAGAGAAGATTAATTTACCACCGGGGAGTTTTGTGTGGGCTGTACCATGGTACGGAATGACATCGTTCATGCTTTCGCTTCAATTCTTTCTAAATTCCCCTTTAGCCGAATGACCTTTTGGGGTTATTAGCACGGTGCGGTTGTGTCTCCCAAGTGGGACTCGAGCTAATGACGCATAACCCATGTGACAGGTTTGATTAAAAGTGATAAATAAGGTGATAATGCTGTAATGGTATTTTTAAACCGTTCTAATAACGTTCTCCTAAAAGTATGCAATTCGCAGAGCAAACCTTCAATAACTATATTGGTTTTGTGAAATGGAATGGCTTTTCGTCTAAATATCAAAATTTCGGTCAGATAATGATATATAAACATTACAATAAATGGCACATACATATTTCTATTATTTTTCTGTGGCACATAAACATTATTGTGGCCGTAAGCAAAAACTGTCACCGCAGCAAACCACAAGTGGTAAACCCCTATAATAATCAACAATCAGCAGTTCGATTGTGATATGAGCGGTAGTTCAAAGTGGCCACGAATCAGCGTAATGGATACTGTGTAAATATGATTGCGGCACATTAAATAATCCTATAATCATTGTTCAGCCTTTGTGATTGTAGTGTTAGTGTTGATTGCACCCACCGACGAGTGAAGGAGTCTGATATAACGGTCGTATTAATATATATTTATTTAACTAAACCTGGTGGTAGCATCGAATGCAAATGTGATGGAAAATCGAATCAGATTTAATTTGCGTTGATTGTGTGCATTCTGCGAACCACAATGAAACTGGGATAAATAGTAAACGATCGTGATATCCTCCTGTGCTGTCATGTCAATGGGATCAGAGCACCCAGCGTAATATGATGGCTTTAGTTCTATTTTGCAATCCATTTATGATTGTTGAATTGCTGGTTGAACGTTCTGGAGTGCACGGGTTAGCACATCTAACGCTAGCACAAGCACACTTGTGCTACAACGGATTGATTTAATTTAAAATCATCCTTCACTCATTCTGCAAAACTCTTTTCGCCCACTTGAGCTCCACTCATTGGATGGGTTGAATTTATGGATAATAGCAAAACAACGAATGGTAATTAATTGTTTAACGGCTTCCGAACGGTGGTGCACTGTGGTGAAAATATGGCATAATGTGGTATAATGGACTGTGTGCGGTGTACAACGCAAGCTTGCTATCTGTACGTAGCGTACGTGGTAAACAGCGCACCGAACATGATAGGAACAGACGATCTATAAATTACATTCAACCACACTCCGGCCGGGCGAGCCCGGGAAGCCCACAAAGGGAATGGGACGCTAGGTGCCGGGGACGAACGCCTTTTCGATTCCTTAAGAAGCCCGGGATTTATTTGCTGCTCGGTCGAACGATCCAGCGACGATTGTGTTTGGGTGTGTTCGACGAATAGGAATGGAGGTAGGATGTTGTTACGAAACAGTGCAATTGCATACATCACCGTAACGGTTGCCCTTTGGGCTGCTGAAGAATGAGCCCGTTACGAAGCATAATATGCCACGGTAAGCAAATGGCCGCTTGCGAAATTCCCAGACTACCGGGGATACCTTATTTTAGCCGGTAACAAGTTTCTAACGAGGTGATATTTTTTAAAATACCCGCTTTGTGATGTTGAATAACAAGCACGCCTACAAGTATGCAATCTTGCGAACAAAATAAGCCGGTTGTTGTGCGTCCGTCATTCGCTCGCTCGTCGGTAGTAACAAGATTGTCTTCTGGGTGTTCAAAGTGTGGCGTGATCAACTGTTTTGTAGCGTCATGTTATAGCGAAATTAATAATCTTACAACTCGTTGTAAATTCATCCTACCCAGCATTGTGGTCAACCCCGGGTTGGAACATTCGCAAGCTTTGGGGAATCTAGTCTTGCGTTCTTGAATGCGTACACCGCACGTCGGAAATGAAGCGGTACACGGAATGAAACCCGATGCCTTCAGCTGAAAGGTAAAAGGCGTCTCGATTGCTCGCTCTGAAAGGTTCTGCAAAAGCTCTCCCATGATGGTCGCAATCAATCACGGAGTTGTTGGGAGATGCGGGGCGCTAAAAGCGTGCGGTGTGTTTAGACTAAGCTGACGAAGCGGAAAAATGAAGCTGTTAGAAGCGACCACTCCAACTATAGCCATAGAAACACTCGCCCCTATACACCCTGACAAACCCGCATAAGTTTCGTTCCGATTTATCACCCACTCGTTGTCAGTTTTTTGATAAATGTGTGTGATCATGAAAAGTAGATCTTAGAACCTTGGGAAAGGACTGTGTGGATGCGGAGGTGACGAATAAAAGCAGCCTTGAAGAAGGTGTAGGTATGAAAGCGATATGTGGTTTGGGTTTTGGGGTGGATTTGTCCGTGGTAGCTGATTGCACCAAGATGAAGTGCTGCCTGCACAGAAATAGTGTCGCTGCAGTGTGTCAGAAACTGCTTATTCACTCCTTACGGTCGTAATTCGACAGTAGAAACAGTTGCCGGAATGTCGTGCTAGAAGTCGCGAACAGCAGACGATTACTAGCAACATGAACCGTAGGGGTTAGGAACGACCCCATTACGGAGCACCACGGAATGAAGATTGACTTGTTATCACCGAGCTCGCTTGTTCCGGGAGTTTGACGGTAGTGTGCTCCAAAACACTGGGCAGGAGGGGAGTAAAGGGTGGAAACGTTCGTGATGGAGCCGAGATTCAATTTTCGGATTCGTTCAGAATAGTTTGCATACGCGACGCCTTCGTCCTTACGCTAGCGTCCGTGGCGTGTGTGCGCTTTGCGGTTGCAGAGCAGTCGACTCAAGTGACAGCTTGCTTTGATTAGCGATGGATGTAATCAAAGTTGGCCTGCTGCAATCCACAAGCGGACAAAGACGAACTGTGGGGCGCATCCATCGTGTGCGATACGGAGTTCTTTTGATGTCGCATGAATAGTAAAGGATGTTGGCAGCAAGAACGCTCGTCAAGGTTTTGTGCTACCGCCGTGAGGACACAAGTTCCGTCCGATGTATGCTGCAGGATATCAGCAGAAGCGGCTAAAGAAGCTTGTCAGCATTCAGCTCGAGCTGAAGTGTAGAGGGAAGCGAGAAAATCCGCAATATATCGACATTATACAGCACCACCCCCCTTCTAATTCCTGCTCATTCTCCCCAAGGGTAATTATCGGAGTAATCGGGTTTGTGTGTCTGTATTGTGCTTAGTAGCACTTTCTGTACCGCACCGCAAACCCATTGCTCATCGAAGCGTCGTACGGCTCACTGCACATTGTCACAATAATAATCATTCCATTCAATGAGCCTGACTCGAGGGAATGGAAACTTTGACGCATTCTATTGACAGGCTGGATACAGCGTACACTACATCTTCACGCATCTCAAACCGTCGACCGAGGAATGTTTGAAACATTAAACTGAGATTGACGTATGCGAACATCTCCCCTCCTTATAATATGCAATCGGAGACGTTGGCTCTTCAGATGCAGCAATGGGAAACACACATCGAAGGCGTATTGGATCATCAAAAGCCTGTTTCTTCCACCAGTGTTCAGAGCTGTTTTGTTATGGCTTTGCATACTTTACGGCGCTTAGCAGTGCGTTGGTTTCGGAAGGCTGTCAAATGGGGGGTTTCGGGAAAGTTCCACCCGTTGGTGTGGGTTCGAGTACACCGGGAACAGGCAAACTCCAAACCCATACAGGTGTGGAGCAAGTTGCGGTAGGCTTTTCGGAATAGTTGGAAAATTTTAATAAATTCCTCCAAACTACCTTATTCAGCGATGTAATTGGACCGAAGTTGAAGATGGAATGCACGCGAAACTTTCCTGCCATCCATTAGGGATGGAATGAAAACATAAGACCTGCCAGTGAACCGCGTAGCGGATGCTCCCTCCCCCCCCCAGTTTGGACAGGGGTTTGGAGGTAGCTAACGAAAAAAAAATGCAAAGTTTCTCATAATCTTTCACAAGCACATATTACAGAACTTTTGCACCGGAGAAAGCTGAAACTTTTTTTTGTGGTATATTTTACAAGCTATTTTCTCGCGTGGGGTCACAGGCAAGTTTCAAGGAGGAATGATTTTTTTATACTTACCTAAATTTATTTGTGGTAGTAAGAGACTGTTCCACACGCCATGGGAAAACTTCTTTTCCATCGAGTGCATGAAATGAGCACGAGCTCGTGTTTATCCAACCAGAGCGATCAGAAACAGCATAAATATTGTGCATAAGCCCATTGGCGATAGGAAATTTGATCATCTGGGTTTTCTTTGAACCGATCGCTTTATTTGGAAAAAGGAAAAAAAGGAGCGAAAAAAATCCCTTTTCGGTCTATTTCCCTCCAATATGGCATTGCGGTGATGGTTTTGGCAGCTTAATGGGTAGAATGAGTAGGAAAAAAATGCTCACTACACTATTTATCACCGGTGGGATGACGCGGTACCATTTCCGTGGGTGGTTTGATGTTTAGCACAAATGGTAAAGTTTTTTCCTTGTCCCCGTCAAGCACTTCGCCACCATTATGGTCAGTACTCATGCCCACGTACAATTTTTCCGTTTTTGTCTGCCACCCAGAAACAATTCTTTATTTTCCATCTGTTTTTTAGCTTTCCGGCTTGGGAAGTGCTGCGGACAGAAAAGCTTTCTCGCTGAAACTCCTAACACAAACACACACACATAAGTACATCTGCAGTGGTGAGAAAGAAAGTTTTTTGATTAATTCCGATTCGCTCCGTTTCGAACGGAATGGTTTTAAATATTTAACTGTCCCATCTCAACGACAGCTTTTTTTTGTGTGTGTTTTCCTCTGACTCATGTCTTGCGTTCCCGAAAATCCGGAAGCAAAAGTGATGTGTTTACACAACAAACTCGATTCTTTTGATCTAACGCTCGGACGCAATGGTGTGCCGAACAGGATATGCAACACACGGACGACAGTGGTCAATGTTTCCATTTCGTCCTCCTTTTTTCCTTGCTACCCTGAAACAAAACCATACCGAATAAATGTGACCAAATTTGGGAATTGTGTCGTGTCGTGTTTACAGTGTGGCTTCTATAAAAGGTGAGGACCGACCGGACCCGGGGGCGGAAAATTGTATCGCTTGTTGTCGTTGGTAATTTGCTGGAAGGATGGTAGGGGTTTGGTCATTTTTTCGCCCCTCCATCATGACCCCGGTATCGTAAGCCGGAAGTTTTTGACCAAAATTCTGAACCGGACTGGTGATGAATAAATAATCGTTTAGTTTTAGTTCTTCGGCAGGCGGATCTGGCCTTTTGGTGTGGCGAATGTTGAGGTAGGTCATACCGGAGCATGAGAATGTGGAACGGCAAGCCCTCCCCAGAAGTACAGTTTGAGTTTCTGGCTGAAAGGGTAATTGGGATTGATAGCAGCAAGATAAATGTTTCTCTAAAGGATACACTCGACACATCGCTTTGGGTGAGTTCCCCGAGCTGGGTGCTTTTTCTTCGTCGATGGCACATATTAAACGGGCGAGCAGAATCGTTTAGCTGCAACGATCGTGCACACATTAATTTCCGGATTTAAGCAAAAGAGCGATAGAAGATATAACAGCGGGCAAAAGAGGGAAAAAACCATGCAAAACACTCACTGTTCGGACACGAGCACACTTCTCGGGAATGCTTTCGACCGAGTTTTGTGTGGCTAACCGGTCACAGACATATAATTCTTCGCCAGCACATAAAGCAACGAACCAGGGCAAAATTTATGTCGAATCGCGCCAACAAGGGCATGTAGAACAAGGGCTTCCGTTTTAAAAATTCATTCCCATATCATGCATTTTACAAAACGTTGTCCGACATGAATGAGCAATGAACGGGTCGCCGGGACCCGCGTTCTCGTGTGAGTTGATTCTAATGGTTGTAAATCATGGGATAAAAGTGGGCCACATACACTGAGATAAATCCAGACCAGAATTTAAATGTGGAACCCATGAGTGTGGTTCCAAGCCACGCGACAAAATGCGGTCGTTAGGAGCGCTTAGTATCGGAAAATCGTTATCCACGACGGATGTCATTCCTTTTCCTTGCGAATAAAATGTAAAAATAAAGTATGTTAGAATGGGAAGATGTAAAGGTAAGCAAAGATTTAGGGGTATGTATGTTTTTCTTCCTTGCTCCAAATTTAGCATGACACATGAAGGATGTGTCTCTGCACGGGAATCGTTTCATCACAATCTCTGCGATGTAAAGGCATCTACAGCCCGTTAGGAACTAGGCCGTTATCAATCATGAGTGAGGGGGACGGACGGAAGGAAAGGGCACATTTTTCATTTCCACAAAGGTGTGGGAAGAAGAACAGGATATCGTTTCCAAGGGTGGATCGGTTGAATGATAGGTGAATTATTCGAGGTTGTTAATCAATTTCCGCTCCCGTAGATTTCTTACAGCACTTGCTGCAACATTTCTTGGAGGATATATTTAAACCAGGCCCTGTGTAGGTTTTTAAACGATGTGACGGTTCGTTTATTGGCGATAATGCTCCTTTTCCAGAGGGGAAGTTCTGTCCAGTTTCTTAAAAGACAAACTCCCATAAAAACCCTCAAACAATTGATTCCTTTTCTTGAAAACGCCCTAATGTATGCAATTTTTATAACGCTTCTAATGTTCTACTTGCTTTTTTATAGCGATTTAGCAGTCAACTGTTGAGTATCACTTCAAGCAGGGCTGAACCGACTGAAGAGGTTATCAGTCAGGATTGTGGTTACATGGAATAAGTGATTGGAAATGACTCCATATCCATCAAACAACAAGCGTATGCAGCGCTTGTAAGATCAGTTCCTCGAAGTACAATTCAATAACATGATGCCCTTAATCAAACGCTTTGATCTAACGAAGCGAATGTACAGTGTTCAACGTAACGGTGGCTCATAGCCATTTTTCTAAGAAATTTCATTCCGTGTGGTACAAATTCGCAACCCCGTTCGGTTGCTGGTGCGCCATAGAAAAAATGCCAATTGACGTATCACATCACTGAGATAAGGTAAGTAGCTACATCTTTTCTCAGTAGCGAATCAACAAAACACTTGCTTGTTACAGTTGATTGGAGTTACGCTTGGCTTGCGGTTGTGATAAGAAGGCTGTAATGATAGTATAAATATAAGAAAACATATCGCAAAATTACAATTACAGTGATTCTAGAAACCAGAACTTCATCAAGAATAGGGTGTGGAACTTCAGTGTAATCGTCTATGCATGTGGAAATATCATAAATGTTTCAAAAATTAGCAATTCAATTGAAAATTAAAAGCAGCATTATTCATCGAATATATCAACAGATCATTTCATTATTCTTGAATTGCCGGGAACCGATTGGAAGAGAAGCAATAATTCGATTATAAATATCCTGTATCTCCAATTCAAATTAGTTGGCAGACATTTCCTTCTCCGCATTGTGAAAATACACTTTATCCGTAATTTACTCTGCTATGTTTATTTTAAATTAGCATAAAACTATTTTATATTATAACCACGGCTTAGCAAATAAAATCCAGCAATATAAATATTTTACAACATTCTTTTCAGTGCCGAGTTCACACACTGTCCTTTGTGTTGACTAAAAACCATCAGTTGGACCTTCTTTACGGTACCAACGGGAGAAGAACACAAACTGCATTGATAATTCGCATCCAGAAGGGAAATTACTGCATTCCCAAAAGTGCGAAAGAGTGTCACCGATGGATCATAAAGAACCGTTTCCGTTCCGTTTGCGAACGGTGGAGCTCGAACAGGGTGCGTCTGCCTTTGTCAGCTGCCGTCGCATTGGGGCGCTACTACATAGAATGGCCCATCGTGCACCCGTACTGCACCAAGAATAGAACTTCATTTCCATTTGCATGTGGTAAAGGGAAAATGCAGGGGATAGAGTAAAGGGGGGACAATAGGAAAGCGGGTGTAATCACCAAATCGCGATGGTGTCTGTTTCACTCGCTGTTGCAAACAAAGAACGCGGCGACACAAATCGGATGGAGGAACGGGAATGGCCATGACCGCAAACACACACTCCACTGGATGTGTGTCGTGCGCGTAGCGTGACAATTTCGTGACAGTTGTACGCATTAAAAGCGGGATGCAATGTTTGAGGAGGGAGGGGGGTAAATTTCCGAAACAAAAGCCGCGAAGAACTCCAATGTCTTCTCGGTTGAAAAAAAAACCTCTAGAAGGGAGAAAAAAACGACAACTCCATTCATCTTCCTGTCCAACTCAATTCAGACGCGACAATACGATTAGAGACGAAACAACGCCTTATGGTAGGGGTGTGTTTTTTTTCTAAAACCATAATACCATAATGACCTTGAACGATTCGCGTGTTTCCACGGAGTTTAGTTTTAAACAACAACATACAAAAATAGCAAACGCACAAACGACACAACATCTGCTTATCCGTCTGTTGTTTGTTCTTTTCTGTTTTGTTCTTAAGTCCTCCCGTTCCAAAAAAGGGCACCACAGAAATACATACGCGCACACACATGAGCTGGATGGAACATTTCCGGGCGTACCAATCCAATTAGGGTGGCCCCGTAAGGGCGTTTGGGACGATGACTTTAGAGCGCTTGAAACATGGGGCAATTGTAACTTTGCCAGCCGGACCTACGCTGCTTACCGGTCGCGAGCAGTAGTTTGCAAGTTTCGCGACCTCCACCAGGAAACACTCACCGGCAATAAGGAGCAGGAAATTGAATCCAAAGTGCATCCGCGTCATGGTAATCCGGGGAGTAATCATTGTCGCTCGGGCAAACGGGAACACACAATTCCGGCGCGTGTGTTTGTGTGAGGTTATAATCCTTCCAGATGTTGCTTATTGTTTCCCGCACTCACTGACTCACTGGCTGTTGGTGTTGTGTACTAACTCGCGCTCACTACACTCTCCAGTTGCATGGCTTTTGCACAATAAATTTTGGACAAATTTTTCCCCCGCAATTACAAAAAAAACCGCACGTTACAGGATCACTTCCTTGGGTTCAAAACAAAAAAAAAACCGCTATGCTTATATCGCTCCTATACACTACTGCTTACACTACAGCCCGCGGCTTAGCGAAGCTGGGTGGGTAGAATACGTCCAAATGGGTGGACACGTTAATTGGATTATATTCGATTATCGAATCGTCCTGCAAGCACTCCAAAGGTGAGACACATCCATACACTCAAATTTAGCACCACTTCCTCGATTGTGACGACCGGATCGATGGATTTTGTTTCCACAATTTGGCACGACTGACGGCGCGTGGTGGTTCAACAACCGGTACCCATGCACACACCTTCTCCACAAATGGGGTTCGGAACGCCTCCGACTGGCCGCAGACACTTAAGACAGCACGCCTCCAAGATGCACCACTGAATTCGCTTAATTAGTGAACGAGCATCACACAACGCAACGTAACTCACTCACTGCTAGCTCCGACTAACTAGGCAAGCGATGGAACCGGACCAAACCACGAAGCACACACTTGTCGAAATAAATTGAATTATCGTTCGGTACCGTTTGGAGAAGCCGCAGTCGAAACACCCTAGGAAGTGGGTAATTTTGCTCACCATCAATCTTCAATCTTCTTCTGGTTTCGCTCTCGTTTCGCTTTAGACTTTAGACAGTGAGCCGACGTACGATCGCAACACAATTTCGATCGGTTAATTTTATTCGATCAATCAATGTACACACACGCACGCACGCACACACCCGCACACCCAACCGATGCACTTTCCACCACCTTAACCTTTGGCCTCACTTTCCCACCCTTCCGTCGCACGCTTCTCAAGCGATCTCTAATTGTCGGATCCACTATGGTGATTAGAAAATCGTCTTCCACGGTGCTGATCGCGTGCAGTACACTCCCGCGCTTCCGTTTTTTTTTCTTTCGGGCCCGAGTTTGCACCGAGACGACACTCCGTGCGAGATTGAAACCAGCGAAAGGGCCACCATCTGCCAGAGCCGTTTGCAGTGTTCGCATCGCCGATGAACACAAACAACGAGTGAACCGCGTTCGGGAACGAATGAACGAACCCGAACGCGCAAATGAACTGGAATGCATTATGCGAAGGGTTGCGGATTGGGTCAGATACGTCATCGTTACCATTTAAAAAGGATTTCACATCCCAAGACGGATCAAGTGAGCGCTAGAATGTGGTGCAAATTACATAATCATCATCTGACTGCTCGTACACGCACGGTACAACGTCACATCCCATTTCAGACACGAGATTGGAATAATAATGTTCCGTTGGGGATATCCCTCCCGAGTGCAAACATATATATCTGCAAACTGTATTTTTCTTCCATCTGCGAAAAGGGCAAATACACGGAACGACTCGGATGTGAACCAAAACGTTCGAAATGGTTCGCTGGTCAGTTGGTTAGTGGTTTGCAATTAAACACATCCGGAAAGACAAAATCAGGATCCTTTGGTGGGAAACGTAGAAGTGATGAAGATTGAATTTCTATCATTTTAATTACACCGAGAACTGCATTTGCAAAAGCCGGTCTCCGTCTCCACGTTCCCCTTCGGCTGCTAATGTGCTGCTTAAGCGAATGGAACGAAAGCTTCCATGCGGGGATCGATGACCATTTTCGCTGTATCGAAGCCTTTGATGATAGCAATTAAAATCTTTCCCTTTTACTTATGCATGTTGAGCTTTAGTACAATCCCTCCTCCCCAACCCGACACTGATTGAAAAGTTGTCCACCAAAGTTTCGGAAGTTTCCTTCGGCGATCAAGCAAATGAACCACTTCGCGTCACACTTGGGTAGGTGGAACTTTTCGGCACTGTCAGTTCCAGGGACGAGATATTTCGGAAGACACACTCGCTCACATATATCTTTTTTTTTGGCTACGGAGGAAAATTCGATTCGGGGACCGATGGCGCCATTGCGACGATCTTACTGCGGTCCCACGAGAGAAAAGGCGAAAAGTTTCGCAAAAACCCCGCGGTAGGGTGTCGCGACTGACTTACTGACAGGTGTCTTTTTTTTCTCGTTCGGTTGTAGCTTTTATCATCTTCCATGTTGTTTTGAATGTTGGACAGCGGAATATTACTTCAACTGCTTTTTTTTATCCACTCTTTTCCCGAGTTCCAAGGTTTCCAAGGCACATCGCAAAATCGCTTCTTCGTGCGGTTGTCACAACGGTGCGTCAAGCACAACCAGCCTACAAGAAGCATATTTTGTGTTTTTATAATACACCACCACGTGATAACGATGATGGACGTTAATCGTGCAAGAAGTTATAAAAATGCCTACTCCAGTAGTGTTTGTTCTGCGGTACTGCGTGAGTGTCCTGCGAGCTCACTTCCAGACATTTTCTGTCCACAACAACTGCTATCCAAACAGGTCGAGATCATTGTTGACACACACAGTTTTTTTTTGTTTTGCTCTTTCGCTTGCTTTACTGCAACAACCGGCTCAAGCCACCATGAATTGAGGTGCGATGTTTTAATGAATCTTTTTATCCATCGCATTTCACGTTGTTAAATGGCATTAAAGGTGAGAGTATGCAAACAGTCCTCAAATTAGGGCGCCCGGGAAACGATAATGTCTTATGGACAATGTTTCCTTTTCTTTTGCAAAAGCGCTATACAAGGTAATGGAGGAAATGTGTGTGCCTAGGGATATTCCCAGGTGACAGTGAGACTCGTTAAACTACTAACAAATTGTTGGAGCTTGAATTATGACATGCAAATTGCATCCTTTATGGCTCATTTATGAAAATGCATAAAGTTATGTAGATTACTATAATTTCCATTTCGGAACTAATAAAACTGCTAACAATTAGGTTATGAAGAAAATGCTTCACGTAGATTGCATACTATTCAGGGGCAACTTATAAATAAGCGCCTACAGCTATGCAAGTGTGTTACTTAAACTGCCTTAATAGGACGACTGATTACTACAGTTTAACAAGCCTACTGCTACCTGGGTATGTGTCGCACACCTAAGACGGTGCACACAACTCAGAAATGTATCACAAAAACTTTCACGTATGTGCTCTCATCACATTTCCTGCACCGACATGACAACTGTCGAACGTACGAAAGCCCAGGCAGTGTCCAGGAAGTGTCAAGAATGGCTCGTGAGCCGTGCGGACAGACAGGCAGCGGGCGAGTGGAGAGCAATTAGTGTGTGTGCCTTTGGTACGATCCGAAAAACCATTCCCCAAAGAAGTGGAGCGCATTGTTCACCCGTACGGCAGGGGCCACTACTTCAAACCGAAACCCGCCACACTGTGGGACGCGGTTTTCTGTTCTTGGTGTTCCAAAAACTGAAACCAACATGACGCAGGACGTTTCCTGGAAGGCAAAACCCCTTTTCACATCGCTAGGACAGCACAACTGTTTTCGCCCGGAGGGATGGGAGAAACTGTGAAGAAGATGCTTTTAACCAGTTGCGAACGTTCACTTATCATCGTCTCCACAGATACATCATACTGTTTGGAGTCGTTCGTTACCCTTGGATCTTCCCTTTTCTTTCTTGTCCCTCCTCTTTCCCTTACTCTTGAGCGGCTCTGTTCTCCTGTTGTTCGTTTGGGGTATGCAAACGTGTGGTGCGAGTGTGCGAAAATAGAACGCGACTGTATGGCGAGCTGAAAGATTACCGGGTGCCCATTGAAAAGAACTATCCCCAAGCACGGGGAGAGTAGTTTTCATTGAGATAACTGTAAATTATTAAGCATCGCTTACGTTCGCTCGGTGGTGAGTATTGTTTTCTGTTTCCTTCCCTGCCAGTAAGGGACTGGTGTGTGGAGGTTGTTTTTTCTTCTGCCCTTCTTCGGCACGGAAGGAACACGCCGAGACGGATGAGAGTTCGTGTTCATGCTTTACCGCCCAGCTCTAGAGTTTACTTACTTTTCCCTGGTGCTGGCAATACTCGTGCGTTGCGGAGTGCTGAAACAAAAGATAACGAAAGTCACGTAACGCAAATGAAACCGAACCGGAGCGAAATCCTGTGGGAATGCTGTGAACCATTTCTTTCGACTTCGTGCGCATTGTGCGTGTGTACTGGCGGGGTCCAGTTATCAAATGGCAATACCGTACACACGTTTCCATGCCGTTGCAATTGATGGTGTGTATTTTTGGTGACTCTTCCCCCATCCCTCCCAGGAGCAGAGCTTAAAGATGGGCTTGTGTGAGTAGCAAAGTGATCAAATTTATTCTGCACTCCGGAGCCCGCTTCCAATCATGAGGCTGCGATAGCATTAACTAAACCGATTTGGGTTTTGAGGTCAGACGCAGCTGGCAAGAAAAGAAGAAAAAAGAAAACCCCACCAACGTGCGGAATGTCTGCTATATATTTTCTGTTTCATTTTCCCTGCAAGTTTCGTTCGCAACCGATTCCACAAGCATCCTGGGTGGAGAATATTTGTGCATTTGCCACGCTTGTTCGCTGTGGCCAGTATCCGCAGCACGACTCGAGCAGGTCGAATCCAGATATAGCGCGCTTCGTGCGTCAATGCATCCCGGAGTATGGAAGGCGAAACTCCAGCAGTCGGAGCGGCGTGCAAAAAGGAAAACCATTTTCCTGAAAATTGGATAATAAATTGAGCGACACAAATCAAATTTAGATACACGGAAAATTTGATCAGGAAAAGTGAGTAAATTCCTGCGACGGGAAAGCACTGGCATGGGTTTTGCAGGAGAATAGCGTCGAAAAGGATAAAAATTCTTGATATGTGTCTCTTGAAGCAGGAACCGCACTGCTCCACTCCATGGAGAAGGAAGAAAGGGTGCATTTTTCCATTTTAGCGCAAAAGGCAAGATTTTTCACACCCTTCCTCGGATGTGTGGATGGAAATGGATGACGCCCCAGCACAGGGATGATCAATATTTAAAAAAATCAATTTTACACAAATCTTTCCTACTTTTCTTTTTCTTTTTTTGTTAGTTCGTGGATGGTTCCATGCGGAGTCAATCCGTTGTACACAGAAGTGTACTCAAAACGTCTACCTTCCTTCAAGAAGCGAAGATGCTATCGTGAGTGGTTACTATGGAAACAGATGGTTGCCTTCCGTTGGGTTTCTTTTGGGAAAAATACACATACAGGTAAGCGAGCAAACGTTCGATACGTAGCGACCCTGTTGCAAAGGTTGAAATGTCGAATCAATCTGGTTCGGTTCGTTGAAACAGGTGGTTTGATCAAAAAGGGCAGCTGCAACTGTTTTATGGGGCGTTCAAGAGTACTTGTTCTGTTCCCAGAAATAGCTCTGAATGGCTGAAAGGAATCGGAAATAACATAACTGCATTAAACTATTTTTGATCTTCACATTGCATAAATTTAGGCGTATTATTACTTCATTACTAATTTTCGTATATAAACACTAAAAGAAAAAGCGTATTGCATACATTTAGGCAGCGAAGTAACTAGTCTACTGAATATTCCTTTAATAAGAGTTTGAATTAGCATTCAATCTGTTATTAGTCAGCTTATTAGTCTCACCCAGAAATTGTCTGTCAACGAGCGGGAAGTAAGTAATGCAGAAGTTTTAATGAACGTAAGTTATGGGACACAGACAAACGCAAGATGTGAGTTTTTGCCAGCGTTATCGGTCCAGATGAGTCAATCCGAATCCACAACCAAACTTATCACTATCCACTATCACCGATGCATACGGAATTAAAGTTTTTCCCCGTCCACAGTCGCCGAAGAAGGAAAGTGTAAATGGACATTTAGCTAACAAGATAGGGAGAAAAACAGTAAGTTTCACCGCTTGCGTCCTAAACTGCTTGTCGCATCTGGTAATGTTTTCCATTATTTGTTCCAACCAGGCGAACGAAGTCCGAACTTTCGTCCATTCAATCGTTTCCTTGCGCGTGTTCGGCAAATCGGGAGAAAGTGCATTCCATGCAATGGTGCTATTATTTATTATCATTTTACAGATGAATTGAAACTGTACTTTGTGCGAATATCCTTTTCCTGCTCAAAAAAAAAAAAAAGATATGAAAAGGGAAAAAGGATGTTCAGCTGTGAAATGCACTGAAATAGAGCAGCCTTTCGTGCGCTAACGTAAAGGGACAACATTTCTTTTCCCGAAAAACTTCGCTTTTCCCAAGAAACAGACAAAACACCCAAAAACTGGCCCCGAGCTAACCGAAAGCAAGCAGAAACAACCGCAAGAAATAGCAACATTTTCGTGATGCGGGGTGGGAGTGGAATTTGGCCAAAGTTTTTACGGTGGCGAAACTTTTAATCTGATCGGAAGTTTGCCGGCGCACAGAATGTTCATTTCTGGCCTACCCGGCGTTTCGGTGTCAGTTGTGTTGTTGTGTGAAAAGTGTCCAACGTTGTGTCTTTGCTTGGTCGTTTAGCTTAGCCCCGAAAATGACCCCAACAAAATGGAGGGTGGGATGGAATGGTTGTATCAATCGATAAATTAGACAAGAGCTACATTGTGTTCATATCCACGATGCACTTTTACTGGTGGTAGGGAACGAAAATTAATACCAACGTGCTCGTGTGTGCAAATGGAAAACGAAGACAAGCGGTAAATTAGTGTACTAATGAAGTCATTGAAATGGTAATTCGGGCACCGAAAAAGGGAAGCACGCGAAAGAGATAGGTCGAAAATGGTGATCATTAGCATCACTCTTTCATACTCCTGTGCCTTATATGTGTGCACGCCTGTACCGGACTATGCTTATCATCCATTCCTTTCAAAACGGTCAGATAGATGGATGGATGGTAATGGACACTACATTTTTATTTCCCCGGTACATGTACGGTACATCCCTTGGGCTATTTATGTATGTGTTCGTGTTCGTGGTAGCGGCAGTCCTGTGCAATCAAACGAACATTGCGAACAAAACCATACACAAATCCTAAAGCTTCCATGGTTCTATGTTTTTCGGGAGTGCTTTTGAAGCATCCTCTAGCAATGATTCATATCTTACGTTTTTTTATGGTTTTGTGTTTTTGTGAGTACGTGGCTAAAGTGCCCGTACATTCTAGCACGGGTTTTTGAACAACGCTTTCCGAGCTTCAAATGATAAAAATCATAAAATTTTGCAAACATGAGTATGTATGATTGAAATTCCCGGACATTGGTGTTCCAGCAAGCTTAGAGCATGTTGACCTTTATTGTACTTTTTAATTCGTCAATGGTTTAATAGCGAAAAGCATTTTAAAACTAAGTGCTTCTATCATTCCAGTGCAAGATCGCATTCAATTCGTAGAATAAAAATCATTAATATGAGGCTGTTTGAAATCCGTTGTTCCAGTTTTGCGTTGGTCGAATTTCGACTCCACGGCACGATGGTCAGCAGTACAGTACGAAAAATCGATTGCACATTTTTGGGGGTGGCGAGTACAGCATAAAAAGCAAACACAGAAAAATCTGTGCCACTTTTTGGTCGAAGCTGATCAAACAATGAGACCGACAATTTGGAACGCATCGTGACATTAGGATGGAGTATTTGAAGTTTCTTTTTGGGAACGAAAGAAAAAAAAACCGATGCACTTCATGATTGCATTTCGCAAAACGAGCTTCCGGATTGTTTGACTTTTCTTTCACCATTTCGTGTGTTCTGTTTTTGTCCACTATGTTAACTTCATCGTTTACACGTACCGAATCTTGCGCGAAAATGGCATCCGAAGAACAGCTGTCAAAAGGTAGGTGGGTCGTTTTGTTTTACGTTTCACACTAATGCACCCGTTGGTGGATGGGAGGTTTTTTTTCCTCTGCATTGGAAACTGTCCACTTGGATGACAGTTCTCGGTTCGCTGGTGCAGCCTACTAAGTCCGCGCGCAGAGGCGTTGCAGTAGCGAAGGGAACACACTTTCGGGCGTTCGAAAATTCGGATGATGGCGTGTTGATGTGACAAATGGATTCATCAACGCTATCGGACACGACCGGATGTCTGTCGTCGACGTCCTTTTGGGGCACATAAAAAAGGGGACGAAGGAAAAAAAACACACACACATACACGGGAGCACATCGACATGGACCAGTGGGATTTGCGATGATCAATTCATGAGAATTGTTGCAATATGTGAGTGATATTGATGAAGGTCGACATGGTGGTTCGATGCGACCGTGGTTGACTTTCTTTCGAGCCGAACAGAAACTGCGCCATCCGGATTGCGATGGCTCATTGAGATGCATTGAATGTGGCAATGCTCCATTGGGCGACCAAACGGTTCACCGTTCGTGACTATCGTGCGGAAAGGCTTCCGAGCACGATGGTCCACATTTGGTACGAGCTACGACACGGGACATATACGTACGATTTGCGATCGACCTTTAGCCTTAGTGGTGTGGAATGTGGCATCACACTTACCGGGTAGGATCATCTTTCCTTATGTGCACTTCAGCAGTGAATTAAAACACATTCCCAGCACGCGTGCTTGCAGAACAGTGGTGGAGAATATTTAAATTCCATCTGCTTTAGTTTTATCTCCTCGAGAGTAGCAGCTTGACGTTGTAGAGAACGATAGTGTACTTGAAAGCATCTAAAAATGGAACAAAATAAAGATTTAATGGACATAAAATTATCTGCCAAACCGTGTACCACAATCTAAGCGAATAAAAATAAAACGCCTAAATTTCTGCAACCTGCATGACAAAAGTAGTTTTCCAACAGCATGCTTTAACAGTTTGAATGTTTTTCCCGACCCCACATCTACTGAACTGTGTGATAATGCTAGAATCTGTATCCACCCGAATGCTCTATCGATTCGAACCGCAATAAACAACTCGCAGTATAATTATCGACATCGGATCGTATAATCTTCGCATGTGCCCTGACCACAAACACCTCAAATCGAAGCACGAGCCGCACGCATATGGCACAAACAGGAGTTGGGGTGTGATTATTTTAACTTTTGCAGAAGCAACATTCCCCCATACGACAAGCGTGAGGAGGAAGATTTACACACGCGAAGAAATGGTGAACCGCACGGCATTCAACAACAGGTTGAAGTTCCGAGCATCGACACCAGCGGTGAAGTAATGCATTAATTTTCTAATTTATATTCATCCCATAGTTCAAAAGTTCGGTAAGGATTGAAAGTTTCGAGGCCGGCTCGAGTGGATGGCGTGATTTCCACGTCAGTGAAGCCATTAGGGTGTCGGCAAACCGGTAAGGAGGACCCGTTTCTTTGGCGGGTGTGTTAATGAGAAGCATTTTCGACTTCATCAGCTACGGGTTTGGAGTAATCCATGTCGAAGCGGGATGCTGCCACACCATCGCAAGCGTCGAGAAGGAACCGAAGCGAAGCTTGGAGCTTATGAGGTGATACATCATTCCCTTCCCACGACTCCATCTGGTCCCGTACGGTTCTGGAGTGAAAACTGACAAAATGACAGATCGGGGAATAATATAACACCAACGTTGGCGGTTGTGGAACGCAGTCAGTTTTCGGGGCTCTGGGGCTGATTTCATTCATATTCATGAGCGCGTACGAACGCGGCCTCAACGTTAGGGGCTCATTTGAGGGAAATAAGTCCCACCGAAGCCTCATATCCCTTTCGATCTACTTAGCCCACGGGTCTGTTGTCGC
Source organism: Anopheles minimus (assembly GCA_000349025.1). Taxonomy (NCBI): domain Eukaryota; kingdom Metazoa; phylum Arthropoda; class Insecta; order Diptera; family Culicidae; genus Anopheles; species Anopheles minimus. The sequence goes on from KB664277.1 coordinate 5,338,753, forward strand.
GAATCACTACCCCGCGTGTCTAAGAGTAATGACTCGAAACAGTCCAAGACTTTGCGCAGTAGCGGTTGTAGTAGATTCGGCAAGTTTAGGACGAAACTTTTCACCACTCGACCGACCTCAACTTTCGCTATTATTTGGGTTTGGAAACGGCAAACACGAGCGGAGTTCCAAGATGATGGCATACTTCTGGATGGGGAACTCTGGCCGACTACAGCTCACGCGCGTAATCTCTTCCGTTGATGAGTTTTTAAGCAGTTGGGCGGATTGACCATGGGAGCTATCGATGTCACTCATAATTCAGCTTCAAACATCGCGCACCAGACAGAAAAGCGGCAGGAGGTCGCTTCTACTGCTGCTCAAGAAGAACACTCCACCAATAGCGTCTGAAAGTCAATGGTGAATGTAATGAAAGAAGAAAGCATCGAAAACAACCGGCTACGACTCGAAACGAGTCCGAACCGACCCCGGTACTACACCAGTGTGGCCATCGCAAAAGCGATAACAAGTGTGCTAAATCTTTCCACGCGAATTGGCACGGTTTCAAGAGCGGGATTCCTTCCATTGCGGTGTACGATTTGAAAACGTTTCCCCCTTTGTGCAACTTGATCGCATTTTGCAGGACTGCCCGGTTACTCTACAGTGAGAGCTGCAATTTTAAAGGTTTAGGAGGAAGCCGGGAGGTTCAACTGGTCCGGGGTGTGGTCGTGGTAAAAAATGTTTCCATTTTTCAAGAGCTTTATCGAGTGAATCGAGTGTCAGTCAGTAGGACGCGTTGGCGAGTCTCGCTCGATTCGTTGTACTTCCTTTACGGTAGTCCCATTTGACAAATTTCTTAAGAAAAGGCAAGGGAACTTGTAACGAGTGAGAGAAAAATTTCAAAAATTGCATACTTTTAGGAATTTTTCAAAAATTGTCAACAATTTCGAATGTGCATCATTTAACCCTAAAAGTATACAATTCTCATACAAATAATTCTCAGTTACGCCCTTAGCTTGAAGTATGTGATCAGAAACCTTGTTTATAGCTTATTTTCCATTGGCAATAAGTTTGTAAGCAGGATAAACATGCTTTCACTGCATTCTGGTGTCTTCGAGCAAACCGAAACGTCTAGCCATTGCTATCCAGCGTTCTTCGAGACTGCTTATGTCTCGTTGTAAAAGTGCGCTGGACGAAGGATTTTGTAATTGCTAACCATTTATTCCACTTACAGTAGATTTTGCAGCAAACAATCCCTCCACCGGTGGACTGGATTGGTCAATCGGCTGCGAGAGGTCGATGGAAAAAAGTTAATTCAAATACCAAAGTGACGTTTGCGTTCACTGTGCCGATTTATCAACGAATCAATGCAGGGTTCAATTCGTTAGAACAAATTGCTTCCTTTTTTAACGGGGTTTGGGTTTTTTTCCAATGAGGTTGGTAAATATTATTGCCCGTTTTTGGCGCCCTCTAGAAAGTCACGAACGCCTAACATTGAATGGAACCAAACAGTTTGGTACAATCGAACGAAAACACATTTCGTCGTCGTAACAAAGAGGAAGAGTAAACAAAACGTTCGAGGTTCAATAAGGAGGAAAAACGAAAATTGATTGTAATCAAATTAATTGAGTGGGCTGGCTCGGTGTCGGTCATGGTTTATTTCTGGGGCCAGCGCCCTTTCGATAGCTTTCGCTCAAATAAAAAACGGAGCAACTGCTCGAGGGCACACGAAAAGTGATACTTTACATTCACAGAAGCGCGGTAATTGTTTGTTCGCCCGCTGATGGATTCCACCCAGCTGGGGGTTGGTGTGTTTCCACCGTATCCATTTCCGTGCTCTAAACAGTTAACAATTACTTGTTTTTAATACGTCGAGTGGAATGGGAAATATGCACACAAGGAGGGGAAAGGACACAGATTGCTATCGACTGCCGGCTTTCCGATCGATAATAATTACAGTAATGTTGCGGTAAGTAATGATAGATACCATACATACACCGGACGCATAAGGAACGGGTTGGATGAACGGCCATAAAGGATTGTTGGTAAGCCATTGCTATGCTTATCGACCTCTCCTTCGAACATTCTAGCACTCAGCACGATCTGATACTTTAATCGAAATCCCTGACAAACCTGGAGGCATGTTTTGCACATACACACACACACACACCGGTCAAGGAGGCAGTCCGAGATCCTCTTCGGCAGTCTTCTATCCCTGGCATCTGGCAGTCGGCCAACTATCCTTACTGGTGTGAGGTCGAGAAAACTTCACCGCTGGTGAAAGTATTTCACAAAATCCAGAAAACACACAGAACACCTTCAGCGATCACGTCTTGTACGGTCGGTACGGTTCGAAATTTCCCCGGGCTGTGTATGGTTTGAAAAGTTTCGCCCTTTTGCCTGTTGTGGTCGTTTGTGTGCCCTGCATTGTACCGTGTACAATGCGTCGACTTTGGGATTTACCCTTAAGCGAAGGGGAAGAAAGGGAGAGAGAGAACGAATGAATAGGCCCACCAGTGGGTGAGCATATTTCATGTATTAATACCTAGTACTACAACACAACAAAAGCTTTAACCCGGGAGTTGTTTTCCACCCCTGGAGGTGAGCTTATCGTCGCATAAGGAAGACGGAGGGTAGACACACAGTAGTTTGAGTTCGTTTTAGGCTCATTGTTGCCAAAATGGTTCACAGACCGATAGCCCTGTGTGGCGTCTGCAGTTTATGTGAACTCGAATGACCTCTTCGAATGTGTTGCAATGCAATTTACTTAAAGGCAAACCGGAACCTTCCGCCATTGGAGTCGTACGCAGATGGAGCAATCTTGGTCGTAAACAGATCGCCATGGTTTTTCTTCTTTTCCCGCTTCAAGAGGATACGAGTAAGGATGCCAGCAGTAAGAAATCCTTCCCATGGGAAGGACATGTTGGCACCCTTGTTCGCATACATTGAAATGAATATTTGTACTTCGCCTCAGCCGAGAAGCTGTTGACGGTGGCAGACAGATGGTGTTATGGATCTGTTTTAAATGCAATAAAATAAAGCAATAGAGTCGACAAGTGCAAAAGCGGGAGAGGATGGTTTTCACATGATTTACAAATGAATGAATGTGCAGTAGAAACAAAGTTTGGATTCTTTTGATAGGCGTATGATAAGTGACACAGATAGGTTGTGGTAGAATTTATAATTTAATTAAAATGTGTGTACTAAATCCTTGCCGTAACGCTATGCAGCAGATGATGGAAAAGGGAGCTGCCTGCGAAAGCTACAGTCCCAAAAACTGGAGCTTACATACGGTACGATTGAGGACGCTTTTTCCCCCACCGAAGCGTAATATTTTCGCCTGCTGCCTTTTACAAAGCATGTGAGCTGATGGTTTTGTGGTTCAAGATATGAACACTCTTCCAGGCGGTGGTAGCAACAGGACTGTTTCCTGCCATCCAAACCAGGTTGCAGCTGTCTCGCATCTGCAACTCTGCTACGCACTGCTGTGGCAATTGTGTTAGTGCTGGGAGTACCGGTGTATGCAAGGAAGCAAGAAGCATTTGCAGCAACACGTGAATCGACAGATCACTGCAGCTGAGGCACACAGTATGAGGGAATTAAAAAGTGACGAGAGTATGCTAGACAGAGCGTGTGATCCTAAAGTGTCAGTGTTTTTGCCTCATGAATGCTCATTGCACCGTCAAAGACCATCGTCGGAAGTCAAGTATGGGCACATAGGGCGACACGGTTTCGAGCCGCCTCCGAAACCATCCACACATCGCCACAGTGTCACAGTGGTTGGTTGGACCCTTTTTCTTTCCACCAGCACTTGCCACCCACAAGGATGATGCGGTCGGTTCGGTTGGGATGATGTGCTGTGAGATGAGATGAAAATTTGTCATATCAGCTACACGTCAGGACACATGTGGAACACAGTAACCATCTCGCCTTCCCATACAGCTTCGTAGCGATAGGGCACAAATTTCTACCGTTCGGATACATTGACGAAAGGTAGTACACCCGTACGTACATTGTGCATATTTCATACGCATTTGTGCGTTGGTTGAAGCACGGAAGCAGAAAAAAACCTCATTCCGCTTCTGCTAGAAATCATACACTCTGTTCTGTAGCACGAAATTGTCGTTATCGTTAGCGGCACAGTTTGGTGCGTCCTGTGTCTGGATGGGAAGCGAGGCCAATTTCACGTTGGAATTGATTTGATGCAATATCCGGCCCACCATGAAAGTGTCATCGCTTGCAATCTTGTGATTTGTGCCATAGTTTATTAAACCGTTACGCGTGCGCCACCATGCGTCTCCATCGCATTGTGCACGTGTTTACGATTATGGGATAATTCGCAACAAAAGGCTAATGTAAATCGCAACGCACCACGAGACAATGAAATGGGCGAAACAGTACTGCATAATTACTACTGCTGGGACTGTATACTCATAACAAAGCTTCCTGCATGTAGTGTACGGCTTGTTAATTTCGATTCACTATTGGTTGCAGTCCATTTATGGCGAAGTAAAAAAAAGGCTGAATTGCAATTCAATACACGAATAAATAGCACCGAGGGGAGAGAAAAAATTCTATTCGCAGAATGCGCTTCAATCGGTTCCTATTTCATTGCGGCAATTCAATTCGATTTGCAGTTTTTCATCAAACACATGCAGAATGCGAGCAGGAAAAAAGTGTAACTAAACTGTGCAAAAGTGCATTCCGGCTAATAATGGTGCATAGTTGTGGGTGTGGAAAAAATAATACTCAACCGATATTCACCGTTCGATTGACCAGCGTTTCCAAAACGATTGTGCTGACCCCGGAGCAATCCGATACCGATTTATTTGTTCGGCGTTCACGGGAACATCAATTAATAGACCTGGCGCAATGGGGGAAAAAAGCTCAATTTCGAACGGAAATTCGAAATGGTCATGAGGAATGTAGTGAGGTCAAATGGTTGTGTTATAAAAAGCGTGATGTTGATAGGGTAAACGTCCTACACAGATGCTTGGTGTCAGTTGGTTTGGAATGGTGTTAAAACTATTAAATAATTTTTACAAATATTAGAAAAAACATCAGAATGCAATTTGAGGCGTTGATTGATTTTATTTACAATATTTTTTTTTATATGTAACAAAATATGGTAAGGAATTTGATTGTGTACTATTTTACTGACTTTGTGGACTGCTGCTGCAATATGCTGTTGGTTAGAATAAAAATTGGAAAAAAGAATAAAAATTGGTATAAAACTCAGCAACAATAGTAACATTGATGTTGAGATTTTTTGTCATCAACCGGTTTTTCTACAGTTTGAAAAAAAGTGAAGAATAAACAAGAGGTTTGTCTCTCACTTCGGAATAAAATGAAACATATTTAATAAAGAGTTAATACAAAGATTGCTTTTTTCACTACAATAAACTTTCAAACATTTAAAACTTCAACGCAAACGTGATGTTCATCTAGCTTCTTTAGTTCATGCACCATATGGAAGGGTGCGCATGCGTGAATTCATTTATCATCCCTTCATAGTTCTCGACGAGTTCATTCGTTCAGATGTTCATCGTAACGGTTATGGATGCTGAGGAATCAACAAGAGGATTGCATATATTGTATGAAGCTGTAAGGCGATCCCCAAGTCCCTAATTTCAAACCCAATTGCCATAAAGGTTGTCTGTGTCAAAGCAATGGCAGAGTAATTGATAATGATAGTATGCTTTTGATCCGTAGTGCAATTTATGAATGAATGTTCCAACACTTTCACAATAAAGCGAAGTAAAACGACTAGTGCAAGGCTAGCAGTGACGCAAGGACGTAAGCTAAAACAGCATTGAAAGCATGGCGACAAGAGCAAAAGGCGCCACACTGTCGGCAGTGTGTACTGGTGTAGGGGTTCGTCGGACACGGAAAGCGATGGGAGTCCTTCCTGCGGGAAGCACACACGCAACCGAACGCCAGACAAAGTAGAAAATCGTTAGGAGAGTAACGGCGAAATATGAGCAATCGACCTTCATCGCGGTACACAAGAGACGAATCAAAATGGAGCCGCGTGGACGAGCGTGAGTTGGGAAGCTGCAGATGGCGACGGAATGGCCACTGATTGTTACCCCGGTCGGAGGCGAACTTGCTTCCCACTGTTGATTCCCCATTTACAACGCGAGCTAGACGTTCGACCCTCGGAATGGAGCAAAATCGAAACACACCACGGGGTAAGCGCACTACAATGGATCGATGGTTTGCACGAACGGAGGACTATTCCGGCCAGCAGATCAATGATGATTAAAACGATCGAACCCAGTTGTGTGTGCGGGGAATGGTGGGTTGGGCGACTGTTTGTCTGTTTGCTGTACCATTCTCAACCTTGCCCGATTGGGCTGGACCGGCCGATGAGATGATAGATGATGTTGTGTAAATAATGAAACATGAAGCCCGTTGGTTATTTTTCCCTGGAAGAAATATGCCCGAACCATCAGGATTCGGCTTGGAGGGTTCGATGGGTTTTATGCTCTTATGCTCATTTCGTCCTGTCCGGGTTTGTCAGGGTTGTCGATATGCTCTAAAATATAATGCACCTAATCCGATGCCGGTCATGTGAAACATGTCAAAATGATAAGGTTTACAGGGGTTTAGGCGGCATCGTACGGGATAGCGTCTTACCATTAATAATGAGCAACGGTTTCGGTAGATTCTGAAGCTAAACGAGTTCTGAAATTAGCAATGATTGAAGGTTTAATGAGTCAGCCGAAAGACGATTGGATGTGCATTAATAATTAAACGAACGGTAGATTTGGATGGTAATATTTACACGAGGGTGTCACAAAACGTAATATGCAAGCCGTTTTTCACATTCCTGGTCAAATATGATGCTGTCACACTAAAACTTTTCCAATATGCGGTTAAAACGAAAATGATGTTGTTTGTTTTATCTGGTCTCGTAAGCTCTTTGAAGGGTTGGAATAAGCCGAAAGTTATTCGCGTTGCGAAGGATGCTTCATTATAACCGAGGCAAAAATACCTTTCAGCAGCTCCACTCCTTCCAAGAATAGATATTTATGTGTGTCACTTTAACTTGAGCCTTGAAATCACGTTCTGGAGAAAAATGTATTCACTTTAATCGCTTTTCAAGCTACATAAATACAACGTAGTTTTGAAAAAGATTTATTTAAATTTTTAATTTCTAAGAAGAAAATCCATAGAGGAAAACTCTAGTAAACATTTTGACAGCGGACATATTTTGACAGCTGTCAAATTTGACAATTGTTAGTATGGTAGTAAATCGAGGTAATTTGAAAATTTATATTATTTTTCATTAATTTATAGTGTTATTGGTCTCGTCATCTACAAAGTGTAACTATAGATTTAATTTCCATTTTTTTTTGTCCAGCAGTGTACGGGACCGTTGTCCATATTGTATGCTACATCTATCTGCCCACCAAACATGCAACGTCTCATGATTGATAATGTCAATTTGTCTTTGTTGATGGGGTTTTTTCTTTTTCCATTCTCGACATGAGTCTCATTTTTCGATGTATTTTTTCTCGCTGTAAACCGGATAGTTTCATTTTTATCCCAACGTCGGCTGAACCCGAACCTCGGATCGGTGTGCATCCTCTCGAACTGGAGATGAGCTGGGTATCGTTTTGTTGTGTGCCTATACATTTATCCCACTCCCTCGTTTTCCACCCCAAACCCCTTTCGGAAGCAATTTAACACGCGACCTAACAATGGAGTAAGACATGCTAAACTTTTACTATCTTCCCGGCAACAATCTTTCGGCACTTGATGTGCATGGCGGCTTGCTTAGAGCCTTAAACCCCAAATTGAATTTGTTCATTCTCATTTTCGGTGCAGCAGACTGGAGGACCGCAACATCTGAACCGAAGACCCTTTGGCCGACGGGTTTTTCGTGCCTGGTGCGAAACAGTGCACGGTGTCGCGCTCGCCTTGGTAACAAACGTAACCCAGTAAAGGTGGGAAGGAAAAATCGTACCAAATGGTAGCTTTCCTGTGGTTTTCCAGCGTCGTGCACATTTAGCGAAAGGAGTGAAACTATAAACTGGCAGCTGTAAATTGAAATTTATTTCACTCTTTTGAACGGGGCAAAACTTCATTTGACGCAGTCAGCCCGTGAGGAACCCGAGCGAGACGCGCACACTGGCGCCATACTGCGTTTCAAGCTTCCTGCGTTAGGTATTTGGGGAAGAAGCGAGTGGGAGGGGAGATAAAATAAACCGGCAACACCGTCAATGGCGGGCAAGCAATGGCAACCGGTTCCGGAGCGTTGTTCGTGGCTCGTAATTTATGATAAACAACAATCGAATGAACTTTTGTGTGCGATATAGCGCAGAAACGTGGGAATTTATAAACTTATTTAAAATGCAGCACATTTATTTGCATCGTGTTGGGTGGTGTGGTGTGAGGGGAGGCGGTGGTGGCAAAAAAGGAGGGAAAACGAATCACCCAGATGCAGCTCATTTTAATGCGGAAGCTTACACGACAAGCTTAGGGAAGCTCGACCACATTTCAACACGTAAGCAGCGGCAATAAAAAAGTACCATTGCGAGTATACTTCGGCAGCAACTACTTTTGGCATAATAAATGAAACACTTTGTGCTGGGCTGAGTTGTGTGGGTGATGAAAAGCGAAAGCTCCCAGCACGGGGTTATGTGTTTAACAAGATTTCACAGCGCAGTTGTTTACAAATTCACGAAACGAAAAAAACAACATTTAAATTGTTCAACCAAAGAGTTACTTTTGATATAAAAATCAGATTGAATAATTGATTGGTTCAATTGAAATTTCATAACATCACACCGGCAACGATCAGCATGTGCTGTTTTGTAGCCAGCTTTTTTGCCCCAACATTCAACAATCGATCACAGCATGCTTGTGCTGTACGTTTACAAGGTATGAAAGTTTATCGGTCGATTGTTGTTGTGTTGCCACCCAGTGCTAACGGTCAAACTAGCTCTGTATCCCATAGCAACTTGACTGCATCGTTTGAAAAGTTTCACTTGCCCGGTGAAAGTCGAATGGTTTGAATAAGCTTTTTTTTCTCGCACTCTCACACTCTCTATTACTTCCTCTCTATCTCTCAAGTATTTTCCATGCATGGCAAGTGATTGCAATAGGTTAACTTTGTGCTAAAACCTCGAAGCGATAATGTGAGAATGGGAGAGCTTGCTTGATGGATGAAGCGATGAAGATGAAGTGCAGTGCGCCATTTTACTGCTTCATCGGGCATCAAGTGCAAGGTATGTTGAACGTTGGACAAGCATGACGATACTCGTGACGATGTTCGTACATATCCCGTTGATGGTTTTGTTAAAAGAAACAAGGCAGTTGTTAAAAATGCTCTTACGTCAACGAAATTGCATAACTTTAGGGGTGTTTTGGAATGTACTACGTTTTATGATACGAATTCTAGGAAATAATTATAAACCCCTGATGATATGCAACTTGCAATACAAAGTATTCCTGATAACATTTGTTTGCTCATTATTAATGACTTAAACCGATTTTTTTCTCTACTGTAATAATTAAGACAAGAAAAGATGTTAAGCATGTAATTACTGCTAAAAATAGAGGACAGGACTAGCTGGTGTAATTTGAGTGCAATGAAATCAATATTAGCTCGATTTTCTTGTTCCTTTATATCCCTTTTACCCGGAATACCCTTCCCCATGGAGACTCCTTACAAGTGAAGCATTAGTTGACTAATTTATTCAATAAGATCCATGTTCCGGCATCATTCCGGGCGTAATACTCTTTTGCTGAGTGAGTGACTCTTGAGTTAGGGAAAAGTTGTTTGCAAAATTTGCATTTCGCCTTACCATGCTGACAGGAGAAAGTTGTTGAAATGATAAATTAAATCTCAACTCCAGCACAACTAGCCAGCTGCTAGAAGGTGTTGGGAGTTGGGGCATTCAACGAGTGTGTTTGTTTGTGCAGGGGAATCAAAATTTCGTGCCTGTCGAAAAACCACTGTCCGCTGTGCTAAGCAACAACAATGAGTTTGGGAAGTGATTTTAATTTGCAGTTTCAGGTGGTTTTGTCAGCTGCCGAAGTGTTTCGTTTGGAGCGTTTTTAAGTTCACGGTTAGCTGTGTTTCTCCGAAAGTGTCAAGCTTGATTGGATTGTAAGAAGTTGGTAGTTTGGTTTGTTTTTGTATTGATTCATAGAAGTTTAGTAGATTTGCATATCTTTGAGCGCAATTAAGGTTGCCGTGTGTGCAACACAATCCTTACGAAGCAGGAATCGGTATGATTCAAAGTACCGCTCGAGAGGAAGTTCGAAATTGCTATTTTCGATGCACAATAGCTTACAACTGTGCACGGGTACATTCGAGCTCGTACGTACCTGTACTCAGGAAAACCAACTAATCACTCCATCTAAATTATTCAGCCTCAGGATGTCGGGAACCAGTACCAGAGTGAAAATAAGGCACCGGGAGGATCATTTATTTCCTTCCTTACTCTGCTGCTCTTCTGCAGTTTTGCCTCCATACGCGACTTGTTCCGTGATGAAGGTAAAGGCTAATTATTATAGAGTTTGCCTACAGGATCGCCTTCACCGTCAGCACATGCAACGGGAGCGTGAAGGTGAGCTGTGAAATGAATTCGAATTAATCATGCCCAACGGTGTCGGTGTGACCGGATGCTGGAAGGGTTGAAATGAATATCTTTCCATTCGTTCGAGTTAACACACACACTCGTGTTGTGTGATATCTATAGGTCATGGTGAAATTAAAGCGTATATCAAGTGTCCATACTTCCAATAAATATAAAGAAAAAAAATACATTAACTATAAGCCTCAATTTGAGATTGTTAAAGCCTCCAATAGTCCAATCTGCAGTGGTGTAATAACGCCTCGGGAAGAACACTGTTCCGGCTGCAATTCTCGAGAGAAATCGAACCCTTAAAAGCTTCACGGATAAGTCGGCTTTTGAGTAACAGATCGCCTGCTCAAATTTCTCGCCCTCAAGCAAGCAAACAGAATTCCGCAGCATGGAACCCTAGCCCGACCACCAATTAGGCGATTGGTGATGTAGTAAAGTTAGTCAGCACCAAAGTACTTGCTCCGGATAGTTAACCTTCACTCTCGCCGGGAGCTTACTGGCAGCGTGTGGAAGAAGCAGGCCCCATTAGTCGATCTAAATAAGCTTTAAAATATTCATACCATCAAAAGCATCTGCCATCCGTTGGAAGCATACGGAAGCACTCGCTCTATTCCCACCGTACGCCGCAGAGTAGCTCGTTTCGTTTGTGAAATTTGATAAATTTACCTGTTTTGTTTTTGATGCATTGTTGACGGGCAGGTATTGTATTATGTGTTAAAATTTGTATAGATAATAAATGCGCGGTTTTCCACACACGGTTCGTAGTGCATTCGAACCCCGGCTTGCGTGGGGAGTGGAGACAGGAGTTAAAGGATGCAAATTAGTTTATGTATTTACGCTCGTTAGCGATACGCAAACAGTACAACCTCACAAAATCCCAGCCTCTCACACACACGCACATACGAGCGCGCCTTCGCTTAAGTACTTGCAACTACGTCAAGGAAGTTTGAGTAGGGTTGCTGTAGGCGTCTCTGATTTCGGTTAACCGTGGGAAACTTCTTGCCGTGAAAATAGGGCGTGAAAAGCGTTAGAAATGCATGCTATCATTAGCGTACCCTGCGAAGCGTGTGCGCTTCTGTGTGTGTGTGTGTGTGTGTGTTGGCCGCTCTTAATGACAAGCATCTGACAACACTTGGAAACAGCTGAAATAAATCAAATTTGCATTCATTATCCTTCCCTCCCGAGGTGGAAAGTTCCTTGTGTTCCGGAATCGGGATTTCGCGGCTTGCGCATCCTTATCACTTTAGGTGGTAGAAGCAGGCACGGGTCAAATGGACGGAACAAGGCAGTAATGAAATAAGCAGTATGGACCACTGATTCTGCTTCAAAGTCTGTTATTTCGCAGCGGCGGCCACACTAAAGCGGATCGCTCGCGTACGGTTCGCGTTGCGAGGCATTCCGGGGCCAACTTAAAGCTGCCCGTGTCAGGTGTCTGGAAAATGATTTCTTTGAAAAACCCCCTTGTTTGCGAATCATATACCTGGTGGGAAGAATGTTTGCGCACGGTTTCATCATTTCATCTCGCTGAACCATAACAAATATGATGAGTGATTGTGTTTTAAATCCCAAAGTTCGGTGCAATTAATGAAAACCGACTGCCGCTGTTGCGGAGTTTTGGTTTTGCGGGTAACATCCATTAGCTGATTAGTGAAACAGTAATGTACGAAATACTTGCGCACTGTGCGCACGTTTGTTATTGATTTCTTGGAGGTTGTTCACGCTTACTGCTGGTTGCTGGCAGCGGGAACATTCGATACAATATCGCACCAAATGACTACGCATTATGATGACTACGTTGCGATGGGAGAAAATTGTGAAAATACTTCCCATACGTACGGTACGCAGAATTTGTTTGTGTTATCAGTACGTACCACTGCACCATCCGGTGCGAGCCGTGTGTGAGCAATAATAGAAGAAAAATATAACAACTTGCACCATCTGCGATGGAGAAGCCTGGTGGTTTACTTGATGAAATGTAAATTATTGTACGTGTGCGATCGGTTTGCTGGAAACGGTCCATCCATCGGAGCGGTGATGCGTTCAGGTCGTGTTTGAAGTGAGTTTTGCACGTTGCAAGAGGCAAAGCTCGTGATTGATCGTATGGCACATGATGGGTTTGCCAGCCTGTCACAAGCATGGGGCCATATTCACCCGAATGTGTCTACGGATGTAACATGCAACAACCCCCGGGATCAAACTGTAACGATCGGTCCCCATTGTGCCCCCGATCAGTTCATGTACCTATCGTTCCATCGGGCATGATTTTATATTCTCTGTGTTATGGGAACATGTTCGAGTTATGCGATTCGGATAGCTTTGGTATATTTTCTGGGAATTTTCAACAAGATATCTGCATGCTGTAACGAACTCTAGTCACCTGTTTGCGGGAAAATTAAGCGAACCGGGAAGAGAAGAATTTCTTATTTGTGGTTTGTTGAGGTGTTTAATATGTACATGAAATTGTGTTTGATTAATGATTATGGAGTGATTTCCGGGCATTTCAATTACTTCTCTTTAAACGATACTGTTCAAATATTTGAAATTCACAGAAATGTGTATTTACAAAACTAATTGTATACTTTCAGATATACCAAGAATCGAAACCGCCTAAAGTTATGCTATCTGCATCACAATAATGCTTTGTTTAAGCTTTTCTAGTAGTTATTCAGAACTGAAAGATTGACCACACTTAGGAGTTGGGATGGAGGGAATGTAAGTTTAATAACAATCGTCCCCAACTTAACTTTAGCTGGAATGGGAAATTTTCGATGCATTAAATTTGCACTCCAAATCAGTGGAAATCAAATTTGTAAACCACATCAAATCGTAGCTGTTTCCTGCCTGCAAAATTCCACCTCTTCCCCCTCGTTCTAGTTTGTAGCAGCGATTGACAATTACAGTTTTAATTAAACATTTCCATGTTATCCGTGCCGTGCCCGGTTCAGGAAAGAGCTGCGTTGGTATTTACGTACGGTGCGGGAATGTTGTAGCATAATACTGCCGTACCATAAGCTGCCTCGTACACGGAAACACCGATAGTCGAGCGTGCTGGTTTCTTGCCTGCTGTTGAGCGCTTCGAACAGTGAATGGAAGTAGCGATGGTCGCTTTTTGTGGCTGTCTTGTCGATGGTGCAGCTCGGATGAACGAAAAAGGATGAGCCTGCTTTTTGTCTGGTGCAATGGAATTAGAAGCAAAACCCCCCGCCCGCCAAGCACAACGACCGCGGGAAGGAAACTGTGTTTGTTGGTCATGTTTTTGCATAGTTGTAGCTTGATAACTAACCCCATCATGCCATCATCATGCCGGCTTTTCCACGTTTCCACCGGGCCCGTGCAGCGGAAGGATATGAATTTGTAAAATAAAAAACCACAACAATACCCACCCAGGAATTCGCAGAAAGGAATCGACACAACGGCGTGTTCCATCATGTATTGTGCTTGTTGGCTTAGTTTCAATTAACATGGAAATGAAGTATCAGCGCGAGCAAGAGTTCCCCTTTTTTGTGCCATTCAGGCGAACAAAACGATTATCTCCGTTTCGTTCCGATATACTAACCGATTTGAAAACAACGAGGAACTATGCAAGCAAATCGAACATTTACTTCTCGCCACATGGGTGGGTGACGTTTGCGGTCGTGGAAGTTTAAGCATTCCCGATTGGTTGTGGGAAGACAATAAAGCAGCTTTGCAAGTTCTTTTCATCATTTTATTCGCATCACTAATGCTCGTAGCGCGATAAGCTTGCGGTGGCTGGTGGCTTTCGCGCGTTCGTGGGTAGGGATTTAGTGTGTTTGGGTGCAATAACTTTCCCGGAATCCAATGGGATAAACTTGGGAAGTTTTTTGACTGCTAATGGTGTTTGATGATGGTGCGTGGTAGAATAGCAAGAGCGAGGAAAAAATGCAAACTTTTAGTTATAAACGCGTCGCAACAGTGTAAAGTAGGAGTAGGACACGTTGAGCAGCTTTTGAAACATTTCCAGCGTCATCGGGTATACGTTGCCCACTTTTATCTGCAAGTAGAGGTTAGGGTTGTTTTCTTAGTACATACTTCGAAAAGGGAGATGTACAGCGAACTTATCATTTCTTAAAATTTAGATTTAAAATTCAAAATGACTGAGATTATGTTGTTCTCCTTCTTTTTGCTTGACGTAACTACCTACTTCGATCATGTCATCGAACCTCAGCTTATGTTATTGCAAATACATAAATAAAATCTTCCTAGTAACAAATACAAACCGCCTAAATGTATGCAATCTGCACGTCATTTTTCACCACAGGAAAACGGAAAGACAAACCTACCGCCATTGGGCGCTGAGCACGTGCAATGATGAGTATCAGCTTCTTTCGAATGTGTTCGTCAAAGTCTGGCCAGGCTCCGTTGTAAATGGCATCTCCAATGCCGAGACTCTGCAATGGGAAACCATACCACGCCATTGTGTAGCAAGTCACCTACGAAGCAGCCCATTGTAAGCAAACCTGTTCCAGAACCTCGTTCGCATGCCAGTAGAAGGCAAACATCTGCGAGAGTATCATGAAGATGTACGATCCAATCATTATCATCTGCGCCAACTGATTGCTCTAGTGAGAAGCCGAAAATGAACCCGAAATGAATGCGATACGGAACGTTCCCACACACCATCCAAAGCGCACACTTACAATGCTGAGAAGAAACAGCAGTGCGCACAACATCATCCCAAACGAGAGGAACTCCAGCAAACACAGATGGGTGACGAGCGAGTTGAGATCCTGCACGTATCTATCCGGAGCAGTTGCGGAGCGATTAATGGCCCTTTTCGCGACACACAGCCGGGTAGGTCAATCCCGGTCGGTCTACTTACTGGATGATTTGTTTGTGATACTTCAGACACTCCTTCAGCTCGGCGAACAGTGTGCCCGGGTTACGTCCGGTAGCCATCCCGTCCAGCTGCAATCGGCCGAGCCGTTGCTTCAGGGCCGCTATCTGGACGAGCGCGAACAGGGTGCAGGTGGCGTAGAAGCTGGTGAACGGGATGTACATGCAGCACGCCGGAAAGGTAAGGTAGACCTGCAGTACAAACACAACCTCGTAGGTCGGTGTGGCGAGTACGTCCACACCCGGTATCGTGACGCCGTACGGCAGGCCGCGCCCGGGCACAAACAGGGGATAGGTCACAAAGCAGGCACTAATGAAGGCGCCCAGCCACAGGTTCGATATCGATAGCATCCGGCCACGGCGTGTGTACCGCTCCAGGATGGGTCGGATTTCGTTATTTTTCTGCCCGGAACGGATGAAAGGAGAGTCCAATGCAAACAGCGCATAATTTCGTCACTAATGGTAAACAAAGCAAGGCTAAGCACGAACCGATCCACTTCCTGGTGCTGGACGGGACTCACCTCGAGCAGCGTATACTCTGCGGCAACGCCTTCAAAAAATGTCTCAAATTTCCGTCGATTGATCACGAGAAAGGAGGTACGCAACTATTCCACCCGTAACGACCGGAACATCCATTTTTTGGGCGGGGGGTGAAATGTCCACACAAAAAATATACCATTAACAGTGCGCTTGGGTGGAATAGTTTCAAACAGATTTGCCCACCACTTACAATGAGGTTAAAGTACAGCACCGTAAAATATCCGTTGATAATGAGCTCGCTCATGTCGCCCCAGGACGAGTACAGTTTCAGGAACTGGAACACGTTCAGCATGGCGACCGGTATGCAACCGACCAGGAAGCGTGATAACCGCGGTCGCCGCAAATACGACCAGAACAGCCACACTCTTACGTTGACGCCAATTATCGGACACTCTTCGATCAGCATTTTCCGTTGCGCGACGATTTTTCCCAGATCTGGCCACTCTTCGGTTCCTCGTACTTATAAGCCACCTTTGTAACGGTCCCGATGCTTTATATGTTCCCAAACCGGTGGGGGGGAAGGTTTTTGTGGGTTCGAAATTGATTATAATCAAATTAATTGAGTACCGTGACTTTTGGAGCAAATGATAGGCTTCACTGACCCCGGCGCAAAGGAAATTCCGTTGCGGTACCGTGGTCACAGCCCGTGCCTTTTTTTGCGTGGGAAACCAAGCAGCTGGGAAATGGGGATGAGTTTTAAAGCTCTTCGAACTTTGATTTCAGTGGCCATTAAATTGAATTGCGTCGCTAAATTGTATCAGTTTTTATCGATATCTCATTACATTCTTCGGGTCATGTTTAGGTTTCCTCTACTCCTGGTGTGTGTTAGTCGAAGCTCAGCGTGACACGAATGGTGCTGGATGTGAACCATGGAGAATGGAGCGCACAACACAAAAGGCTCCATCATCTGCCGTCGAATGTTTTGGAATAACTACATCACCTAGACCCTATAGAGTACACCGTCGCCCGAAATCCTCCAGGCTGATGCACAGAAATGAACCTCGATTCCGGAAATGCATTCAATGCAGCCTGCGGTGAAGCAATCTTTTTATTTCGGTCACTGGCAAACAAAAAACCAACACGAAGAAACGACACGAAAACGCCGTGTGTTTGTTCAATTGAGATTTTTTTTTTCGAACGGGACAGGAACAACCGAGTGGGCATGTTCAGATTCGGCCTGTTTTGACGATGCACTAGCACTAGGTCCTGTGTTCCATTCGGTTTTAGTGTACTTCTTCTACCTTATCCCACCCTTACAGGGCGGTCGGTATGGCAATGTGACTTTCTGCTCCATTCATTCGGAACGTATATATGGTAGTGCTTCAGTCACCAACAAAAAAAACTTCTGGCACATATACATTCAGAGCCTGCAGAAGGGGTAGGAAAAAATTCCCCAGCTAAAACCCCATTTTGGAGTAGTGCCAGTGTGCCACGGGTAACAAGGATGGTATAGGCAAGACGACTACTTTTTCAGCTTCCTTCTTTAGATGCCCCAAAAAACCCAAAACCCTAGAGTCGTAGTAGCCAAACTGCATCCACATTCCGATATGCTGTTGCCCAGCCTCCCGACCTGGCTAACGATTTCTAGCGAATCTTTTGACTTTGTTCGTCCTGTTTTGTTCTTTCCTTCGCTTGAATTCGCCGCTCGCGGGACAGCAACATCCCCAGTGCAGGTGCATATGTGACGGGGTGGCGGTTTGACGGTGGTAGATTCAAAACCATTCAATTCAAATTACGGCCACCACCAGCATCGGGTTCACATATATGCATCGCGTTACGCTTGGTTAGCCGCAGGGCACCCACCCGGGAACAGTGGAGTTGATTTTCATATCCCAATAAATTATCGTTCGTCCTCCGGCAACAGGATGCAGGATATACCGGAGGAGCAGGCAGCAAACGAGCAGTCATGGCGGAAGTAGCATATTGGATATTTATGAGACTCGATAGGGAGAGGCAGCGATGGTGGCATTACTGTGATGCAATCGTTCTTAACAAATCATTAAATCATATGCACAAAATTGGGAACGAAATCAGTTTCGTTTGTGCTTTGACCTGTCAGTAAATGGGCCAGCCGAAGTAGTGCTGCTTCGGGGGAAGGTTTGATTTAGTTGCTCTATGTGGATGTTTCCATGGATAGTATGAGCACACAAACATATCAAACAAATGCTGTATCGATAGCGTATCGTATTGTTGTGTAATGCATATGGAGCGCCTAAAGGTATGCAATGGGTGGTAGAAACATTCTTAATAGTGTGCATTTTTTGTGTAACCTGGTTTAAGGTTAGTTTGATGAACTCGAAAAATTTACAACCTTGTGGGGTGATAGGTGATGTAACATTTTATTTTGCATACCTCCAGGCGAAATGCACACGTCTCACTGAACAGGTTACTTGCATCCGTTTTTAACACATTTGGTGATGCAGAGAGTTTCGTCTTCTTGACTACATGACCTACTAGACCTACTACTCACACTTATGTTAGTCCTTGGTTCTGAGAGCATCAGCCAGAAAGTCAGCCCTCATTTCATGATGACCAAATAAGTAACGATTCAACGTCTTTTAATATATTACAACGAAAGCTGAAACAATGGATAGAAATAAAGGGGAAAAGAAAATGTTTGTTTATTTCGTTTCGTTAGGCTTTTTTGTGGCTTGCCCAAAAGCTACTGATTATAATTTATAGTAGCTATAATAATCTTTTTCTTTTATGTCCCTACTACCTCGCCCGATGTGACTTATTCAACGGCAAAAGGATAGTCCGTTTTTTCCCAATTTTATTCTTTCTTTTGGTCTATCACGAGAATGAAAGAATGTCAACTGAGTTTACTTTTCACTCACAATAATTCTCCTAAATCACATGCACATCACACGACCAATTTACAAAAACTGAGCCAGAAACGTATGGTTTTGTATGCAAAACATTCAATCATAATTCAATAGTATCAATTTATTCGCTTTGATTACAGTAATTACACAGTAAAACAGTGTGATTTAAAATACTTGGAACATAACCATAACCAATCAATGTCGTAAACAACTGTCACTGCTCGATCCAATCATTAGCGCCTGTGTTGCATATCGGGATTAATTATAAATCCAATTGCATAGCTCAACCACCAGAAAAGCTTCAAATAAAACTTCTAACACACCTCAGCTTTCAAGGGTGCCAACAGACTGCCGGACACCACACCGGTGCACATACACACGTGAGTTTGCGTCTCGGCGCGCTTTGCCAAAGTCCGGTCGCGTGCAGCAGCCGGATGTTGCTCCATAATTAATTACAATGAGCTGCCGGTTCGTACACACCCGTGATCGTGATCCATTCCAGCCGCACTACTGCTAATCGGTTGTTAGTTTATTTGTTGATTCAAATTTAATGAAACTTCTAATGGGGCAGGTGAAATTGAGCGTACAGGGCTGAACGCGTGCCGCGCGTGCACGGTTGCTCCTGTTGCTTTCAATTTTGTGTCCGCACTATACACTGTTCCGTTGGCCCGTCGTTGGCAGGGAAGGAAGTTGTTCATAAATTTATAAATTATGCATCCACTATGGCCGTTTCGTTTCTGCCAGACCATACCTGCGAGGGTACCTGGGAAGAGCATTTGTTCCGCTAGCTTTTCAAACTTATTTCCGACTGGTGAAACGGTGTAGCTCGCTGGTTGCATATTGTATGAGCCGAATTTAGCTAAAAACAGTTGTACGGTGCTTAGCACGGCGATTGATAAAACATTGATCTCTCGACCGAGCGGCACGGATTGTCTTTTTCGGGGGTCGGGTTGCAATGTTGGATTAGCCATAAACGAAACGATTTGGAACTTTCGTGTGTCTGTTTATTTCCTTCATTTCGTTCTTCAGCTCATTCTAAATGCAACACAAAGTGACGCTTGATTGAAACAACGCATTAGTGAGGCTTTAATTTAAATCTACTTCTGCGCACTCTTTAAAACACGCGGATTGAAATTAGCAAAGAATTAAAAGGGGCAAACGATAGGAAGGTACAGTTCCGCGAATTAATTGTCTATCATTTCGGAACGGTAATTTGATTAGCACTGCCACTTTCCGTAACCGAATGCAATTTGCATTCCACGCCCGGGAACCATCGTGGGTGTTCCGGACGCTTCCATGCGGCCCAACAGTGGAGCTGGTGGTTTGTTGAATTTAGCAGAGATTCGCGAAGCACCAAACGACTAACTTTTCCAATATATGTACGTGTGCAGAGTTTGTACTCACATATCCTCTCGTACATGTGTGTGGAGGAATTCTTGCACGATACTCATTTCTTGCGTGTGACGAAGTGGGTTCGTAATTTGTGTTAGCCAAACTTTGACACGTGCAGCAGACACCACCCTCGCTCACTCTTTTTGTCTCCACAACCATCCGACAAAAGGTACTTGGGAGGACAATCTTACTGTAAGAATATTAGTAGTTTGGCTTAATTCTCCTTTCATATCCCATGCCAAACGGCTCTCTGGAAATCGTCGCTCAAACACGCACCAATTTTCCCAGGAAAGGTCACACTGCCTTATCAAACGAGGCTAACAAGCTCTTTCAATGCTTAGAAAAAGCTGTCTATGCTATACAAATTGCATAACCTGCAGGCGTTTTAAAGGTCCTGTATACTAGGAGTGACGATAAACTAGCCTAAAAGTATGCAACCACATCTCAAAATTGGATAAATATAGTATAAACTCTACAGATTCGTCTCCGTGTCCTTGTTAGCAATATGGTAGTGCTTCCTAACGAATCAGTTGTCTCCTGGGAAGCTAACACACTCATATGATCATACATGCGCGCGTGTTGGTCGCGAACCCAAAACCAAAGGTGATCATTTGCACCCTGCACGTGCTGTTACACCGTGCATTTCCTTACCAACTACAAATAGCAGTCTTACACCTCTGTGCACCCCCTGTGCCAGATATTGCCACCGATGGAAATTCAGACAAAAGTTAGTTTGGTGCATCGAAACACAAAAGTTCACTTTATTTCGTTAAAAGTTTCGTGATTGTTTCCATTCTATGCCAGCGATGGATGCATTCCTTTGTCCTGTTACCGTCCCTTTCCGCCGTGATTGAAAAAGCAATACAGTGTAGTTTTGTAACGATTTCGATTCGGGTGTGTCAGTGTTAACTTTGTCCCTTACAATCAGAACTGTGCGGGGCTAACAAACCACTGAAACTAAAGCAAAGCTCTCCTCCCTATAAAAGGCATGGCTGGAAATGGAGTGTTATATATTTCCATGCAATTCGCTAACCAGTGGAATCGACCGAGAGTTTGTCACAAAGCGCAAACTCTTCAATCGGTACGCTAAGAAATGCAATCAATCAGAGGAATGTGCTTGATTTTCTGTTGTTTTTTTCTTTATATTTCCCTAGTACCTCATTTCGCCTGTATCTGCACCGAGCATTATTACATTTGTTCTCTTTGATGAAACGAGTGAACGGTTCTGATTACAAATGAGATAGAAACGGATGAAACGGGATCAGCAGGACTAGTTCTTTTTTTTCTCCCACTCCACAAATCCACAACTTAAGACTTAAGTGTAGTGCAGCTTCTTTCGGTGGTTGCTTTACAATTGAAAACACACTGGAGAAAGCTGTCACCACCGCATGTGCAACCCAAGCTGGCCGATGGCTGCAGGTTCGTTTCTCCTTCTCTACAAAAATTCTGTCCTCTTGTCGTTAGAAACTGGAAAAACATCTACCCCACATACACGTGCGAAAGACATGTGTCCGAGAAAAGAGGCAAACTGGCACAAACAGCTCGAACCGCTGCATGCTGCTGAGAGGAAAATCAATGTTGCTTCTATTGATTTCCAACCCATTTCCAATAGAATAACGATTCAAACGTTGATGGCAGATACTTACGAGTAGAACAGTTGCTACGGCACGATCTGTTGGGGGTACTGGCATTGATGGTGGTCATCGGTTGGTTATTGCCGGGATTTGATGGGTCAAACCACTCGTGTGTGGGTATGCAATCGAGCAAAACGAAACCAGAAACATGCTGTCGTGACTGGTTGAAGCTGGAGAACCCGGGATACGTACACATAATGAGATTATTTAGGGGTTCGGTTTTGTTGCATGTGAATCGGTTTGTATCGTACGGTTTAGCAAACATTAGCATGAGCAGGAGTACTTCTCTTAATATTGTGTTTCAATCTGGGCTATCGTTTGAGAAACAAGCATTTTTACGAGCAGTGCTGTTTATCTCAATGGGAAGTTGATTTTTGGTGGGTTGAAAGCAACAAAAGCATAGATGATTTAATAAAGCATTGTTTGTGATTTTCTCTTGTCTACATTGATTGCCAAGATAGTAAAAAAAAGAATAGTTTTGTATTGTAGGTTGCATAATTTGAGGCGGTTTGTTTTGCTCGTAGTATAGTATATAGCGAAGTTAACGCTGTCATAGCGCCTACAGATATGCAAAATTAACCCATTTCTCCTTTTATTCTCCTCATATTCTCCTTATTTAATTTATAGATTTATTCCTTTCGTTCATAACGACACAAAAACACTTGTCTCCCCCAGAGCAAAAGTATAGTTTGATGGAATTGCTGGCAGAATTCTATTAAACATAACCTAGTAAAATTAAGCTAATACCCTGGACAAGCAAGCACATTCCGAATTGAATTTTACAAACAATTCAATCCAATTTGCACCCAAATGCATTCTCGGAATCGGACCGTTGTGCATAAAAATCCCTCTTAGGTAGGGTTGTGTTCCAGATGAAACATGAATCAGACATGTGTGTGTACGTGTATGTTTGTTGCATAAAAATCCATCAAACGTTATCATCGTGCGGTGGAGTGTATGCTGTTGAATAAAAACAACATCGATTGAGCACAACAACATCAACCACAGCAAAAATGCGCCTGACAAAAAAAAATGGGAAGCGATACTAGAACAGCTGCAAATATAGTTCATGTTTTGCGGTTGTATGACCTGATCCTCGAAGGGATAAGCCTGCGCCAAACAATCGTTGGGGCCCGTTTTGCAATCAACTATTCATGCGAATTCTGCAACCCGGCCTTGCCTGCCGCGCATCATGCGAAGCGTATTGGAAAATATCTACCAGACAGCAGTTCCACGTTTCGGCAGCGTCCACGATTTGCCCGAAGCAACCCGACGACAGTGTGCGGTTGCAAATGAAAATGGCCATTGGGAAAGGGTGAGCTATAGCAGTAGTAATAAAAAAAGAAATCCCCATCATCCATAGTTTCGGCCTCGTTCGCTAATTGTTTGAAAGCACATTCAACTATGCCGCAAACATGTCGCCTGGAGGTGGTTTTTTTTCTTCATTCTGGTGGTTTGAAAGAACTCCATTTTTATTATTATTCCACATTTGTGCCATTGATGGTGGTATGTTTTTGCGGTGCCAATGCATTATCTATGTGTTGGCGTGTGTAGCGCGAAATATTGTGACATGAATAGTGACGATGGGCGCATGTTGCGTGGTGACGTTGGAGGAAAAATCATCTCCAAATCAGATTTATTCGCTGTCGGGCTGGTACGTGGCAGCGTCGCTTGTGATGTAGTTTTTACGTATAGTTTGTTTGGCTGAATTCTTCTTGTTATGTCCGTGGGGAGAATCGGTGGAACGTGCCCGAGATTTGGTTTATGCAGCCTGAGCGAGTTGTGAGTTGTTCTGGAAGTAAAGTATTTGGATGAGCGAGAATCTTTTGGTTGGTTTAATCTAGTTTAGTTCAAGGTTTACTCCAACGTAAGCTACAGCATGACGCCTAAATATATGCAATTTTTATTTTACAAAGAAACAAAAATAAATAAAGCGGCTATAAATACAGACCAGCTTATATGGAAGTCACCATAAAACTGAGCAAAAGTGTGCAAACTTTGAAATTCGTACGAAAAGCGTCTGTGAAATCTATAACAAACCTAAATGTACACTTAATGACCACTCAACACGAACACACCTTCACCTCAGCGCGAACCTCTTTCATAATACTAATGTATTAAGGTACAGACATACCCATAATAAAAAGAAACACCCCACGGGTGAAGAATGATGTCACAACGGGATGGCACGTAGAATGACACCGGGTAGGGCAATCATAACATTATGGATTATTGCCGGCACTTAACATCAACCGTTGCGTGATGCATCTGGATGGGATGCAACTGGTTATGAGCTAACCCCGTCCGTACCGTATCGTTTGAAGTGGTCACGTTTCCAACGGCTACTAGAATACTGCAGTCATCACACACTACCAACTAGACTCGCTGGACTCCATTCACCCTGCAGGTACGTGTGATGAATGTGCAGTAGTAGCAGCTTCCCGCGTGCAATGAACCGTAACGCTCCCAACACGATACCGCTGCACAACGGACTGAGAGAGAGAGGGTGAGAGAGTGTACTTCGTACATAAGGGACGTGGCGCATCGTGTATCATTCAAAAGCTGGCACAAAGGCACAGATGAATTGTGTTACTTTGAAATGCGAATTTCATAAATTGTGTTATGATACCCCCCTTTTCGAAGCAGAAACGACAGATTGGTATAGTTATGGCTGGCTGCGGCCCTTGTAATGCATTCACTCGATGCCATGGCAAGCAAATAGTAAACTTTTGATGAGTGAGGAAAAAAACACACTTCACCGTGGAGAAGCGAAAAAGTTTAATTAATATTGCACTCCCGGTGAATGTTGCCGTACACTTCCAGTGCTCTTTAATGGAAGCGAAGAGGTAAATTGAAGGCAAAAAATGGGTATGGCAAGTTTAAGCATCATTGTCCTAGTTTTCGCATTGCATATAGCTCGTTTATGTTAACTGACAGGAAGATTTTTTATATAGTTTGCCTTGTGGAACCATAAACTACCAAAACACTCGCTTGTTATCATGCAAAGATGTTAAATTTGTGGAAGTGGGAAAATTTCAATTAAAAAATTCGCCTTTGCAAGCAGTAACTGATTACAGCAATCCATCCATGTTCGAGAGTAATGCAATCAATAAGGCAACCCTTTTAAAAAATCCTTCCAACGATTGTTAAAATATATTGTAAGCTCTTCTTCTACCGGGGTGAATAGACGAAGCCCACAACTGCGAAAACGAGCAATGGTGCGACGGAATGCATAGTAAAGTTTGTGTCTGTGCATGAGGAGCCTTTTTTTTTGTTGTTGGTTCTGTTCGAGTACAGAGTTTGCCGAATCGACAGTACGTTCGCTCGATTGGAATTCCAATTGATGTCGGAATAGTTTTTTGGCGTCTGATACCCCATCACCATTGTGCCGCTGGTGGAATCTTCCATTGAAAAATTACATCCACCGTACAAGGCCGTTGCACCGCCAGCGACTGTCGACAGCCGACTGAGAAAATAGCCAAGAATCACGAATGTCTGGAGATCGGAAAAAGTGCACCAATTGCAGGTTGCTCATTTAATCTGTTATGAGCTTTTGGAGGGCGGTGGCTCGTACTTTTCGAGTTTGAAGACCATCAAAGAAAGCTTAAGGGCGATTTACTTTTACCTTTACGGAGAATTCTTCACGGCACACGTGTATCTCTGGAAGAAAACTGCCATTTTACTTCATTTATCATTACCAACCAGCAAAAGCATACGGTATTATAATCCCCAGCAAGTGCATCGGAGACATTTGCCATTTTTTTCCAAGCTTTTATTAATATCAAATAAAAAAAACTTATCTATGCAGACAATCTTAATGAAGGAATCATATCACATTGAACAACGCGAATACAGCAAATTGCATACTTTGTGGCGTTTTCACGAAAAATTGTTCAAATACGCCTGAACTTAGGCAACTTTGCGTATGACTTCTTGTAACCTTTTTAGCAGCTTAGAAGATACCTTTAAATATCAATCTTTGGGGTTTGCTTTCCATTCTCCATCGTCTGACCATCGTTTAGTAAGCACTTGAGGAATAATAATAATAAAAAAAAATCCCTGCCAGAGCACTCGACCACACAAATCCTCAAAAATTGCAAGATATTCTTTTGTTTCAAAGTAAAATAATTTCATTCCCTGCATTCTACTGCTCCATTTCCTTTTGCTCTTAGTTTATGCAGCTCTTGCGATCTTCTTCTCCGCCGCAAACTGGGGATGCATCTTCGCCAGCCCTGACGGTGCATTGGATGGAAAGAAAAGAGCAATTAATAGATACTGACGAGGTTGGTGTTTCACAGATGAACTGGTAGAGTGGAGAGTTTTGCAGGAAATTGCTAAGAGCTCGGGTAAGCCAGCAGCTCTTTATGTGCTTTTCAATTTTCCCGTTTCTATGTGTCTGTGTTCGGGGGTATGGGATGAAATGCAGCAAAAGAGGCCGTAGGAAGAGGAGCTGAATATATTTCCACCGGCTTTAAGTACAATTAACTGTTCCTCCCGGAACCCCCGGTATAGGAGATACTCAAGTGTGAGTGCAATAAAAAAAAATTGCACCTTTACTGCAGTATTCAAATGAGCACATCTGTTTCAATGACTCTTCCTTATACCTACTTTAACATCTAGACAAGGCGAATGTAAATACATCTCCAATGTGAAACAATGACGTGGTGGATTGTTGGAGAAAAACTCCCTCACGCCTTGAATGATTCATTTGTAAAGAGCTATAGCAAAAAAAAAAAAAACAGAACAGTGGACAACATTTAAATTCATTGCATAGCAGTTTGATTGGCTTGTTCAGCTACAAACAGATCACGTTCTTCTATAACGATCCTCTTATCGTAAAAGAAGAGATAACATAAATATATTTTCCTCCCTTACAGGGCACACAGGTCGAGTGGACACGAACACGATTGTCTGGGCAGTATATGTCGGTGTGTTTCGGGTCCGGCACTCAGTTCGTTTGATGCCCTTTCAGCATGTCTTGTGCGTTTTTTTTTTACTCAAACAGAACATTTCAAATTATTGTTATCTCGCAGTTGAATGACGGCACGTACCTTGTGTTCTGTCTTCTCCCAAAACTTTTGAACTCCCCCCAAAAAAAACACACACTGGAACAGAACCATTCACATGTGTATGTAATCAGCAACTCAACAAGTGACTTTCAAAGGATTTGCACTCATCTCCTCTTAGCTCCCTGTCTTTTTCGTCCTTCGTCAGAAATCTTTCACTGTCACGATGAGCTGGGACTCGATCCGAGAGTGCGTCACCGAGTACAGTACAAGATGGAACGGTGGGGTATAAAGCACAGCTTCATCGCTCAGTACCCCCGAAGGACGCCGGCACATATGTGGACGCTCCGGTGTGGTTTTGTGAAGGCGTCAAATATGTGGACCGACCGGTCTGAAGGACATTGTTGTCACTTAGCATAAATAACTGGAACTGAAGAAGAGTCGTTTGAGCATATCAGCCTGTGTCAGTGGCACATATATCATACAGTTTCATGCACACAATGGCACTGCACTTCACACAAAGGAGCGATTCCCGCTTCCGAAGCTTCCATGCCCGCACGTTGGCGCTCGTTTTCTTCAAGACGGTACGTCATTTACGTTCCTGACGAGTTATGGGTATTTCCTGACGCCTTTAGCACACTTACACTGGAGCTAATCTGAAAGCGGCCAGAGCACAGTGTACGCAAGAACGTTAACATTGTCTTATGCATTTAAAATTGGATCGGAAATCCTTCATGCCACATACAATGAGCGCTTAATCGATTTGATTCTTCATCACAATCCTGTTTCACATTCGAGATCAAGAAATTCTGCATTCGCACGGCTACGATGAAACGATTTTAATCCATCCGATACAAATCAAGTGACTCCTTGTGGTTGTGATGCTTCTCGTAGGGTTTTGACACTTTGGTTGGGAGTTGACTTCATTTGCTTTTTAAATTATTACCAATAAACACATCCGTTCCATTCCGAGCCGTAGCTTTGGCCTAGATACATCTGATCAATTTACAACCCTAGCTTGATCGATATGGTACCCAAAAACGGAACGGATGCTTGCATAAATTACTCATGCCCTTCTCATAGCGGGTTGGCACTAAGAAAGACATACTGCAGTATCGAGTGATGCAAGTCAAGTCAAGTAGATGTTTCCCTTGTGTGATGAACTGCTGTGTTCACGTGAACCGGTATGATGAACAACATTCACCCGAAGTTTGAAAGTGTTCATGATATCCTTGCAGAAACCGTTTATTTTTCCGGAACATCTCAGTGGACGTAGATTTTATGTTTGATTTTACGACACATGACTCCATCCTGTTGTGCTCGTTTTTATGTACTGTTTGTCCGGTGTGCAGCTGGCAAGAGATTGCCTTTCCATTGCTGTCCTTCGGTCAACAGAGTCGGCAGATGGCTAGAAAGGCCCATAATCGAGCTAATTAACGCTTTCTTGGACGAAATTCGAATGAGATCATCCTTCTTCGATGCGGGAATATGGTTTGAGGGAGGATTGCAATTTTCCTCACTGCTGTTCCTTCATGATGCCCCGTGAGCAGTTAATTGAACATCTTGTCAACACGAGCCGACTTCACCGGGGTGTCACCCTTTTCCCTTTGCCCTTCTCTCACCACGAAATTGATTTAATTAAGAAGAATAAGATTCAAATTGGATTCTCCGTTCGATGCAACCGCAGCCGTCTCGCTGTCCGATCGGTTTCCAATCAAGGACCACTCCCGCCGACATCTCGCCTTAATCCCGTGCGCTCGTGCAGATATATGTGGGTCAAAGCGCGTTGCCATATTACCATCCCCGTGCGAAACCGACCGTCGAAATGAAAAACCTTCCAACCGGCAGCAAACACGAGTGCGATGAAAAAGAAAGCAAAACCATCGGTCCAACCACAGTGGAGTGGAACACCGGACGACAGACAGCGGATAAAGTCAACCTTCTGGCGCCGACATGGCGTCAACAGTGTGGCAAGCGAAGCAGACAGCAGAATGTCTCATCCACAGTGTGAAGAAAACCGGCACAAACACGACCATCCCGGTTGCCCTTTCGGGCACTTGCACTCTTGTTCGGGCGTTGTGCAGGGGACAGTGAAAGTGTGAAAAAGCCTCCCGAAAGGGACTGGGCACAAGCGTCAAGAGAAAAATATGAATGATAGCTGTTTGCGGGCG
The DNA here is from genome assembly GCA_000349025.1 of Anopheles minimus. NCBI lineage: Eukaryota > Metazoa > Arthropoda > Insecta > Diptera > Culicidae > Anopheles > Anopheles minimus. Next base: position 5,367,752 of record KB664277.1, read on the forward strand.
GTTGACAGTTTGATACCTCGTTTTTTTTTTGCGTTCCTGTGTTCCGCAATCACTCTTCAACAGCCGCGGCTTATCATCCATCCTGAACATTTATCTGAGCATCCCGATGGTTGGTGGTAAGATGAGAGAGTAATCAGCAGATAGAGTTTACAGGGTTGTAAGTTTGGTTTTAATTTGTTTATTTTTCAACTTGAAAATAATTCTAGCAAACTTCAATTTCAAAACGATTTTGTTAACTGTAATAATAAGTGTAATGCATATTGAACGCCTGAAGTTGCGCAATTTGCATTACAAAAAGTAAACAATAACGATTCTACTAATAGGTCTTAGAATAGCAATCATAATATACATAAACAACTACCGGGTTACTAGCAGATTTTAAATATTCATTCTGACGCCTAAAAGTATGCAATGTCTTATGAGTATTTTATTAGACAATAAGTGCCATACCTACACGCAAACATATTACAAATTTAAAAAGTGCTGTGAAGAAAATATGTACTTTTTTATTTTTATCTTATTTTACGGAGTATATCAAAATTCAAATAAAATGAAAACCCCTGTAAATGGGTGAAAATTATCACAACCAACTATGGAACGAAGCAAAATCAGCCTCGTCACCTTTCGACATGGCCTTGAATGACGAACAAACTTTTCGCTAGTGATGCCAGTGACAGTGCGGGTTTTCCCTTTGCGTTGCTGTATTTATGTAATTCACAAATTCTTTAATCCTTCCGTTCTTCCCATTTTTTGCTCGCAAGCCGTCGAAACTCATCATAACGCGTACGAATCTCCGCTGTGACGATTTGTCCCGGGGGTGCGTTAGCTGACGTGATTTGGCGTGACCCGATCGATTCTTGTGGCCCGTTTGTGGCCGTTAATCAATGGGGTTATACACACAAACCTACCGAGCCCGGAACGTGCCCGGAATGTGCGAGTAAACACGCGATTGCAAACGCCCAATCAAGCGTTTTTAGATAGATATTCTCATTTTTTCGCGCTCCGTTACCGTATGAGCTTGCTTTATGGAGAAATATTTATCAAAGCACACACCCGCCCCATCCGACCTCGTCGACCGTGCTGGGTTTACCTTTCCCTGGTAATAGGCTTGGCTGTGGCCGGGGATGAGCACAATGCTGGAGGTTGTTTTTGCGTTGCTGTAAAATTAATTTCCCACAAACAACATGCGGTGGCAGTTTGCGACGAGGTGGGGAAAGGGCCTCCCAAAAAGCTAACGACCACTTCCCGGAACGCTCCCGGTTTTGCACTTCCCAGTGTAGAAAGCGATGGAAGCGTGGAGCTTTATCAGTGAACTTCCAATTAATTATAGTTAAACAGCGGTTCGCTCCCAATTCCCGGACGCTGAAGCGGCACGTTTTGCAATGGTCAACAAGGGGAAAACATTTTAGTCGAATTTGTACAGGCGTTTTTTCACACAAACCCGCACCGTTGGTGGCTGCCGATGTTGCTATCGTTGCTGCCTGTTATTTCTGCTGGTGGTACCTTCATTGGTACGATTTGAAAAACCAGATTCCCGAAAGATCATGCACCATTATTGACGTTATCGGTCGTCACCTCATGACCCACCGGCTCCATTCCAAGCACATCACACGGCCCATTCCAGAGAGGATGCGATCGGAAGCAAGAAGCAGAGGGAAATGGTCAACAACGAATAGTGTGTTTATAAACCATCAGTTTTGAGCGCAGTCCCATCATAAGCATCACAAAACATGCTGTCAGCAGTGTTCTCATCCCGCTGTCACACAGTTCACCGGCAGTACGGGAGTACGCGTCGGGAAAAACTTCCCATCACCGGTTTTCCGCGTTCTTGTGCTGTGAACAAATAATGAACTTTACCCCCAAAAAGTGTGCACATATTTCCGACCTATTTTGGGTGTCCATATAGTTCCATGCACGCTCTCCCCTCCAGCATGCGTTATGGGTCGTTAGCGAAAAGCGCGAATTTGTGTAGCAACAAACACCGCCGAACATCGTCCATTATCAGCCTTCGATCCTTTTTTTCTTGCTTACCCTGTGTCCGTCCCGGTAACAGGTAAGTATTGGTCGCATAAAAGGTCGTACGGTGCTTACACGCCATGGTAGTAACTTCGTTGCAAAACCACCTGTGCTGTCTATGGGGTTTGACAAATTGCACAAAAATTCAATACACTCTTCCTGCAGTCTTCCTCGTTATCCTCTCGGTGGCCAGAAAAAGGTTTTGCACTTTATAACCCACGAGGTTGGGTGGGTATTGTCCAGAAAGTTTTACGGAAGCGAGGGCACTGGCAATAAATTAACAAAATTATCATATCGTACGCGATACGCGAACGAACATCTATTGTGACCGATTTCACGGGGGTTTTATAGCACCAGATGACCTGGTGTGAGGTTAGGGAGGGCTGCGAAGCGGGTTCGAAGTAACACCAGGTGAATTGTGACCATCAGTTTTCCGATGTTTTCATTGGCACACACACGGACAAGGTAGTTCAGTAAAACAGGCTAAAATGATTATTTTGTATATAAAATTGCATAACTTTAGGCGACGTTACTTATCAAACATTACAAATATCGTTCTATCATGCTTAAAGTTAAGCAATACGCATCACTGAAATGTTCTTTTCTAAAATGTGTGTCGCAGCTTATGTGCGCCTTTTAAGCAGATGCATCATACGACCATAACCATTCTATCCGTTACAATCTTTTCATGTTGGTACACGGCCCAGGTTGAGAATTTAATTCCACCGACGATGGTACTTTGGTTTTTGTTTTTACTGCCCTCACGATGGGGTCCGAAATGAGGCGAACGTTGCGTGCTCTAACAACGCACCATCGATTTTCCCCCGTTTGCTTATCAAAACAATGTCAGTGTGTCGTCATTTGGAACAGTGTTTCCTGCCCGCCCGTGTATCATCGGATGGAAATGCGTATGGATCACGTTTGTCGGGCGCGCGTGTATGTTTGTTTTTGCACAATAAAACGGCTCTCCGTAATGAACACGATGTCTGTACGCGTAAAAGCACTTTCCGTCCATTGGATGGAATTGTGCCACCCATCCGTGTGCATCATTTTTTCTGTTTAGCTGAAAGACAAAAACTCACCGCTACGAACCAGTGACAGTTGGCAGTTGAATCAGTCAGGCTCGTGTTCGCGCTCATGATGCTTTATTTCACATTTGCAAACATCCCGGCCGCTGAAACGACTTGACGACATGTTTCGTACCGAGCCCACCAATTTCGGTGGAAGTGGTTTTCGTTCTGCGTTCCTGTTCCTTCAGGCTAATGAGTGGAACTCTGCTCGGGATACCGCCGGATGTGCCGGATGTTTGACGCGCGTATGAGACGGGACGCAACAACAGTTTCCGCCTTTTTCGGTGAACATACAATTAGTTAATTTACCCAATGGGAACCGGTATGGTTGGTGGGGGGAAGTTGTTGAAAAACTTTTCCCTTTTCCCTCTTTTTGCCTGTTGACTGATTTCAGTTTATGATGAGCGTCGGTGCTTTGTGCTGCGGGATTTACTTTAAAGCAATGGAAATGGTTGATTATTGCTTGCTATCACTCGGTAATCATGGTTTGGTGGAACATCTGCTATTTAAATGAAGCAGAATAATTATAGTTAATATGATGTGTGGGTATCCGTTTTTATAAAATTTGAAATAATCAGAAAGGAACTTACTAATACAGTTTAAGACTTACAGACGTCACTATCCTTCAACATCGAAGGATTTCAACAACTATGTTCCGCATAAGGACTAAGTTGTTGAGCAGTTTGCGTGCCTTCAGGCGTTTAATATTAGCATACATCGTTAAACATGTTTACATTCCTCCTCCAACTATGCAACCCACTTGACTTCTGGGTATCGGTACCAACCTTTTGGTTGGCATGGCAATTATAAAGTTAATTATGGTAATATTGGACTTTTGGCATGCGTCGTTACCAATGGCAAACTATTAATCCCCACCGAAGGGAAGACATTTTCGTGCAGTACAAGGAGCGTGCCAGAATCTCGACCCAAGTAACGAGTCCATCATTTCAATGCCTTTTGCTTGTCTAGCTCAGTTCCATGGTGGTTATATGTGTTTATTTTGGCCTGATGTTTAAATATAGCTCTGAGACACAGCTTCGTTTTGAGTCAAATTGAGATGTTTAAATATATCTCTCCAACGAAACATTCCAGCTGAAATTGTCAAAATGAAATTCTCTTATCCAATATGCAGCCATACGGATTGCATATGTTCAGGCGTTTTAAATCAAACAGCCAGCCATGTGTCGGAGGGAAGACATATCAGTACCACTCAATATGAAACATTGTAAATAAATCTCGTCCGGTTACATCATCCCTTCCAGCAGCGAAAAACGATTCAATGTTGCAAATACTACCCCCAATCGGTATGACGTATCTCTGCGCAACAATTTACACCCCGTGCGTATCAAATCGTTCCATTTGGGAGTGATACTAACTGGCGTTCAACATGGCTCTTTTGGGGACTAGCAACGGAGAAGCGTTAAAAAATCTAAAATCTAATTTGTTGCCCGTCAGCGTTATAAACCTACGGAGCGGCGAAGGATTTTATGCACCATCAAAAAACCGCTCCCACCAAGATGTTGTGGATGGTTTTGTATTGCGTTGCGTTTAGTCCAATATTACATTTGCCACCGCTTCCGACACGACTCGGCGCTACATCAAATGGTAAAAGTGTGAATAAAATACGCTTTCCGTCTGGTGCGCTGTAATTCGAATATCCGTGCACCGAAAAACACAGCTGCAGCCAGCTGTCAGGCGGTCCCAAGCACACCAACACACCATGTGCGGTCGGTATGCGGGTCTGTGTTTTTCATGGGCAAAAGCGCTGGCGAAAAGCGAAGGCTCCATATTTCATGTTTAACGACAGCTGAAAGAAATAACGTCCCTCTTTCGATTTTGCTGGCGTCATCGGGCATGTCTAGACTTTGACAACTGACATGACACTGCTCTGGGGCGGGTGGAATTTTAATTTCGCCTTAAATTCGCACAATTATTAAACTAACAAACTCTTTTAATTAAAACTAAATCTACCTTTCTCGATATGGTTAACAGAATACAGCCAAAACAAAAACATCCCAACTCTAAATGTTTTACAACAACCTTCCAAAGCGGTAAGACACTTTTTACCCGCGTCCAAACTATTTCTTTTCAGACGGAAAATAATACTTTGCGAGCAAAGTTAGCAGCACGAGCTGCAGCAACTTTCCTATGGTTTCAAAAGATTGCCCAGGAAGGGAAACCTTAAGCTCGATACAATCCTCTGTGTCATTTAGTCAGTTCAGCTACCGATGCAACCCCCGTCCCGGGTACGTTGGAACGGAAAGTGGACGAGCTTTCCATTAGCACACTGTGTGGCCGGGAAGAGAAAGTAAATTAAAAGAAAAACTTTTTACCAACTATCCATTTTCCGGCTTATGGCTTCCAAAGGCAGAGGGAAAACTGCATCAGATCTTTGCTTACCGGCATCACGATCCTCAGCATCATCACGATCATCGGCGCGAGGAGTCAAACGACAAAGAAGCAGCACAATTTTACACCGATGTGACCGACAGGGAGCAGGAATTTCATACCTCTTTCAGGATTACTCCCCTTAAAACATGGTGGCACAGTCATCTTCACTTACGGACACAGTCGACAGTTTCAAGTTTAATAATTGAAGTTCACCCGACTGTTTGAACAAGCATTCCAAGAATCCTTTTCGCGTTAGCTTCAGCCGCATGCTTACATTTAATGTGCCAGGGTGGGGTTGAAGCGATTTTTGCCGCTCCATTAATGACCGATGTTGTCCGATTTCTCGTACCCGGTTTGGTGAAGATACGCAAGCTATATTAATTGCTTATCCCCACCTCGGAATTCTCGGCCAGGAATCTTCAAGCATAATATTATGGTTGTGATGGTATGCTTTGATGTTTTTCACACTGGCAGCAGCCACGACGGATAGGCGAAAGCGCCATCGCATTAATCTATCAAATTGACATTCCAAACTCCTCTCTCACTCTTACTCCCCCTCTCTCTTGCCTTTTTTCTCCACTCCGCCCATTCGATGTTGTTAACTCGTTCCATGCTGCGATAATGACATCAACGCTTCACTAACGCTCACAGCATGCTACTATGATTGACTTTTTAAATTTGAATTGCATCGATACCCGATACTTATTGGGGTGTTGCAATACGATACCGAAATTATAAATCGATCTGCATGAAACACGCATTGGTGGAATAATTTCGCACAAATAAAAATCGTGTGTGGCGCAGTTCCGGCAATGGTGTTTCGCACGGTTCATCGAGCATCATCGGTTGTTGCAGCTTGATAATTGTAATCCGAACCACCGTCGCGTCATTATACGCATCCGAACCGGCCCCATAATGCAGTGGAAAAATTGTAATTTTCATTGATTGCAACTACCGCTCCCCCGAATTGTCTTGAGCGAAACACGACGAATTGCATCGTTTGAAGCGTGCGGCAAAGCAATTTATGTACGCGAGCGGTTGTTCTAAATGCTGCACCAGAGGAAAAACGCATCCCCAGGTGTGGTCACCATGTTTCTTTATTGCTTTTATGCGCCACGGAGAAATTGGAAACGCAAATAATTGAATTTCGAACCATGCTAATCGATTGCGTCCGTACCATCCCAACAACGCTGTCTAAATGTTTCGCTTCGGGTTTCCACTGAAGTAGCGCTTTTAAAAGCTTTTTTTTTGTTTGGTTCGCGTTTGGCTATTCACACGAACACGAAAGAAAGGGGTCTTTTTCCACACCGGTTGTGTTGTCACACAATGGCGTACGTACGGGTGTTTCTTTCGTGTTTGTGTTGGAATTTTCTCACGTCCAGATGCATTAACCATACCATCGTCCGGAGTGACGTTAATTGTTGGCTTTCGCCGCGTGGAACACGTCAAACACAAGATCCTGGCGGGTGTTAGAACGACAAACAGTAACCGTTCAAGGTGCGACAAGTAGAACGAACGTGAAAAGGGAAAAAATGACCCAGGGGACAGCTTTGTGGCAGTAAAACAATATGAAAGGGATAATGAAATAAATTTGTTATGCGCATTGCATACCTTCAGGCGAAATTATAATTTTCCTGGAATTAGAAAGCAAACATACCTTAATAAAGCATTATTAAAGTTCCCTTTATTCATATTTACCTTGTTAGTCACTTGGGAACTTGGTTGTTCCACCGAACGGGTGGAAAAAAAAGATAATGGAGCTTGACACTGGAAACCACCAATTATCGAATAAGGAAACCGTGTACAAGCGGACTTTGGAGACGTTATTCCACTGCCCGGAAAGGGCCCTAATTGGTCGGTATCCCTTGTGGTGGGAACCATTTTTGATATCCAACGGAGCCATTTGTTTTTTCGTGTGTGTATATGTGTGTGTTCTCCAACCGCGAACGTCCAAGACAGAATGGGAAGCAGAACAAAGCTATATCCGCTGTACATCGAGCTCATGGCGAAGGTTTAATTCCCGCTTTCATCTAATTCATTAGCGTGGCAACATGGGCGAGAAAAATGGAAATTTTTCCTCCGCCCGGCACAAGAGTTTAAACGATGCTCCTGAGAGGTCCGGTCAGGGCCGTCTCGAGTGTGGTTCGCGTTTTTAAACCGGTGATGAATTTTTCATTTCTCCCGTGTACGTGCACGGACCTGTATGAAGGGGTTAGGCAAACCGGGGAAATAGAAAATTTGGTTTAAAAGCAGCCCGTACGAACACTTTCGGCATCATTCCCTAAGTGGTTTTTAATAACTTCATTTCCGTTCGAGCTTTCCGAGCGTTTTGTTCCGCATCCGGATTCCGGGGTTTTTGCAACAAGCCGTTCCTGGATCATATTTTAGGGGGTTGTTCCCACTGAACGGGAGAAATGAATATCCTTGACTGTCCGCTGCTTTCGGTGAATGTGCGCGTTTGGCGCTTTTGGTCGTTTGTGCTGGTGCACAACTGGAGACGGTACATCAGCATCATTCCCGTGACGCTGCTGAACGTGTTCATGTTTGCCGATCTGTACCGGGCCTGGGGCAACATCGAGGAGGTCATTATTAATGCTTATTTTGCGGTGCTCTATTTCAACGCTGTGGTAAGTGCATTGATTCGGCCGAGTGCTAGATCGGGTTGATTAATTTGTGGTTTTTGTGGTGCACAATCTGTGCGGAACCGATGGTTTTGTTGTGTAGCTGCGTACGCTCATACTTGTTTACAATCGAGACAAGTACGAATCCTTCCTGGCCGGAGCTGCTGCTGTGTATGAGGAAATATGCGTAAGTTTTAGCAAACAAGTGTAGCTAGCATCTTTTGCCCTTAGGATTGCATAACATTAGGAAATATGATGATAGAATTGCATAGTTTTAGGGGCAACTAATAATAATCACTACTAGCGATACTATTCACTAAAATTACTGATTTTAACGTAGTATCTTTAGGAAAAAGAAAGTTTTAAACACAAACAAGTATTATAACTTCTTCTATTAAGGCTCTCAACGACGAAGTTATCACCAAGCTTGTCGCTACCTACACCAAGCGTGCCCGTTTCTTGTCCATCTCCAATCTCGCCCTCGGTGCCTTCATCAGTGGTTGTTTCGTTGTTTATCCATTGTTTACCGGGCAACGAGGACTACCGTACGGCATGTTCATACCCGGCGTGAACAACTTCAACTCACCGCAGTACGAAATATTTTACCTCACCCAGCTGGTGCTAACGTTTCCTGGGTGCTGTATGTACATTCCTTACACTAGCTTCTTTGCGTCCAGCACACTGTTTGGGCTGGTGCAGATAAAAACGTTGCAACATCAGCTACGGAATTTCCGGTCGGAAGATTTGACCGAAAAAACAACGACCCTCAATCGCAAGCTACAAAAGCTGATCGAAGATCACAAGCGCATAATTCGGTAGGGTTTGATTTGTGTGTTTGGAAAGGAAAATGTTCCACGTTTTATACGATCTTCCCTTCTAGGTATGTTCAGGAACTGAACGACTTGGTGACCTACATATGTCTGATAGAGTTTCTATCGTTTGGTTTAATGCTGTGTGCTTTACTCTTCTTGTTAAACATTGTAATATACTGCACGCGGGAAGGAGAAAGTTTTATTAATCCTAATGAATGGAATCTTCCAGATAAGTGTGATGGCACAAATCGTTATCGTTGGTGCGTACATATTCATGATCCTTACGCAAATATTCGCCTTCTACTGGCATTCGAACGAGGTGCGTGAGGAGAGTATGGCTATAGCCGGGGCAGCCTACAGTGGACCCTGGGTAAATGTGAACGATGCTATAAAAAAGAAGCTGCTTTTAATAATCATACGTGCCCAGCGGCCTCTTGAGGTAAGTTTAGAAGAAGAAAACAAACGTCATTTTAATTGTACCTGGTTCGTTCCATTACTCCATGCAGATAACCGTGGGTAACGTTTATCCGATGACTTTGGAGATGTTTCAATCCTTGTTGAATGCTTCCTATTCCTACTTTACACTCTTGAGACGAGTGTACAACTAAATAGATGATGCCACAAGCCGCCCAGCAGTGAAACACACACGCAAATCTTTAAAACCTTCTTATGCTCTCAAAAACCAACCCCATACCACGCTGCTGTAAAACAAGAATCAAAAGACTAAAAGCCACCAAATCGTGATAAATCATCGCTACAGCTCATCATCATCATCGCCTACGGGTGATAAATTCCAACCCAGTACGAAAAGTTTGCAAAACTTTGCTCTTAATCTGCTCGACCAAGTGCTGCTCGTGAGGCGTTGATTACGTGATACGATTATTGTTCCGGTAGATACTTTTCGCACCACCGAGTGGATCATTTCGATTGTTCGCACACACACATACGCTCGCTCGTCACGTGAAGTTCTTTTATGGAATGGTGTGACAAAAAAGCCGCTGTCATGGCACTTTTTTTAATTACACTTTGCAGTTCTGATAAGATTGTTCATTCACGTAAGACTTTGTCTTCTTTTTATTGTGAAGTGCATAGAAGGAGATTCTCGTTTTGACACATACAATTACAGAATTACCACCTTTGACATATTTATCAAGGGATTGTATGCACTGCACTTATTTCTTTTCTTGTTGTGTAGGGCCACCGGTTCATGTGCTGTATCAATTCTTAATTATTTTTTTTTAAATAGCCGGTAATGTTCAATCAACAGAACCATGCTCGGTTAGCATGAAAAGTGCCATAAAAATACATCCGAATGCATTTTATAGCATGCTATCTGGATGGTTGAAATGTTTCACCCGTTTCATATTTGTACAAGACGGTAAGCTTGATTTTGTTGGTTATTTTCTAAGCGTGTACAATAAGAAGTTAATAATTATCCAAATTAATTACCTATTTAGCGAAGTTGTCACTAAACCATCTAATAATTTTTCCGAAATACAATTCTTCAGTTATATACAATTTAAGTAGCTCTGTAACTTACTGTGTTCATTAGTTGTTTGTGTGTTGACAATATCATATAATATATCGATGAATTTTATTTAAATAAATAATTAATCAAGAGCTGAGTTACTTGGTCTATGCAATGATTGAAAAATGCATGTGTTTCACTGACAGCAGCCCCGAAATTACTTCAAGCATTCCTCGAGCAATTGACTGTAGTTTCAGCCAACCAATGTACAAGAGATCTTGAATATTGACTTCATTCCTATCACAATGCAAAGGGGTTAACTTTTTATTTCAATCATAAATACCATAGGGAAAGGTGTGTCCGAAAAATGGGACATCTGTAGGAGTGCCGCGGGTCATAAGTTCAACAGTATTACAGAGTTTAACAGGTTATTAACCTTTAAGCGTGTCGAATGTTTCACCGACAAGGGAAGTTTAAATCAATTGGGGTCGGAAAATGGTTTAAAACCCCTTGTTGGAATTGTTACCGGCATCATTCTCCAGACAGCAGTAAATATCTTCATTACGTTCCGCGTCGTTCCAGCAATAGTTAGTGTGTTGGAGTTATAATATGGAAGCGCTTAACTGTCCGTTACTGTCAGTGAATGTCCGTGTTTGGCGCTTTTGGTCGTTTGTGCTGGTGCACAACTGGAGACGGTACATCAGCATCATTCCTGTGACGCTGCTGAACGTGTTCATGTTTGCAGATTTATACCGAGCCTGGGGCAATATCGAGGAACTGATTATAAATGCTTATTTTACAGTGCTCTATTTCAACGCTGTGGTAAGTGCATTTAAGTGGAAGAGTTTAATAAATTTGTGATTTAAAATGGCATCTGAACGATGGCTTTTTTGAATAGCTGCGGACGCTTATACTTGTTTACAATCGCGAGAAGTACGAATGCTTCCTCACTGGATCAGCCAAGATTTATGAAGAATTAAGGGTAAGTATGATTATATTAAATTTCTTTCCTGATTAATTTTCTATATAACGCAACAAATGTTTTATTTTCGTAGATTGGCAAGGATAAAACAATCTCTAAAATAATCGATACTTACACGAAGAGAGCTCGCGTCCTCTCTATTTCCAACCTAATACTTGGTGCCATCATTAGTAGCTGCTTTGTGGTTTTCCCTTTATTTACTGGAGAACGAAGACTTCCGTATGGGATGTTTATACCGGGCTTAAACATCTTCGACTCACCGCAGTATGAATTTTTTTTACATTGTACAGGCGGTACTCACTTTTCCTGGATGTTGCATGCATGTACCCTATACTAGCTTCTTTGCATCAAGTACACTCTTAGGAATGGTACAGATCAAGACACTTCAGCATCGGTTGCGAAATTTCCGATCGGGAGTTTGGAATGAAGGGCATTCAAAATTAGAAAGGAAAATCCATAAATTGGTTGAAGATCACTTGCGTATTATTAGGTAAGTGAGCAAACCTTTCAAAAATGAATGGTGACATAGACCACACTATATATTTTCATAATTTTAGATATGTAAAGGACATCAACGATCTGGTGACATACATATGTCTCATAGAGTTTCTTTCATTTGGATTAATCCTTTGTGCATTGTTGTTTTTACTAAATGTCGTAAGTAGGCCAACCTACCTTCATACACAAAACTAAACCCGAATAATGTTTGATTGTTTCTTTCCACAGATTAATGTCATGGCACAGGCTGTGATTGTTGTAGCGTACATATTCTCAATGCTTGCGCAAATATTTGCCTTCTATTGGCACTCGAATGAAGTACGCGAGGAAAGCATGAAGATTGCCGAAGCCGCCTACAGTGGACCATGGGTTGATGTGGAAAATTCCATCAAAAAGAAGCTTCTTTTAATCATCATACGAGCCCAGCGGCCACTTGAGGTGAGAGACGGAGGAATGCTTGCCACATAAAACTAACCGAAGTTTGTATTATTTTAGATAACTGTTGGTAACCTTTATCCTATGACGCTGGAAATGTTCCAATCGCTTCTCAACGTATCCTATTCTTATTTTACAATACTGAGGAGATTATACAATTAAGCGAACCTATAACTTTTAAAATATCGATACAAAATAAAACAAAAGAACATTCATAAAAAATTTACTTACATAATAATATAAAATAATTCAAATTATATAAAATAAATGTAAGTACTTGAAAAAGATTAATCAACACAAACAGCTACAAATAATGCATCAACGCATTTGAGAGGCAGCATAACTTGCACGCAATCCGTTACAGCCCGATGTTGCACGGAAGGATGAAATATTTCACTGAAACATTTCGCTATCTGAAAGCTTCTTCTGAAAATGACCATGCGTCTCCATTAACACCACGTGCCCATATTACATTACATATAATTATTACATAAACATAGAACACAGTTAGATGTTGTATTATCAAAAAACAATACGTTTATTCCAATATTCACTTCAGACATACTGCTCTTCGCTGGTGCATGCTACTCATGCCGCGAATGGGTGTACTAGCTCGAATGTGACGGCAATCGATCGCCTGTGGCCTCAGTTCCAACCAAGTAAGTGAAACAGAACGAACACGCAAGTTTAACCGTTGCTTTAGAGGAGCGATTATTGTTTAATCTAGACAAGTATCGTACAAACGGGTACATCGTATGCCTATACCACCTTCTCATCATTCTATTTACCTTGCTAGTGTCCCTTACGACTGATGATTAAACATAATAAACAAACAAACAGAAGGGACCGATAAGTACAGTAGCATTTGGGGAATTGCCACGCCAACACTTACGTATGTGCCACTCCTAGTTTATACAATAAATATTTCGTATTGTGTGTGTCTCCCTTTTTCCTCTTTCTTTATGTCAATTGTTGCACTAAAAAGTATGATTAAAAAACTTGGCTATAAGGTACAAAGAAGGATCGAGCTGGGACATTTATTGCAGCCGCTCACCTAAACTGATGTCTACACATGTCTAAAACAAACAAAAAAACACACCCACAAAATGGCCACATCACTTTGTACAACGAGGAGGAAATCTGTCTCTTCTATGGCGGGTTATGTTGGGATTTGGCACACAGTAAGGTAATTTAAAAAAAAGTATATATAAAACCCTAAACCTAAGCGACTGTGGCACATTATATATGGTTTTACATTCTACCCATCGACCGTACTACAAAAAGAAATGGCGCTTTCTTAACTTATGTATTTCTTATGCGTGATCCATCACTCGCTGCTGGCCTTCTCCTTTTTCGCACGCCCGTACCATCTTACTATATTTTACAAGCAAACCAAAGCTGCTTCACTAGCTTACTAACGTGAAAACGAACGAACGTATCAAACGAAACAGAAGGAACAGTGGTATTATGTGTGAATGAAACGTATGTTTTAATAACTCAGAAGAAGAATAAAATACATTTTGCACTATCACCTGGAATGTCCTAGGACAGCAACCTGTGTGGAGAGGGTCATGTTCGTGCACTGTTTTCTATTCTTTCCTTCTCTTTTCTTTTCCTCTGCGTTCAAGTGGGTACTATGTACAATGAAGTGTGCCTGTTTGTGTGGCTTACTGCCTTCTGAATAAGTACACGTGGACAAGGGAGAGAGAGCATCTATTATGTTTATGTTCATCCATCTCCGCTTACCATTTACTACTGGGGATACTCCCTTTCTCTCTCTCGCTCTCTTTCTTCGCTCTTCAAAACATTCACACGCAAACACAACACATGCATGCACACACAAACTCGCTGTCACTAAGTCACGGGTCATATATTACGCTTAAACTATGCGCTAGCGGATTCATCTAGGATGATAATCATTAGATTCTTACATTTCGTACATTTGACCTACAAAACTATCCCTAAACACGACAAACGAGATGCATTTCCGATCCGCAAATTTCGCTTCCTTCCACAACGCCACCGCCGGCTCCACAAACAAACAAAACAAACAAAAAAATACATTTATGGCACACACTCTTCCCGTCCCATTGTGTTTTGCACTTGTCCCTTACTTGCGGCGAAACTAACGATACAGCCCAACCCTAACTGTGATGGAAATTACAAATAAATAAAACTTCACCTTCATTCGTTATGCAATATAAAACAAAACATTTGCTCCCCCGATAAGGTAAAACTGACGCGATCCTTTCCCACTTGTGCAGCAATAAATAAAAAAACAAGGGATTTATCTAAACGAAACAAACCGCTCACACCGTTTACTCTTCCACGAGACGCGCCTCGAGGAAGTGGAAGATCTCCTTATACTCCTTTACCCGCGCGATCATCAGTGGTGTTAGCTTCTTGTGGTTGGTCGGGTTCGTCTTGGCGTGATATTTGTCCACCAGCAGCTTCACGATGTTGATATGGTTGTGCTGTGTTGCCACGTACAGCAGCGTATTGCCGTACGCGTCCTGCTCGTTCGCATTGAACTGGTAATGTTCGAGCAGGTAGTCGAGAATTTCCTCATGATTTTCCTGCACTAGATATAGCAGCACCGGTGGATCACTGTTTCGCAGTCGCTCGATACTGGCACCGTTGTTGAGCAGAATTTTCACGAGCGTCAGGTTGTTGCTAACAACCGCACGGATTAGTGGCGTTTCGCCGTGATAGTTGAGCTCATCTACCGAACATTTGTGGTCCAGCAGGAGCTGCACCAACCGAACGTTGCCTCGCTGTACGGCCAGATGTAGCGGTGTCATTCCGGAACGATTTTTGGCATTAATGTGCGCTCCATACCGGATGAGATCGCGCGCCATTTCGTACTCATCCCGCTCCACACACAGATGCAGTGCCGTTTGACAGAACTCGTCCCGATGGTTCACGTGCTTAACACCACGGCCAACCAGCAGCTGAACAATGTCGCGCGAGTGTGCGTATACCGCATTTATAAAGCACAGCGGAGCACTGTTCACGTCCACGCCACGTCGAAGTAGCAGTTCCAGCATGCGAATGTTACCGTTCCGGATCGCCATATTTATTGGCTGAAAGTCCGAGCTAAGCGGATTACCGATCGTCGCGTCGTACCGGAACAGACATCTCACAAGCTTTACGTTGTTGGTGTACATTGCGAACGCGAGCGCATTAAGCCCGTACTCACCGCACGTTTCCGTATTAGCACCGCCTTGGGCGAGCAAAACCCGTGCCGAACGGATGTAACCTTCCTTGCAGGCCATATTGAGCGGACTGTTCTTCACCAGATTGCAGTTGTTGACGATCTTCCGCAGCCCTGGAATCGTGAGCAGATAACGCAAGATGCGACTTCGATCGAACCCAGCCGCTACGTGTAGCACATTGTTACAGTTTGAGTAGATGCGCGTCGGGTCCACCTTGCAGTCCTCGATCAAGTACCTCAGCACATCCTCATTGTCGTACTCGATCGCTCGATGAAGCAGACACAACTCGCTGGAGAAAGCAGTCAAATCGGTAGCGATATCGATCGTCTGTTGCACGATGGAGCGTGGGTTTCCGTACTGTATCAACCAGAACACGGGCAGCTTCTCGTCCTCACTCATCACGTTCAGCTCTATGCCGGCACTCACCAGTACACGTACCATCTCGACGAGATTTAATCGAGCAGCTAGATTCAGTGCCGTGTACTTCATGCTACACAACGAGTTCAGCTGCTCCGGGGACATGCGTTTGATAAGATCCTCAACAGCTGGTTGATTACCCGCGTTCACCAGCTTCTGCAAGATGGTCATCCCGTTCGCATCGGTACAACTCCAATCGTAGTCCGACAGTGCCGCCAACAGTTCCTTTACAAAACGATGATTTTCGGAGTTTACGAATAGATGCAGTTCGTCGTACGCGTTGTAGCGATCGAGCTGTTTACGGAACAGTGCTATATCACCCTGGAACATACAGAGATACAGCACCAACGTACGGCGATCTTCTTCCTTCATCCGTTCCAACGGTTCTACCATAAAGTGTGACTTTGTTGTGCGACGTAAAAGGTACCGCAACAGTTGCTGTCGTTCGGACATCGTACTCTTGCCAGGTTCCCCCGGGGAACTGTCAGCCTCTGTCAGCAGATCGATCATTGACCGGAAGTCACTCGCTATGGCACAATCGATTAAACCGTAGTGACACATCTCGTTGGGCATCAACGAACCGTACCGTTTACCAGCGATCTCCACACCATCGCAAACCTCCCGCCGTAGCGTGCTTAGCGTCATTTCACCTGTCCGGATCGCTTCGTACAGGGTGCGTTGCTGTTCGAGCCATTGCAACCGATTGGCACATTTGTCCGAGAAACATGAAACCATCGTTTTCGATTTGCTACAGTGTTGTCCATCCGTTCTGCCCCCGTAAAGCTCGTACGAGCGATGTTTAAAGATGCTCGCGTTCAGAAAGATGGTAGCGTTCGATTTCAGTGTAAGACTCTCGAGCACCTGCGATTCTCGTCCTCCACCGAGGAACGTTTTGAGATTGTACCCACTCAATACGGCGGTGTTGGACTGGAACGAATGCCAACGGTTTGAACCGATAGCGTTCACCGAGGTGAGAATTTCGAGCAGCTCTAGAAGACCGTATTCCAGCGCAAACTGTACCACCGGAGGAAGTTCTTCAATCACCTCGCACAGATTCTGCACATCAGTACATTCGAACTTTTCCAGTATCTCCACCACATCGTTCACCTTGGAATCGAACAGCTCTTGTAACAGTTCCTCATCCGCTTCCCGGCGGGTTTGTAGCTCCGTTCCGTCCAGAGTCACTCCTTTCGTGCGGAAAAACTCCTCCAACGTATGGTAGCGTTGTTGCACCAGGAAGATGTTACCATAGTACGAACGAGCCAACTTGTCATGCAACTGTTGAAACTCTTCATCGTTCAGCGTTGGTGCGTCCATATCCTTCAAAAGTTTGCGGGTAAACTTCTGATACCGGGTAGCTTCCGTTGGAGAGTGGCCTCTATTACATCGGACCGGATTTATTCCAAATAAACGATCCGGATCCATCAAGTTCTGAAGTTCCTCAAGATGGCGAACCACCTTCAGCGTGTCCTCGTTCTCGCTAATACTGCTGTACGGCCGTAGCAGCTCCTTGAGTGCTAGGTTTGCATCGGAGATCGAAATCGATCGCGAGATGTCGTACTTCTGGTAGCTCTGGTGTAGATACGAATGCAGCAATCGACGTACGCATCCATAGTCCGGATTTGCCTTCAACGCCCGGTAAACAATGGCAAAGTTGGACAGTGTCACTCGCAGACGCGTCTGATGGTACTGCATGTGATAGAACCGGAAGTGAATGTTTTTCTCGATGAATGACAGTAACTTCAGCTCGTTCGACATGCCGATGTACATCTTCTTCAGCTCCTGCACAATGCGGCCCGTTTCCTTCTCGTCGTAAAACACGTGCTCGAACTTTATGTGACTCAGCGTGTGTAGATTGTGCTCCCCGATGTACCGTGCGTACGATTGCAGCTGGTTCGTGTTGCGCAACCTATACGCCGTCCCGAGAAACGTCTTGTACGCCTCTATCAGCTGAATGTTGATGACGTACAGACAGAACCGGTACACGGCTTTCAAACGTTCCTGCACCGTTTTCACCTGTTCGCCTGTGAGCGTTTTGTTGAGGAAATATTTCCCCACAGAACAACGCGCCGAGAATGATTCCCGAATGTCGACTTCATCAGCCGGAGTTGAGGCGGTGGAGGAGAGTGGCGATAACACATGGTCCACCAGATTGGCCAACATGCGGGCAAAGGTTGTCTGGTGCTGTTGTGATTCCCTGCTAGCCTCAGCGATAAACTGCATTACCCGCTGGATCGCCATCAGACAGAGTGTCGCGTTCGAACGATCGTCCAAATCGATGACGAGCGCATTCTCGACGTAATAAGCAATCTTCTTCACCGTGTGCATCTGCCAAATCTGCTCGTACGTGCGCCGAATGTGACCGAACACGGCACGGTGCCGACGGCGCACTGTCCTTGCCGACGGGGAGCCTTGCAGTTCGCGCGCACCCAGCTCCTTCTCGAGCAGCTTCGTCTTGTTGCGGCTCAGCTCGTCCAACCGGCGGGCCCGAATCTTTGACAACAGTTCGCGCCTGCTCGCCGCGTACGCCACCTGTCGCTTCGAGAGGCGGAGCTTCGGATGATAGCGGTGCCAAAGTTGCCCCACCGTCAGTGGATGATCTTCGCGCAGATAAGCGACATAGTCCGCTACACCCCATTTGGTGCCGCGTTCCAGAACACCGTCCTGCAGTGCGATCAGCTCGCGTCGGCCCAGCTCCGCCAGTACGCGGTCGTGCTCGGGTGCCCCGAGGGGACACGTAGATGTGGCGATGCGCTGCAGATCCTCGCAGACACGTCGCCTCCGGCCGACGTACTGTGACAGCTTCTGTTCGCGTATGCACACGATGAGATCGAGCAACAGCTGCGGTGTCCACTGAAACGATCGATCTGTTCGTACGGTGCGGGTACCCGGCTTAACCAGCGTCCCCAGTTCCTCACTAACCGCACGCAGAAACGACACGATCTGGTGCTTGTTCAGCACCAGCTTGTACATCTCGAAACCTACGCTCTTCTCCAGGATGGACAGCAGCACACTGCACAGATAGGCGAGCTCACCGAGCGGGATCATCTTCAGCAGCTTCCAGTCGGTGCGGGCGCAACATTCCAGCCCACCCAGATAGTGCAAGCACTCGCAGATCGCCCGCAGGCGCACCACAAACTCATCGTCCAGATCGTTCAGGTTGTCAGCGTCGTACCGATCGGTCAAGTATTTGGTATAGCTTAGCACTAACGCTATGCGTCTATCAGCCTCTGTTTCGCCCGTGCTGCTTTGCACTTTACCGTCGGCCTTTCGTTTCGAGCTACCGCCACCGGACGCACCGATTCGCCTTTGTCTGGAAGCGCTTGGCTCGATCCCATCCTCATAGCTGTGCGCAATCAGCTCATACTCCAGGTAGACGCGCATCGATCGATCAATCGGTACTCTTTTCACGGTCAACTCATCCAGCAGGTTTGCGATCAGTTTCATCTTCGTGTGGATATCAAACGCTCGCTTTTCGAGGAAAATCTTCAACAGCTCCACTGAGCCCCGTCGGATGAGTCGTCGTAGGGCTTGCTCGTCCGATAAAGCATCCAGTTCTCTGCACAGTGCAAACTCCGCCACGTACTGTGAACCTGTGTCCAGGGCTAGTTCCGCCGGTGTCAGATCGGCATGATTACGCAGATCGCAATCTGCTCCAGCTTCGATCAGTAGCTCGATCAGACGCGTCTTATTGTGTTTGGCTATGGTGGCAAGATGCAACGCACTGTTTCCTTCACGCGCCGGATCTTGATAGTCTAGATCTAGGTCAGAATTTTCGAGTGCGGCCCGTACCACCTCGTACTGGCCACTCTGAATCGCCTCCATAAAATCTTCCATTTTGTAGTATTCTGTGTTAGTGCTATACGTTGTACGATGTGCTGTCGCCTTCTAAGTCATTCCCGATCTCTGTTCCTCAGTTGACGTTCTGAAAGTGTTAAGAAAAGAAAAAGACACATGCTTACACAGTGAAACCAAACCACAGTGCACAGTTTGCACGGAATAAAGGGAAAACTAATTGCTAATTGTACATACAATTGTACAAGAGGCTGGAGTTTGTTTTGCTCATTTCCGCGCAATAACTCACGATCGTGTACTGCCTTTTGCAATTGTAATCCCGCATTTCGCACTACCGCAAGGGTAGTTATTTTTAATAATGTCAACGAACTGAAGCCTCTCCGGCAGTCACCCCGATCCCCACCCTGAGATATCCAGTTCCAACCCGTAGGTACCCGATCGCAAACGGATTTTCATTCAAGCAGCAGCTATTCATTCACATTTGCACCGTTCGCCCCTTTGCGTTGGGACCCATTAAGCATCAAAAATTAAATTCTCTCCCTGCCTACAGCTCCCACCTCCCCCCACCAACCTTGTGCAACTGTGCGTGGAACCCGACCCGGCTGCAAAGTTGACAGGCCGGGCATGTATCATAAGACGCATGACATGCGGAAACTTTGCCCCAAAACCTTTTGGGTTGCTCTGCGATGCCGAGATGTGAGGCCGATCGGTGAGGCTGGAAAATCGACGCACTTCATCATCGTTTTCCACGCTTTACGCACACATTTCGCAAACCGGCACTGGCTGGCCCGAAACTACTAACGAGTTCGCTGTGTGTCCTCCTGTGCGCTGGTTCCAAATCGACGTTCTTTCGCCACAGGGCCATGGGATGTAAGGTGTGGTGTAGCATTTGGGGCAACACCATGCACGGCAGCATAACTGTACCGGTTGTAAATATAGCCTTCCACGGCTGTTTCACGCAGTTGTTGCATGCGCGTGTGGTTGTGTGCGAATGAGTAGGAAGCCAGCAAACGAATACGGTGACTGAACCATATCAATGAATGGAGCAGAAGTGGAGTTGAATGAATTCCACCACTCGATCCCGCTTCGCTATAAACACACATGCACACAAATTCTTTGCTCCATCAACTCCCTGTTTGTTTTTCCTATCTTTCAGCAATGCCTCACTGCAGGATGGGATAAGGACAGCACATTATGCTAAAATATTTTTTCGTTGATGTAAAAATTTCCAAAAAAATTCTAGGAATAAAGTCTGAAACTATTCGTGGCTTGAATGTTTACTTGAGGATACAAATAGTAGAATAATAGAAGATGTATAGCAACAATATTTGAAACAAAAATGAGTTAGTACATTGAACCCTGATTTGAGGATCCACAGATAATGGTAGAAACACTCGGACATGTCCAAAATTTGCTCATACGTCTGATTCAAAGAGTAAAGCCATTCGATCATGCACGGAAGTTTTTGAGACACAGGACACTCATATATCAACTCTAGATCCGAATGAATGGATCGTTGTTGTTTATAAATTCTTGTCCGTCCACGGATGTCACCACTAAGTCATCAGTACTGACAAGATGACAAGAGTTTCAGATCCGGAAGAAGGAACTTCAGAACCGAAAGTAAACATCATGGGAATATAACAGATCGACAACAACATTACCAACAGAACCGTAAAGTATAAAACAGGGAACAAGTTTTTAGTTTTGTGCTGTTATCCTTTGTGATGAACTGTTCTAAAGCTACAAATATTATTCGATAGGTCACGATCCACATAATTTATATCTATATTTTTAATATTTTATAGAGAAATATTTTTAATAGTTATTACGAACGTTTCATGCAAAGTTGAAATAACAAATGGATGATTTCAATAGTGTCGACCAACTATTTGTTCTACGCTATCCCACCGTGCTTTCGGTGAAGTACGTGAACTACTAAAAGTACTCACCGCCGAAGGTAAACTAAACTTTCCAGCACATATCCATTAGCTCCCGTTCGCGACTGTCACCTGTCAAAAGGTAAACTAAACAACGGGTCCCCTGACAAACGTAACGTCAGCCCGGGTCTCGAAACAAAGGCCCGCTCGAAGCCGCCCGCTAACCGCGTGTTGTCTGATGACTGTTCACTCGCGGTGAAACATCCCTCCCGGTCTGTTTAATGTTTCTCGACGGTTGCAGCATTTCGTGCGGGCTGACGATGTCTCGCGACGTCGTCTAGCCGCGAAACGATTTCTTCCCAAAACCGTCCCGAGTGCTCTTTTTTGCGCCTGAAGAAACCTGACCATTCTGGGCCGTAACGACCGAACGCACACGAGCAACAGCAACATCTGTTTTATTTAAACTCATTTACCCCGAAAAATATTTCCGGTTGGCGCGCTCTTTCCACTCCGCGGCCGGTTCCTGTCGACACGGCCGCGTCGGAATGTGTTGTTTCGCGCGAGACAACGTGCCTCTTCTGTACCTTTTGTTGTGTACAGCCGTGCCAAAAACAAACATCGGCACACACACGATTCTGTCGCCTGGAGGACGTTTACATTCGTTTACATGTTCATAATCACCCTTCACGAGCGCGTGGTTTTACTTGACCGTGCGCCATTGTGCCGGCTTGTCGGTGGAATGCACACCGAACAATAGCGGCCAGTGTCGTGGGCCACGATGATCGCTGATGACTCCACGCGGTTCGTGCAACTGACGACGGATATGATCTTGCTTTTGTTTTTACACTTCTTGTTTTCTCTCTCCCTCTATCTCCCACTGGGAGGCGTAGAATGGTAACACTTTCCCGCCGAGTGCCTCTTACGTCATGTTACCGCAACGTTACGCGTGGTTTTCTTTTCCCCCCGTTTGTGTGTCGCTGTTGTGCTTCTTCTTCGCGTTAGACAAGTAACTCCTTGATCACCCCCAAAGACGCACCGAAAGAGATCTCTTCGGCGGGCGAGAAGAGAATTGTTTGGAAAATATAAAAGAACATCATCCACAACTCGTCTTGGAGACAGGCATCTTCTACGAATTGATGGCCGTTGTGGGACACGAAATGGAGCATATGCGTTGCGGATGCGTTTCACAACACAACCCCCACCCCATCGGTTACCACTCAGCTGTGAATGAGCGCGGCTGAGTTAAAATAATAATAATCAACACATTGTTTAAGACACACGATGATGGCCAACGGCGCAACCCGGCTTCATCCTCCCCTGTTGCTGTGCTGGTCGTTTTGATCTTATCCACGTACCGCGTGCGGCCCAATGCAAAATGGCTCGCGGGACACATTCTAATGGACAAACGGCGCGACCGGAGATTGTTCTGAAAAATGATGTTTTCGTACCACCGCATCAAAAGGGGTATTTTCTAGTAAATGAGATGTTTATCCTCTGCCTCCACGGCTGGTGTCGTGGCGACACGAAACCCCAAAACAATGGTTCGTGTGTTTTGTTTTGCTCGGTGGTGTGCGATAATGGCCGGACATATATTTTCCCACTCCGCGCGCAATGCTTTGATCGTGCTGGGCGAAATGACAACAGACATAGTTTTGTGTTGTAACATGAAGTTTTTCAGTTCAAAGGACAATTTACAAGATGTTATAATTATTCACTGATGAATAAATCACTCTAGAACGAGCAATCTTGCTCGTTTTGATGTTAAAAATGAATAAAACCTCAAGGTTAATAAACAATTAATTCAATACTCACGAGCTGCTCATTACATATATGAACGCTTCCGATTTGCATTTATTTCTAATTGACTTTTCATGTGTCCATCCTGCAGGAACCAATCGTTTTGCAGCTATCCGACGGCACTCCAAACAGGATTAATTTCCGCTCTGATTTTCCACCAAGCACTTCTCTAAGCACGGCATGCAATTCCAAGCCGTGTCGTTCTTCATCACACCTTTATCGCTTCATTGAGAGCACTTAAATCTGTGGCACATCTTCATAAGGCACATCACATCGGTTCGTTTTCCACTGAACCCAGGCCAACCCATCTAACCGAAAGCAATCAAGGTTACTGGCACCTAATCGTGAGGCGGCACCACCGTATCACTTACATCCCCGAAAGGTGTTTGGTCAGCCACCGCACATTGCAGGATGCGCAAAACGTTACAATCTTCCTTCGGCAACCGAACCACTTTTCCGGAAGAGTTATCCTTAATGGGCGATTTAGGACACCACCACAACGAGCCACTCAATCACAGCCGAGTGCCCGAGCCGGCCACAATTCACCAACGACACTCGAAACAGGAAATCGATTCACTCGGTTTATTGCAACAAATTGCCGGACCGGACACGGTAACGTGGGTGGGAAGGGGAGGGGGAGGTTTGGATGGGAGGTGATGCTAATGCCCCATCACGTCTTCGCTCACCATTATCGATGGTCGATTGGTTTTCGATTATTGCTGCACTCGTACGCCCGTAGTGCGATTGAAGGAAGAACCGGAAAGTGAACTGGCTGGTGTGCTTTTACCCGAGCTGGGAGGGGAACGGGCGTGGGAAACAAATCAAACCGGGTGAGACGCACTTTCAAGAGGCTTCTCCCATGAGTGGCCCTGCACACAATTAGCACAATTTATGAATATTCCACAAATTATTAGATGCGATTAACAGCACACTTAGATGACGGCAGTTGATGATGATTCATCTGGCTCATTGGATCGCATCTGCAGGTTATGGCGATACTGCAAGTCTTTCACCCCGTACAGCGGCGTACTTCACTTGCACAATTGCATCCGAATCGGAACGAACGCGGTCCCCCTTTTACTCCGTGGAACCGATGGTGTGCGCGCGCGCGTACTCTCGCGATCAAACTGAATGCGCTCGAACGGCCGGAGTTGCATCGCAGCATCCGTACGCGGGGTTGGATCAGGTTGGGATCTCTCAGCGCGAGAAATCGAAAGAGTGTTTGGAACGAAACGAGACAGCTAGCGCCGATGGATCGGATCGTGTGAGAATGGAGAGAATGGTTCGGGCTAGCGCGAGAGTTCAACCTAAACTCATCAAACAAAACCTGATCTCCCCAGTTCGAGGAGCATTCCCCGTTCGAAAGCTCCTTCATATCCTCCCTCCTGAGGGGAGCACGCGAGCTACCAAAACAACATGCAGCAATGCAGCACCTGCAGCACATCACTACCACTCAGAAAAGGCGGGGGACTCTTCAGCGCGTAACCTTAGATCCATCGACAATCCAACGGTACGGTATTGTGAATCATGGTTGGGCTTTGTGCAACGCTTGTTTCCTTCATTCCACGCTTCTTCCAATGTCGCTCACACGCACCAAGAGCCTTTTTCCTTCAGCCATTCCCCGGTGAGTCTTGCAGGGGATGGGAGGAAGATCTCGGGGGGTTTTTCTCTTTGTTCTTTGCTCCCGGATAATCCGATAAATTGCAATTCAAATGGGCAAGACGAAGACGCCAGCAGCCACAAAGCCGAACGGAACAAAAGTAAATTAATTTACGCTGACAGCAAAACAACAAGAAAGCAACAGAAAAACATGAACGACACACACAGTTGCGTTGCGGATGAGCGTGTGCAGCAGAGAGGTATATTAATATTATTGTTCGCTTACACCACGTACCAACAATAGTTAATTACCCCTTAACGAACGCGAACGATTTTTGCTAAGGAAATGCATTTGTGCTGTTGTTTTTGCCTTGATTTTAGAATACGTTTAATCGCGTTTGCCTAGGAGGCATTCTTCCCGTTTTGCAAAGAAGTGCATTCGTTTGCTACAATGTTGTGCTTCATTTCATTACAGCAATAAATCAATAAACCACTTCAGTAAGCCCTTAGTAGCGTTAAGTTATGATTCTGTTAAGTTATTAGTATGAAGTTTGACAGGTTTGGCTTCTGTTTTAGGTCCATATTTGAACTAAAAAAACTAAATAAAACTAAAAAATTGGCTATTTTTTCAAGAGTTATTGCAATTGAAGCGTTAAACAATTGTGAAATTAAATTCAATGACAGGTGATGTTTGATAAAAAATCTTAATAAAAAAGTATTCAAGATATCTCATATTACTTAATACACACATTTTTTTTACTTGTTATGATTTTTACTATTATTCTTCTTTCCTTTTTCTT
This sequence comes from Anopheles minimus, assembly GCA_000349025.1. Classification (NCBI taxonomy): domain Eukaryota; kingdom Metazoa; phylum Arthropoda; class Insecta; order Diptera; family Culicidae; genus Anopheles; species Anopheles minimus. The sequence goes on from KB664277.1 coordinate 5,393,548, forward strand.
CTTCTTCTTCTTTTTCTTCTGTTTTTTTTTCTTCTTCCTCTCAATTTATCCAGATAATGTAACACAATTGTATCGATATTTTGTACATTTCGTTAGAAGCTAAATAAAAAATAAAAACTTAAATATTAAACATTAAAAATAAAATAAGCTTAAAAGCCTTTTTGTCCTCAAATTGTTATTTCATTTACGAACAGCAATACACATGTTTCCTTCAAGCCACGATTTTTCTAATAACAGCTTGGATCCCGTCTTTCATTTTTGACAGCATTCAAGAAATGAGCAAGTTTCGCTTTCCCCTACTTATCGGTTGAGTTATTGTGCCGATTGCAGCATCACCTCAATGTGGGGAAATTTTCCACACAAACGCACAAAAACAAAATCCTAAAAAACAAAAAACAACTACTCACCCTGCTGTTGCTATTTTCGCCCTGTGACCAACCATGATTGGGATGTCGCGATCAATTATTGCCCTTGTTAAGATGAACATGTTGCCCTCACTTCCCTCTCATCTCAAAACCACCCCAAACCAACTGTGGCCACGTTAGATAACTGCAAACATCCAAGCTCGAAGCCGCAGATAAACATCGCGACCGTACCACACTCGCCTCACGGAAAGGCCCAAATATGCACAAATGCAACAATTGCATCGCACGAATGGGTCTCTCCCTTCTGTATAAAGTGGTCCGATCAAGACCATTATCTGCGCGTAGGGTGGAAAAGAGGGTGGCTAGGTGGTTTTGCTAAGACTACGGTGGGCCTTTTTGGATTGCATTTATCAGAGCAGCAGCTGCGTGTTGGGTAAACCAAAACCGCGGGGAGAAGGTAGTGCGCGTAGTTTGATATTTGCCGTTGCGCAAAATCGCTCCTATTCATAAAACTGTCCCGTGCGATTGCACTCGTTTGCCATTATTTGTGTCTCCGGTCCACCAGTCCGCCTCGGCACGGTTTGCAGGTGTACAGTGTTACAGGTTTGCAGGTGCACCACGAAGACACACACACACAAAAATGGTTACCAATTTTGAACAAATTCGTAAAGCTTCTGTTACGGGACTTGGGTTCCCGAAACTCCCTTGTCAACCTCCCCATCCGATTGGGTCCGTCGGTCCAACGGTGGAGATTTTCTGACGACGATGATGCAATTGTTTGCCAACCATAAACTATCGCTTCTTTGCCTACGTACAGCGACGTATTTGCCGCTCTAGGGCCACTCACCATCATTCCATCATAGGATGCATTCGGTTGTACGGTGCACGGGAGCCTTTTTAATAGCTTTATTTTCACCCCTTTTCCACAATCCACACAAAGCAGGGGTTGGGGAGGGGGACGAAGGGTTGTATTTTCTCCAGCACAGTCAGCTCAGAAAACAATGTCCGCGGTGCACCAACGCATCCTGCTGCAACCACGAACGAGCCACCACGGAGAGCATGGATGCATTTTTACAGGTTTCTCCATGTACGGAAGAGAACGGAGCCGTACACTTCCTAACACCCTTTGGCCGATGCGCGCGGTTCACTCGACGGCTTTCTCTTCCGAGCGCCTCTCCAATCTCTTTTATGGCTTCTCTCTAATGTTCGCGGATTGTCTCGAGCGCACGGGCAGTAGGAATGCATTTCGCACTCGCTGCGCTTATCCCGGACATGCACGCACATATTATGCTGCCAGGCCGCGACTCGGACCGTACGGACACCCTTCGCTTTGCTTGACAGCAACATCAGCCTCAGTTCGCTGCGTCCCCACCACCTCTACCATCTTCCCCTCCGCACACCACCAAACACGATAAGATCTAGATATGTATTATGTTCCCGTTTGTTTCGTTCGCCATCATCGACGGCAGCGATATAGAAATGCGTGCCTGCCTGTCTCCTCTCGCAATAAACGGAGACAGGGGGCACCAAAACCGGGCACCATTTCGCAGTGCGATAAACAACGCGGACCGAACACCACGGACGGGTGCGCGAGCGAAGAAGCGTTTTGTGCGAGCGGTCTACGCCGCTTCTGATCTGCGCGCGATCCGCTGAACGATCGTACAAAACAACAATCATCATAACGACAACCACCCTCAGCGTCCCACTAGACTGAGGGGGAGAGGAGGGTGATAATAATAATAACAATAATAATAATCCCACCTTTGCAGAACGGGGATGCCCGTAGGGAGAGAAGAAAATTATGGAAAATCGTTACCAAAGCCCCGCCGAAGGGGGTTTCTCTTCTAGCGCAGCGTTGGAATCCCACCGAATCGGGTGGCCGCTGTTTTTGCTTTTGGATTTTCCACCCAGCCGCTGCGGTCCATTTTCCAGGTCACCGAAAGACCTGTCGCTCCATTGGTACGCCATTGCACGCAGGCAACAGGTCCCGGCCGAACGAAACACGACCGAACCAAAATCGATCGTCACCGAGCACCGAAAGTCTCGGCCGACGATCTCGCGATCTCGGGGCACGCGAAACTTTCTCTTTCCTTGCGAATAATTTTCGTTGTTTAGATTTTACTGTACCGTGTGTAATTATGGTTTTAATTGAGACGACGAACCCCGGGTGTGTGTGTGTTGCACATCCCCCCAAGGCGTATCTTAACACGACCATTTTGCATTACGCATCGGCTAATGCATAAATGGATGGAGCCATTCGTGACGATACATTCGTGGTGCACAAACAAATTAACCAACCAAGCAATGGCAGTCCGGACACCGAGAAAAGGGGGTCAGTGACGGAAACGGTATTGATTACGCGACATGGCGGAAGCACTAGACGGTCCCCAAGACCGTTGTCTTTCATTACCATGGTGGGTACCCTGTAGGGAGGGGTGGGGGGTTTGGTCATTTGTCTTGTGTACGCGCAATTGTCGCGACCGATCGACGAAGACAACGAACGCACCGCCGTTGGAAGGTGATAGATATCGTTTCCGGCTTCGGATCAACGCAACACCCCTCATTATCCTGCCATCGATATGAAAGCTAACCACTACGGGGAACGAGATTATAACGAGCAAATGATCCACACTGTCCAATCAATAGCCTTTTCTTTGTTTCTCTCCCGGGCAGGGGCACGAAGAAGTTGACTTACTTAAAATTAATTAAAATTATTATAGCTGATTAAAACAATGTGAGTGAACATAATTTGAAAAGATCTTTCAATAGTAATTTGAGTGTTTTTAAATAATTACTTATTTACCGTACAATCTTGAAATATATCTCCATTTTCCCTTCAAGAGTTGCATGCGAACCATCGTGATTCAAGCATCAAACCCAAGAAGACGCAACCCATCGATGGACTTCGACACGAGCACTGGCCAGCAGTGGATGCGCATCCCAAATGCACACAGCACAAACACCAAAAACCCACCGAAGACAACGATCGGCCAACGAGAGCCATCAGAGCGATGGACGAAACAGAAATAAATACAGCATTCGCATGCGCATTCGGGTTTTGCGATATGCAAAATACTTTCGCAACAAAAACCCGTCCCCTACACAAAGCGATGCAAAAGCATCGCGAATGCACTGCGGGTGACTACAAACCTCCCCATCTTTTGGATGCAGTGGAACCGATTTGCAGCAACGAAAGCAACAAAAGAATTTTATTTTTCCCTTTTCGTTGTCTGGCCGCCGCACAAGTCTCCACCGTGCGCTGCGTTAAAGCGATACGGTGCCATAAAACAAAAATAAATGATAGCGAATGGGTAACGGGTTGTCATGCGTCCCTTTCCCTGAATCCAGCACCCAGTTCTCCCGGTTGTGTTAGGATGGGCCGAGAATTAGCTGGCCCATGGTGTAAGGGTGTTCCGCGCGCAGGTGACCACTCGGAGGTGTCCCGTGCAATAGAGAGATGAACTAAGACAGTAAATTCAAACGAACGCATGCATTGAAGGTGGTGCACACACAATGACAGTGCAATAGCAGCAACACCAGCTCCGGCTCCAGTTTCCAGTTCCAGATACCGCGAGAACGATGGATTCCCGTGAGGGTTTTGTGCATGCGCAACCGGAACGCAAAACGGACCTGAGTCTCGGGCGGACGGACTGCGTTGGAACAGTTTAAGCGAAATTGAGTGCGAAAAGATAAAATCCTCCACCCAAGCAACCGGCCGGTCATCTTTCCGTGGATCCGTAGGGTAAAGCGTTGCAGGTGATCACATCTTCCTTCTTGCCTTCCTCCCCCACCCCCCCCCCCTCCACCCAAAAAAGCATTGCATGCGTGTGTGCATTTGTGCCTTTTATAAATAGATAATCATTTCGCTGTAAACGGGATTATTTCATGACATGACGATGGATTAGATCCTGCTCGATAAAGCATGTTGTTGGCGTGTTGTTGTTCGAGGTCCGGGTTGTACCTGCCATCCAACCCCTATTCCCTCCACTCCACCAACCGGACTCCCAGAAGTGCTGACACTCTTCACGCAATGTTGCTGCCGTTGCTACGTTTCAACTCGCGTATGCAGATACGCGCTCGGTCGGTCTTCCAGTTTCAGCCACTTCTTTCAGGATTTAAGCACAACGAGGATGCTAATGGAGGGTGAACCATCCATCGGGGTTTTTTTTTCCATCCGCCCTGGCTTTGCTGCAGCAACACTTCAACAACACACTGCTCGCTGCCAGCTAATGAGAACGAACATTTGGAAATGTGCATCGTTACAAAGGCTTGTGACTGGAACTGGAAATGGCCAATGCAGCAGTCGCTCGTGTGCCGTTATCTTGTGCGATCGAGCGGAAAGGGAAGAGCATCGAGGAGTCAGTACGAAAAGCCGATTGCTTTTCTAAGTCATCGATCACTCAGAATCATCTTCTCCAGGGGGAAAGCTTTAAGTGATACAATGTTTGTTCAAGTGATTTGATTCATAAATTGAATTTTGCAACAGTGAATCAAAAGTCAGACATGCAAATGAAACCAGATGTACTTAAAGTGGGCACAAAACGAGCGATCATTGATTTAGTAGTTGTCTGTTTGTGCCTTTGTCTATTGCGTATGTAGCCTCATGTTGGTCGATCCATCCGCTTAGATAAACAACGATTATCCATCTTCTTAACATAATTTGTTCAAATCGACAGAAAAAAACTGCTTGACAAAGATTGGGTTATATCTATCTGCATTTACACGTAATGATTCGTTTCATATGGAATCTTCCAATAGTCCATAGTAATAGTAATCACTGACCATCGAATGAACTGTCGAAAGATTACATGTTGTCCGTCGAAAGTTGAATAATCTTTTCTACTCGGTCCATTTTCCAAACAATTTCTACACGATATATAACACACACCACATGGTGAATCGTATCGGTAAATCATACGGTCTTAATTGCAAATCAATTCCCCTCTCCCAGAGAAATTCTCTCTCGCTGGGGATGAGCATTGAACCACTGTCTGCCTAGCTGCTAAATAATATCGCTTACCAATTTTACTATGGATACGCCTATGATATGAACCGACAAAACCTCAATATAAGCATACCATCGTTTAGTCTAAGCTTCTCATCCGCTCATTCCGTAAAAAGGTTTAACAAAGTACACTCAATTGTACTTAGAACGGACAGCTTGCGATGCTGTCATTTAACCTTCCATCGGGTTCTTTCTTGCGGGATAATTTCTCCTCCTACTGCAGAAGCCACACTGGCTTAGCACTCTATCGCAATAAAAAAAAAACAAAGCCACCGCGAACGGTGATCGTGATGTGAAAAATCATTCATCTGTCTCGCCAGTTTCCCAAAGCGCACCGCGTCCACACCGCTAGGTTTCCCGCACCTGACAGCCGATCCTTCCCGCACGGTGAATTTTCTTTCAACTGTCAACCATCGAGCTCGTCGAGGATCGGGTTAATTTATTTCACGGAAATAGGAAACGACAATGCATTACTCCTGGAACGGGCGGAGACACTAGCACGGCCCCCACAACATCAGCCGCAACCATCATCATCTTATCGGGTTAATAATTGAGTCAAGTCACTCTGACCATTCTTCGTTGCGCTTGCGATGCCTTCAGCCGATGGATTACGCGGCTCATCTACACCCTCGATAGATGGCTCGATCATACTGTGCCCGGGTCCGGCCTCTACAGATTTGCATACAGACGTGGAATCGGGAATCCATAATCGCCATCGAACAAAGGCGGACCCCTGCTCTCTAAATCGGCTCTTTGCTGCAAACCGAACGGATCCGATCACAGCTTCCCGTGAGACCTTCCAGCCTATCTTCACCGTCTCTCCCTCACATACGCTCACACACACATAAGGGAGTGTAGTAGCGATTCCCGGGGGCGGCATCGATCCTTTGAAGTTGATTTTCCTCCCGCTTACGGTCTGACAATTCCTTTCGCTCAGTGCTGACGGGAATGGATCTTTGGGAAGATTTTTCCAACCCCGCACCGCAGTGTCACCGGCTTTGTTTCCACCATTAATCGATCCGTACGATCAACCGGGGATCTCCCACGGGACTGCGCGTTGTGGCATGGGCATCATGAAACCCCTTTCCGGGAGTACGCAGAGGGCCCAACCCAACCCAACTGGGATGCGACCATTTTCAACTACTTCAATTAAATTCAATTCAATTATTGAATGATGAATGCAACGTATTGTGTGTTTTTATTATAATTTACCTCGTTTTTTTTTTGCTGTATAATTGGAAACATGATGTATCAATGTTTTACGGCCATACATATGTCCATTAGGGAGGCGGAGCGCTATTGCAAAAGGGAAGATTTCGCCTCTCCCGTGCTCCCGTGCACGGTGGTGGCGGCTTCATAGCCTTTGAGCTTCGTTTCCCGCCCGTCGATTCCGGACAATCAAGTGCAATCGCAAAGCGTTCCGAAGCGTCCCGCACTCACGCGGACAGGAAGCATTCCGTCTTCGGTCGATCGATCGGACCGCAACACTGTGAGCGACACAGAGGAAAACGCTTAAATTATTGTTATCATTTGTTTGTAAGTCCGGCCGGCCCACTCCACAGGGCGGATGGTTTCGGTAGTGTCCAGCGGGTACAGCGGGTACCAACGATACACTTCATCACACCTCGCAACCGCACCGAGATGGTAGTGTGATTGTTTACAATTGCAATTCCCGATACAGCCACACACTAACACGCGTGGATCACGAAATCTGTCCCTCTGTGTCGCTAGTTAAACAATCGAACCACTCCGCCCGACCCCGGTTGACCCAACCCGCCCGGTACCGGGCTTTGGGGCGGCATTTTTTCCTCTGATTTTCCGGCACAATATTTATGTTGTAAGGTACACTGTGACGTCACGCGCGTTGCCGCCATGTGTTCGGATCAGCCTCGTTTGTCTTGCGATCGGGTGATCGGGCGGCGGTTGAACGATTTAGGAGACGGCCGGAGCGAAAGACATTGTTTATTGTGTACTTTTGCGGCTTTTCCCACTCCCCCCTCCCCTCCCTTTCTCGGTGGAGTGTTATGCACCACCCCTCCCATACACACAGCAATTGACAATCGCGGATAAAGTCCGTCCAGGTTCGCGAGGAGTTTCATTTCTTTTGCCCCTTTTTCTTCCAACCCGATCGTTCAATCGAAGTAATGGCGGCATCGGCCCTTTGTGGTTGCTCTCGTTTAGCAGGTCCTCCCTTTTTCGTGCCCCCAATCGTCACCGCCACAAAGCGGCCACGCAGGCGGTGGTGAGTAGAGAGCAGAATTGATGGCACCATACAAATGGTGACATTCGACGGAAGAATGGAATTGATAGGATTAATTTTTAAACACTTATAATTGCACACCGCCTTCACGTTTATCAATTCAATATGTGGCCCTGAGAGGCTTCCGACAGTGTGAGTGTCCGCCATGTTTGCATTCGGGATTGATGTGCACGCGGGCGAAGAGTTATGGTGCGTCCCGAACTGCATGCTGGGCAGCTCGTACGGGAACTCACGATCCAAATTAACGAGAGTGATTTTCTTTTTAATAGACAAAAAAAAACAACGGGCTCGTTCAATATGGTTCAATTAAATAGAATGTACATCTTCCCGGTATCATGCACTGCAAATGCAAATACTGGTATTGGTATTAGGAGAAAACAAATGGTGCATTCTTCATCCTGGGTTCGATGAAAAACGCGTGCCATTTGCGGCCAGAATGCAGTCAATTGAAAAGGGTGCCTCAGTATCGTTATGCCTCGCAGCGGGTACGTCGTCGTTGGCCAGAGTACCTAATGTACTGTCTGCCACCAGTTTTGCCATTTATCCGAAAGCAAAAACAACACAACAACCGTAGCGTAAGGTAACTGACAAGCACAATCATTCACTCACAATTCCATTTGCAAGCGAGAAAAGATCAATCTAAGTCATCTAACATCCATCTCCAGCCTCGTCGACGGGCTGTCCAGCGCTTGAAACAGAACTTACCGATATTTATATATCTCTGTGTGTATGTATGTGGTTGGCTGCAACTATCCTCGCCCGTTTGGACTTGCTCGATCCTTTAACTATGATGGGGGCTGCCTGTGAATGATAGACGTAGAAAAATGGACATGCTTTAGAAGAGAGGATCCAACCATCATCGTCAGCAGCAGCACACAACAACAACAAATGAACGGAACGGAAATGATTAAGATAATTCTTAAAACAAACAGCATCGTTTCGTCCTCCGGTCTCATTTTCCACCTCCCCTCTCATCAATTCGCGATGCAAAGCACGAACCTTCCTCAACAACAATTATGAGGTCATAAAAGATTACCAACCAGTCAGGACAGGCTCGGCTCATTAATCAAAGTGCTGCCAGTCGGGAGGATCACACTGGAGACCGGGAGGCCGGGTAATGTTTTAAGAACCAAGAGAGAGAGGTAAAGAAAAAAAAAGTGAACTAAAACACAACCCATCCTCCACCGGGCTTTATACAATTTAAAATGCATATTATAACGAACGCAACTCTTCGCAACACTCGAATGAAAATAACACGACCACATAAAATAAAATACAAAAAAAGTCCGTATCGAACACACCAGGATGCAACGAGCACCAGCAGCATAACAACAGCTCCCAACCCAATCCATTGGGGTCGTTTTTGCTGGCGCTGGGTTGTTTTGTTCATATCTGGGAAATAGAAAAGAAGCTCTCCCGTTTCGCTAGAGCTCCTGGCATGGACTGGGAATGTATCGGGCACGCACGCATTCTGTGGGTTTGTTTTGTACCGGCCGCGGTGCAATTCTTGTCTGCCTCCGGGGGTTGAGGGAACCGTTCCTCGTGGGGATGCAGCGATGATGTTGTAAGCGCTAGAGATGAGCCCAATGGCGCTGGTGAAAGTATGGCAAAGCGCTACACCTAAACGATCGATGCCATACAAAATAAACGACTTTTCGATGTGGCCGTCTGTGTTATTTTTTCTCTCTCGTTTCGGAGTGTGTTTATCGCTTTCATGTTTGAGCGTTTGGCACGCCATGTGCCCTGGCGGGCAACTTCGTGCAATTTTCTTGTTTTATATATTGTTTAATGCTCGGGGCCTCGAATACCATTCCAATGCATCTCTGTCCAATGATATTACGACGGCGTTACGATATGTACACATAAGTTGATTAAAAGAAAATGGTAGAAATATTGTTATTTATTCTACAAAATTCATCCAATATATTGTGTAATTTTTATCAAAACTTTGCAAACAGAAAATTCTTGAATTCAAGCTGGCTCAAGTCAAGTTGGTCGCAAATTAGGCTAGTACAATCAAGACAACTTGAATTAAAGTTGGCTCGAGTCAAGCCAGCTTGAGTAAAAGCTGGCTAAAGTCCAAGCTGCCTCGAGTCAAGCTGCCTTTAGTTCAAGCTTTCGTTTGTGCGACATACGTTTACACACACTTCGTGGACCTCTTTCGGCTTTATAAAAAAAATAAAGAAAAAGAAAACAATATTCTGAATATTGCATACTTTCAGGCGTTGTGAAGTCACGACAAAACTAAGTTGTTTAGGAAAAACAAACAGCTGTATTAACGTTCTTTTTCGTTATTCGAAAGGTCGGATTTAGATGAATATTACTAATTTAAAAAGCATTGAATATTAGTTTAAAACGAAATGCTTCAAATATAAACGAGATAAATGTATCCTTCCTGAGAGTCCCACTTGATGGCCTAGAAATGCACAATGAAATTCCGCATTGCGCTACAACATTGACAATTGTAATAATTTTGATCCGCACTACACCTCACAATCGCTCGCAACCGTAGCTTTCTTTACAAGACTCCCATTGTTGGCCATTTAGCAACAACGACAAAAACAAGCCTAACGCACCGCAAAAGGACCATTATGTCGAACAAAACAACAACCAACGATGGATTGGAATTTTCCCCCTTCTGCTTTCCCCCGTTCCACCACTGGCATACTGTTTTCGGTGAGAAAAAGGGAAAACTTCCATTCCCCTGCCCTCTGGCATGGTGGAAAATGCGACCACGCATTCGGTCTCCACTGTGAACCGATCGGCAATTCAAACCGTACCGCAATTGTGTCGCCCGCCCCGAAGTGAATGGCCCGCGATGTGCAAACTGGTTTCTAGTGGCGAAGACGGTACACCGTGCAATTATTCACACCGATCCGGCCATCCAAACAGGGTGGGGTGGATGGGGGAGGAGAGGGTTGTTGTTTGTCGATTGTTGTTGTGCAGTGGGCCGAGGGAATTAAAAAAAATCATCCATCGATGGTGGCTAATTCCGAACGGTAAGATATAGTGCTCGAAAGGTTTTAAAATGTAATAACACTTTTAACTCGATCTTCATTATAATAAGCGTCATTTCCACCGCGGTTAAGAGATGGACTAACCGCATCCGGACTGTTTGCAAAAAAAAAAGGTTTTGGAGCCTGTTGCTGATTAAAACGCATCCTCGGCACTAATAAAAAGCCCCGTTAACCGTATGCACCTTACAAAACCAGCGCTGCAGGTTGCGTTATCTATTTCGCGTTTAGATGCAGAAAGGGCAGCAAAAGCACAAACACACAAGCTAAGGCACAAAGCACGCCCAATGCGTCCCGGTACGATCGTTTGAGCGAACGATAAATTTAATTACTCCGGTAAGTAAATTTCATTTGCACCGAACGTCGCTGGGCACTGGGGAAGGTGCGGGAGTCGGGAACGGGTCGAATGTTGTTTAATTAAAACTCGGGCCCAGTGTGGTTGCATTTGAAAAATGTTTCCACCCGGAATCGGACCCCTCATTCCGGTCGACGACAATAATAATGAAAAACGCGCTCCGGCACAAACAAAATGCAACGCATCGGGCGGAAGCAGGGTTAAGGCTGTAACCGGGATTCACAGCCCTGGCGTCTAATTTACGTGTCCCCATCCTTCCCGTCGCCGTGGGGATGCAAGGGCGGAGGGTGAAAAACAAGTTTTTCATTAATGCGCTGCAGGTTCTGGAAAATGTTCGCATCGCTCGTTTAAATACGCATTATAAGGCTAAAGCATAGTTCCGCACCGCCGTGTAAGTTGTAGGCTCCACTTGTCTGTTTTACTGCGGTCACGAAATCTGTTTCAAACGCTTCAAAGTCTGAACGGGGTGGTAGCAAAAAACTGGGGTGAACCATCCCCTCCCTTTCATACTCCATCTTGTCACAAATCTAGGGATTTGTTTTCCAACCCCCTTAACTACGTTCGTGTTTGTCGTTTTTCAAACGCACCATTTTCTAATCCATGCTCGATTGAATGGTCACTTAACTGTTTTGTGTGAGCCATTATTTCCGACCGATCGCACTGCCGGTGGAAATGGACAGTCGAACGCATTAAGTGCTGGAACTATGCAAAAATCAAACGATAAAAACCGATTTAGCATCCTGCCCATTCACCGCCGAAAGGTCGTCCAATGCATCGGCCCAACCTGTGTCGGTGTCGGTCGGACATCTCCACCAGGCTAAAGAAAACGGTCCAAACGGACGCCCCTGTGAACATATGCTGCAGCATCCCGCCCGCCCGAACGCCAATCCCGACGGCTGCCCTGCTAGAGTTCAAGTTGGTATAATAAAGAAACTAAAATAATTAAAATATTTTTTCTCTCCATCTCTCCATGCTCCGTTCGGTCGTCTTCGGGCGTTGTTTTGCACCATTCCTAGAGCAAAACTGCTGATAACTGCAATGCTGCTAGCGCAAGCAGGTGAACTACAACGGACGGCCGACGGAAGACGGCTCGGCCACGAATGGCGAGCGATAGGAAATACGGCAAAACGGAGAATAGCAAAACTGCGGACACTGCGAGCGAGAAAGAATGTCAGAATGCAGGGCGGGAAACAAAACCGGGTCCTGCGTTTCGACACAACATACGTACAATTATAAATGATCGTTGCACTGGAACATCTTTCTTTACCCTTCCTCCTCCTCCATTCCTCCCTATTCCACACCACAGTGAACCAACAGATTTCTCCTCATTTACACCACAGATCAAAATCCACCACTGGCAGCTGGCAACACTGCTGTGGTCGAAAAAAAAAGACGAGGAGAGATTATCGCACGGGAAGGCAACGCTGTACGCAAAAGATTTATTTCACATGAACGATTTTATCTTATAATGGTACGTTTTATCTGTATCTTTTTGCGTTCGTTTCGTTTCGTTCCAGCTCGATCTAACAGCTGGTACGATCAGAATCGAGTCCCTCGTGAGTAGTACGCGCAGATCGTCAACACTGTAGCATAATTAATACTGTACTACTTTGGTTAGTATTATTTATAATTAGATTTACCTTATTCTCCAAGTTACACTTTCACAAATAGACAAAAACACAAACGAAAAGCCTTTTACACGTGACCATCTCTTTCTTCAATACAACCTTCCCACAGTGGTCTAGTGAATGCGTGGACATATCGTAAGTTACTTCTTCATTTTATGAAATTAAAGAGAATCTCCTTAAGACATCCAGAGTCTTCAAGATGCATCCAAGGGAAAATTGAATCTCAGTCAACATCAAACTCCAGGAAGTTGTTAGAAAAACAAGCGGGATCTCCAAAGATACTTTGGGGATGTAATGAGACTTCTTGGAACAATTCTCGTGACATAGATGTTTTCACAATAAAACGTATATTTCAAACGTATCTTTCTCTAACGCCCTTATAAGATATCCAGTGTTCCAAGAACTCATACTTTTATTGCATATCCTTGTAATTAACTCATTTTACAATTCTGATGTTGTATTGTAGATTTCTTGAAATCATATTTTAGGTTTTTGATAGATAAATATGATACAAAATCTGTACTTCCTTTTAGTATTTAGTTGGATACAAAAAATCTGTAAAGAAACGTCCACTTCTGGAACCATCGTGCATCCCTTCCAAAGTTCCCTGGTACATGTGTTCCTGTTGGCCGCTTAAAGATGCGTGTCTACCTTTCCGTTTTGACTCACGCTAATTTTTCTAAGGTGCAAAATAGAAAACCTCCACTCGTGAACCTCCGAACCACTTCCCTCTTCTCCCTCCGACCACTTCACTCCCTCCGCGGTTCGGGAATGAAACGGGATCTTGCGGCATGCGAAACCCTGCGGAAATGGCGTAGGACGATGGTGAGTGAAAATCGCATCCCGGCTAGCTCCGGCACTGGCGTACATTGTTACAACAAATGGTGGAGAAACAATAAATTTAAACCAACCACGGCACGGAACGGCCAAACGAGAAAACAACTTTTCTTTCCGTTTTGACATCGGCCTAAGATCCCATAAGCATAATGCAGTTTTGCCTGGTCCGACCTGATGGGGGTCTGGAGAGTTCGCGAGAGATAGGGGATGCTCTATCTCCCACTTTCCGCATGATTTCATCCCATACAAGGGGAAGATGCATCTGGTGCATCTTGTCAGCTTTGTTTTGTTGCGTTGCGCACACCTCGGAGCGCCCCCTTCCTCCATTTTATGCCACCCCGCTCCGCGCACCTACTGATCCACTTGTCATCGGGTTCCGAAGGGGGCAGAAATAGTTAACTGGTGAGGAAGGACAGGAGTGCTTGCTCGCTTGAAAATTGCTGGCAGCGAAATAAATGAATGCAGGTTGTCCGTCCGTGCCGCGGACAGATCCACCTGATTGTGGGTGCGGGAAAGGATGGATGTGGACATTCGTTTCGCTCACTCACAATCCACCACAATTGTCCATTCAAATGTATCCCTGCCGAACAAACGCTACGTCAACCGGTGCGCGCCCGTTGTCTTTTGTGTTGTTTTGTGGCAGTGCGTGTGCAAGGACCAGCAAGCAACAACGGCATCAGTAATTTTTGCAGATGCAGAGCTAACGGGTACACTGGCGATGGAATGTTTTGCTAATCAAATCATTTCCATTAGCCGCTAAGAATGGAAACCCCATTTTTTCCCAGGCGAAGCGAATGTCACAAAATAATTGCCCCGTTTTGCTTGGATTGTCTTGTCGTGGAACGGCCGGGATGAAAGCTGTACGAACCGTTTGCAAACTCATTATGTACTGCTCAAGGAAACTATTCTTAAGCGCTAAATCACACAGGGAACGATCCGTTTCCAACAAAATTGTCAACCATCGTCAAACGAGTTGTCTAGTTCGTAGCATCACGCTCCGTTGTAAAATCTTTTACGCCTGATCCTGATTCTGAATCCACCTCTATCCTCTTTGCCCGATACGTCACCCCACACTCCACCCAATGTTCGTGAAGGGATTAATTTCAAAGCCTTTCCTCCCATCGTCTCGCTTTTCTTTTCACCGCCCGCATCAAATAGTAGGACGGGCAGGAATCAGCAGCAGCAGCAGCATCCACGATGAAGCGATGGTGGCGGTGGACATTGGTCACTTTGCAGGTTGAAGTAAAATGAAACCTGTACGGTGTCATCCGTTATCGCAAAAGGTGGAGAACAATATCTCTTGGCTGCTGCAGGAATAAATCACTTACCAATGGGATCGCCATCGCGCCCATGTGGATCGTGAAAATGCGACCGACACACACACACACTGAACAGATAAAGGAAAGGGAATGCGAAATGGTGAGGCCGAAACGGAACAGGGAATGAGAGCGTAATTCAAAAAGCACATCAAGAATGTTGTGTAGAAACATAAAACAAAATGCAGAGCATCGCACGCTTGTTTTGTGGCCGTACGCTTAAAAACACGTTCGGTGCCGTGTGGATCGGGGCCCATTGGGAAGTGGTCGACCGTACACGGAGGAAGTTGAGAAAGGGCAGTGATGCGAACGTGCACTCCTAGGCGCACTCCGAGGTTGAAGGATTGCAGCGATTAACCTTCAATAGGACAGCATAAAAATTCAAGCGAAATTGGCTGTTTGAGGTGTTATTTATATTATTAAATGACATGAAAGCAATGAAATATATATTTTAATTGTGTTTCCAAAATAGATTTCTAGAATCCTTAAGAACTCAAGCTGATTCGAATGAAGCCTGCTTCAGATCAAGCTGACTCGAGACAAGCTGGCCTGAACTAAAGCTGGCTCAAACTGGCTTCAAATTTAGAACGCTTTAATAAATGTTATGGCGGTCTAAAATCATCTAAAGATGCACTAATGTCATGTGTTGCCGATGGATGAAAAGTGTCCCTTGCTATTTTCATTTTTCTCCCTATAATTCCTACGGAGCATAGGCCTCGGGAAGAGATCAGAAGTAAAGAATCAGACACTACATGAAATTCTAAATCATATTGATTCCAAATTGAGCCATTGCCTTGAAGAATGTATGAATATGATAATAATTCATTTTCCTATTTTGGTAATCATATAATTTTGGCAAGCATTTGAGGCTTATTGAGACCACCAGAAATATATTTACTTATAGACATAAATTTAAAAATCTTCTTGACTGTGGATATGAACCAATCTAAACTGGATCATGCTTCATTCGCCTTGATCCTGCAAGGGTTCAGTAATCAAATCAAAGCTCTTTATGCACAAGCTTTTTCTCATCCCGTTTTTCACTTCACAGCACTTCGTTCTCTCTGTCTGCATGTATGTGTTCGTATGTGTACGCGTTTGATTGTTCTGAAAAGCAGATAAGCAAGCGAGAAAGGTGACCCGATCCCCGCTCACTGCCAGTAGGCCGGCGAATGAACGATTACCATCCCGTCCCGGGCCGGGAAGCGAAAGTCCACGGCCGACGACGCCATTCGGGCGGAACAGGTTGGATTGGCCGGATCTCGACAACAGGATGAATCTCGGCAGCCAATCTTTGTCCGCGGTTGAACTGCCGGTGCCCGTGTGTCCCCAAAGTCTGGCGTGATGTTGATAAGCGTGCCTTCGGTCGGTCGGTTGGTGCAAGTGCAGTTGCAATCCCGATGCACATTCCTGGTGCCGGCCTGCGAGAGTGATGTTCGGGGCGTCGGGTCGCCGATGTCGCGATGTCGATCGGTCGGTTTTGTAGGATTTCAACGCACGATTCTGTGATTGCTCATTACTAGGACTAGTGCCAATAAGGGTTCTAGCTTGCACCGATGTGTGGTCTCGGTAGGGTGTGCGAACTGCGCACCAACCGCAACGAAGCGAAAGCGACTACGACGAGGCAAGGCAAATAAGATCGAGCATTACATAAATAATGTAAACATACACATTAATCAATTAAAAACCGAAGCGCGTATGCGAGAACCCAAATGCGATGGCGCATGGCATCGCAGCCGGTCCTGGGAATGATGGCATCGAGCCCGGCAATCCTTCCATTTCCACTCACTCTCTGGTGTTTCTCCACCCTTTACGCGAGCTGGGCAAGGGAAATAAATTATTTCCCGTTCAAAACAGGCGAAAATTAAAAGCCCCTCAGCGTGGTCCGTGCCGTTGCGAGGACCAAATGGGCGACGATGGGTCGCTCGGTTCCCGTGCACAAAGTCAAATGATATCTTTCGATCTCCTCCCATTCCATCCCTCCTGGGCTCCTGGGTCCAGGCACCGTGCCGTGGACACATATCTTCATCGCGTTGTGCTGCCATTCTCGTTCGAATTGTGTGGTTTTTCGAATACGGGCAGCAACAATTCGACGGCACCAAGTGAAGTCATTATCCTACGCGCATTGTGTCCCTGACCGAGGGCCATGATATATTGAAACATGCACTCAAACTTAAGCGATGCGTTAATCGACTGCGTAAAACATTATTCATCGCCATTATAAACTCCATTCATTATAGACAAGTTAAACTTGCTTCGGATGGTTGATTCACAGAAGAAGAAAAAAATATCCCTCCGATATCAAATGGTACCGATTATAATTGGTAAAGAAAATTAAGCACCTGCAATCTGCTAATTCAAACAAGAAATCACATTCGGAAGGTACCAAGTGCGAATTGCACCATTTTGAATTGATTTTCGTATTTGCACCCTCACCTGGTTCATGCCACACCGAACAATCACGTCCGGCGTATGTACAAATCATTACTTCAAGTGGTAGTACCGTACATGCCATTACAACGCTCCACCATCCTCGAGTGGGCTGCCAAAAACAACCCCCCTCCCAAACACACATACACATTCTCACCCCCATGCAACGACCTTCCCAAAAGTGAAGCGAAATATGCTAAATAAATATTACCACCCTCACTTGTGCATTCACATACGATCGAGGCTACACGTGTGTGAGTGTGTGCAGCATCCCCAACAGCCCGTGCTCGCTTCTCTTTAAACGATGTAATGCAACGGCCTTGCAAGGAAGAATGCATGTTTGCTCCACTGCATCCGTTCCCGTTGTGCTTGTGCGTTCTCTTTCCTTTTTCTTTCGTGCTGTCCCGCTTGTTCGCTTGTGCGTTCTGTTTCGTTCCACCTTCCTTCTGGTTCACCTTTTCTACACCTGTTTGGCGAATAGCTTCGCGAGCATTGCTCCTGCGTTTTTCCTTCTTTCTCCACCAGATTATTGGATGGACTTGGTCCCGTTTTTTTCCTTACTTGAGTGTTATGTGCTGTGGGAAGACGTTTGCTTTCCAAAGCTTGTTGTTATCCATTAGAAAAATTGATTTTCTTTAAAATTGTTAAAAATCTTTTTAAAATATTATATTGTAGAAGTACTAATTTCCCACAAATATGTTTACATGAATATTTAATTCCTATTTCCCGAGCTCCATCCAGGTTGTCTTGTGATAGTATTTATGCACATAGTTTGTACCATCCGAAAACATCCACACCTACACCTTCACCTTATGTACAACAAAACCTTTAAAAGTGTTCCTTCTTACCAGTACGGAGCATCCTTTCCAGCAACCAGCTCGTGAAGGAACCGAACACACTGAGTTCTTTCGAGCATAATGCACTTGCTCTACGCTTGGGCTCATCACGTTGGTGCGAACGACCCGTTGGATGCAATTGTCATTTACCACCCAACAACCCCCCACACCTCCCACCAACGTCCGATGTTGTATATATCGCTGTTGGAAAATGCGACTGTGAGAGAGAGCGATTCGCTCCCACAAATCCACTCTCGCTCTCTAGTATGCAAGGGGAAAATTCTTCCTCACAAGCTCTCACTACGAGTTTCCCATTTTCCCCAGCTTGCCGAAGTGGAGACCGAAATGAAAGGAAGAACAAATAGAAGGCAGTGAACACTGTTTGTCCTCTTCTCGTGCGAAGCGTTTTTCCCATCCCTGCTCGCAAATGGATTGTGCCATTTTCATAATACAACCCATTGTAAACAACCGAACCATGGGAATCAGGGACAGGGAAACGAGAGCTCACCACACCTCCGTTCACCCAGATCGGAAGGTTCGATCGTGTGATCTCTTTCTTACGGAAAAATAGTGAAACAGTCGCAATCTGTTGTTCCCATTCGCTCACCAAGCGGCGGGTGGGGAAAATTCTGGCTGACAATTCTTTTCCATTCTTTGGCACGCGAATTGCTTGCGATTATTTTTCGTTAGTGGAGCAAAGGGGCGATGGTGGGTTGGTGGTGGTTAAGGAAAAGAAGTATACCTTTCTCTCCCACCCCGCAGTACACCCACACAACGGAAATGGCCCCCCCCATCCCTTACCGAGCCCGATCGTTCCCTGTCTCTATCGCTCCGGTGCCGATCGGTTTTGCTTTATGCTGGCGCACATACTAAGAAAACCAGTAACAGGAAAAGCTAATTTTCTGCTGATGGAAAATATGATTTGTTACATTTCGGCGTGTAATGGGATGGGTGGGATAGTTCCGAGATCTATCGAAGGAAGACATTTATTTCAATTGCAAATGGGAAGCATATAGGACGCTTTTGGTATCTTACGGTGATTTGATGGCTTTTCCCAGGAACAGGTTGCCCTAAAAAAGGGACGATAGAACGGAAAATAATGAATGTTTACATTCTACTCTGACGACATTCGACCAGCAGGAAGAAACGTCAAACCTTCCAAGTGTAACGAATTTTCATCATTTAATTTACATTTCTTGTTCCCTTCAGGAAAATGGTCTTACTTTGTTGCGTCAATCGTTTATACATTTCTTGATATCAAGTATAGTTTTATCGGATAAGAAGACTCCATCCAATATGTAAATGAAACATTGTTCAGGGTTACATTAAGCAACCTCCCGGAGCTGGGGGGAAAACATGTTCCCTATCTTCTACGAGCAGGTCTTCAACTACTTTATTGCAATCGCTCGGATAAATCCAAACCTCGGCACCGCCAATGATAAAGTGGTCAACTTAACAAAACTAACGATCATCAAAAGCGACCTGCAATTCGAACGCAGACAACGGGTCTCCATTCACACACACACACGAATGTCTGTCCTCGTCTACAAATTCTTGCGCAACATGGAGACGCACGGTGGCTAGTTTCGCGGTTAGCAGACCTGCGTAGACGGAACCGTACAGTGACCACAGTGAGGCGGCAGGCGGTGTGGACGATACTTGCAAAATATTATTCCAGTTTTCATTCACGCAAGTATGTACCTCCAGCCAGCCCCAGCAGAAGAAGAAGCCATCGAGGAAGCAAGTCCCAGCAAGTGACATGCCCGGTGGAAATAACAACACGCGCAGTGGGTAGGGAAGAAACATACAAACCCGATACAACATACTAACTAACCGCTTCAGCCCTCCCTCCTACTCCCCTCCACCCCCCTTTAACGGCTGCTGAAAAACTAAACCCACAAAATGGAGAAACTCATTTCCACCGAGGCGTACATCATGCGCAACGCAGCGCGGTTTCGCGCAAGAGATTAGCGCAAAAGGGACGCGAACCAGGGGGGTGCATTTGCAAACGAAACTTGTGCCGATAAAAACAAATAGTAATAATAATAATAATAATAAAGAAAATGTAAAAAATCGTCGCTAATCAGACAAAAAACCCGCTGCAGCGGGATGGCAAAGCTGCGCCAGCCACTGCACTACATCAGCGTGTAAGAAACCTGTCGCAGCATTTTACCCCGCCGATAGTCCAAACTGTTATTAGCACCATGCTTTAAAGAACTGGCGTGTGTGTGTGTTTTGTTGATTTTTTTTCCTTTTCTTTTTTGACAAACCGAGCCTTGGTAGGCGCTCCAATGAGAGCACCAGCAAGCCGAACGCACCAAAACGACGCGAGGCACTTATTTTCATTTTTATTGCCATTTTTTATGGGACCCTCCGTTCGCCTGTCAAAGGCTCGCGCTTCCCCTTCCTTTTTTTTCCTTCCACACCCGACCGTCGTGGGTTTTTAGTTTTGCGTGCCACCAACCCTGGTGTCTTCTGGAGTCCGGACACGCAAAGCAGCGTGCCTGAGCGTGCGCGCGCTCACACACAGTACCAGTTCGCTTTTGCTGGCTTCTCACTCGATAATCTCGTGTCGTCGAAGCGCTTCTCGGCCTGTCGTGATACGGACCGTCATGTTGTAGCCCGTTCGGTGTGGTAGCCACAGAAGAAGAAGCCACCTCCCCATCCCTCATCGACGTGTCAAAGATGGGGAGGGAAGGATGAGGGGGGAAAGTCCGGAGATTGTGAATAGATTTCTTCACTAAATGTCCACAATCAGCGGCCAGACCATTCGCAAAATGGGAAAAACTTCGTACGTTCGGACGGCCGTGCTGATGAGGCTGAACCCACGAATATTATATTGACCAGCACAGGGGAGAGGTGAGAAGAGGAAGAGGGTTAAAAACAGAACAGAGCGGAGAGGTGGTGGTGGTGGTGACGGTGACCACAAACCGGTGAGACCGGGCAGACCTACAGATATCATCCAAACTCCAAGCTTCAATCCGAGCTAGATGAAGGAACGAAACGGTGATGCCAAGGCGGGTGGAGGGGGGGGGGGAAACGAATGCTGGCCAAAGTAATGAGCTATCACATTAACTATGCGTTTAATATGAAGCGAGTAAATTGCGACATCCATCTCCTTACTTATGAAGCAATAAAAGTGTACGAGAAGACATTTTCGCAACTGTCCGCCTGATGGGAGTACTTGGTACGCTCGGCACTAATCGCCAACGCCACGTACACGAGCGGGAACAACCACCGGCACGGTATTGCTAAAATAAATCTGCACTGCTAAGGTGACAATACACAATTTACGAAATAATAAAACCTGCTTGAACTTTGTTCTATGGCTAAGTGTGCATAAAATTGGACCTCAAGACATTGATGATGTTCGAAATGGTAAAGATGGAACTCGGAAGGGTATCAGACGTATCAGGTTTGATGTTACTGCGTAATGCTAGAAGATGCTCATAAACACTGATTTTACTATTATCTTATTTTAAGCTTATCAGATAGATACGGTTAAGAAGAAAATGAAAAAAAATCTACAAACAAAAAGATATTGTATTTTTCAAGCTCCTAAGAGATATCATACTTCCCAAAAATAATGTGATAACTATCACGAGGAATCAAATCAATCAATGGTCGTCTAAATTGGCTAAGGTCACCTAGACATCCTAATCTAACCTCTCACAACCAAAAACTCACAACATCCAGTCTAAAAGGTGCAAATCAAATTATGATTTGGCAGATATTTGGGTAGCTCCAAGATCACATGTCCTGAAGTCAAAATAGAGCTAAAAATATAGTGAGAAATAGAGCAATTCCGTAATTCCCCAATATTTAGACCAGAAAAACACGGTAGCCTCTCGGAACCGCCAGTTTGAAGTACAAATCGTTTGACAAAGCTCTCGAGTATTTCATTCTGACGAACAAGAAAAAAAAAAGATAGGTCAACCTCTTAAAACATGAGCCCTTCACAATGAATTGCCTCTAAAACCTTATCTTTCATCTCTTCCTCCATCCCCGTGCTCCAAAAAGGGGGGGGGGGGGGAGGTCACCCATTTTCCTGTGGCGGGATAATGTTTCATTAGCTACACGATCATGTCCCCGGCAGCGATGGCAAAATGGCATGGGAAGGATGATGGTGCTGGTAGCATAATTAAAACACCTCAATCTCTAACGGTTCCGCAAGTCGCTCAACAACGCAACTTGTGCCATAAAAAAAATTAGCTCTCGTAACGCTTGGTACGCAGCGGCCACACACTGTACGCTTGTCGTTGGTCGTAATATTTTTTTTTATTATTTACCTTTCCTCCACTACACTGCATCCCACCCAGTGCTGGGGAGCTTAACGCCGGAAAGCTTAATACGTTAGAAACTTATCTTCCTTTTGTATTATCATTTCACTTCCTTCGGGCTTTGGGTAGTACCCTATTAAAAAAACGCGCGATCGCACATTCCGCACACGGCCTGTTTATGTTATGGTTCCCACCCCCGTACTCCCCACCCTTGCCCAACAGTCAACATTTGGCTGATTGAATGGACAAAAGATTGCCAGCCCCTGATCGGGTGGGGTGAGCCCCACATCCCCTGTGAGGAGGGGGGGGGGGAAACTAAAAATCCATAAACGGACAAATGAACCCGAACGTTTCATGGCAGCAAACGCATTTTGCCTGCTAACAAACGCTGGTTATAAGAGCAAAAAAAAAACAGTAACAAAAACAACGACAGCCTGGTGCGACGATCGCACCAAAGACCGTGGTACACGTTCCATTAAAAACAACCCCTCATCCCATCGTCGGGACTCGTGGTGGTGATGGTGGTGGCCTCTAAGCTCGCAAAAGCAAAGCGATAGAAGACAACAGCAGCAACCAAACCACATGAAGGCAAAACGTTTAAAACAAAGAATTTAATTATGTTGACATTCGTCCGTTTTTTATTTGTGTTTTCTCCATTCCATCTCACGCTCTCTCTCTCTCTCTCTCCCCTACTCCTCTCTCGCTGTTTGTATGTGTGTAGTATTGTGTTATCGTTTCAGTCTCCTGGTCACGTCACCAAACCAACTTACCAAAGCCCTGTGGTTTCATGCGTTCTGTCGATTGTGCTCTTAATAAATGTTTCTTGTTGCGTTCTCGGTGCATTTTTCTTCACTCAAGTGTGTTTGTGTGTGTGTCTTTTTTATTATTATTCTCCCTTTTTCCCATTCATGTCCATTCCCGGGCCAGGCAGGGCTCATCTTACCGCGATCGACATCGTGGCGGCGACACACTCATCCCAATGTACGAATAACGTGGCCTTAGAGATTCCTTTGCCCTCGTTGGAACGCACAGTCTCTCATCATATCACCCACTGGCCGTGCTGCTAAATGTGAGCCTCAAAATGGATTAAGGGTTCGCCGAGTGGCAGGTTGCTGTAAGGCTGGTAAGAACATGTTAATGCAACAAACAAAAAGAATGTTCCGTTCCCTCAGCTTCCCATCCGAATGCGCGATGCATCCGCAGCGAAAGTGCAATGACGCCGGCCCGAAACGCACATGCCGGAATGCTGAAATGAGCGAAAGACAAAAGGCGAAACAATCATAATACGCAGGAAGAATTAAAACAAGTTCATAACAAATAATGTAGCCGGTTCGGCTCGACCGTGCCCGATTCTCGCGGTCCACGTTTTGCTGCAGCGTTCGGTTGCCGGCGGACAGGCTGAAGCTACAGATGAAGATCAAAATCATCTCTGTCTGCTTATCTTCAGGAAAGGGGCAAACCGAGCAAAAAAAGGAACCCTTTCATAATGCAACCCCCTTCGCAGACTCATTATGCAGCCTTTGCTTAAGTAAATCCATCTTCCGATTGGCAAGTGGAGAAGAGAAGAAAGGAAAAAAACACATTTACTGATGCATCCTTTTGCCTCTATGACTTTTGCAAAGTGCGAAAAGTTCTTCCTCTTTTCCAATGCCCGTGCAAGTTACCTAAAACCGGCCCCCATTTTGCTAACGATGATCGTGCGGCAGATCGAAACGAAGTTGCACTCAACTGCCTCCCCCCTAAACAAGTCAACAAAGTACTATTAATCACTTCTATTTTCTTCCGATTCCACGCGTGCACTGCATCCCGCACTGCACCGGGTTCCGATCGATTCGACCTGCCAATCCGAAACGTCGAACGTGAGAAAAACGATTTTTTCCCTTCTTTCGCATGCAGCACTGCACGTGCAAGTGAAAAGAACCACTCGGTACTTTGCAACGAAACGAAACGAAAGAAAGGAAAAAAAAACAGCGCCTAGCGAAACATCATCCTCCCACCCACCAAGGATTGGAGTTTGGGTGTGAGCATGAAACATGATCTCGTACACCGGTGCCCTGCCTTTCGGTGTGCTGCCTTTGCGTGTCCATTTTTGGGGCGCATCAAAGCGGGCGGACCGACCACGACCCGGTTCGCTTTTGCCACAAGGACGGCTTTGGGGCGTTTAGGTGTTAAACGTCACCGTAAGAAAGCTGCAAACCAAAAACAGCTCAAACCGTTGGGATCAATAAACGTGTGTGCAATCAGGAGGAATAGAAGGAGAAAGAGAGAGAGATGGAGGGATGTGGGTAGTTTGAAATATTGCTTCCATTATGGAGATACCTTTCACTGCTTAGTTAGGGAATTGTGAGGCGAACCTGCCAGCGATGGAAATGTGCAACTTTGCGTCGCTGCGTTTGCATTCCAGACCCCGGAAACGTTCGCGCAAGACAATACGAACTTCAGACACGTGATAATGAACCGTTTTGCTGAAAGATCCAGAAATTGCACCTGGTTTAAGACCGCTCCGGACCATCTCAGTAGAGCTCAGGAGTGCTGCATCTTCAAAGAACCCTACCGACCGACGATCATGCTGATCAATTACTTCCCATTGTAAAGGTGAAGCATATAAACAAATTGTTACCGCTTTTCTCGTACAAACACACACACACTTGTATGAAGAATACAGTTTTCCACACCCCACAATGTGCAACCGACACCGAGTTTCGGCTTCCTTTGCTGAGCTATTAAATTTTATCCACTCGAGCATTTGATGAACACTATCCCATCCAGTGGAGTATCGAAATCAATCACACGCACAGACCCGAGTGTGATGGGTTCGCTTCACACTTTTCGCCCACTAAAAGTCCCGTCCCTTGTGTTTTTCCTTTCCCGCCTCGTACGAGGCACTTTTCCACTGTTGTTGTCTGGCGCAAGTGATCAGTGAACGATCGATGGAGGGAAAATACTTTCTACCGCTCTCCCGTCTACCTTTCCAGTAGCGCTCCAGACTGTTTCCGACCTTCTGTCTATCGGGTGTATAATTTATGATCGTACCAGTTTTCCACCACACCGTGTGGTCACACACACACACACGCGCGCACACACGCAGTCATTTCATGCACCATCAGCCTGTCCCAGTAGTCCATCATTCATTCTTTCCCTTGGACGCGTCGGCTCAGTTCACTCGACACGATTCATCTGTCCGTTTATCCATCCGTACTAACCCCCCGTGGGTAGGAGTAGGATCCGCGTTGTTTGCTGGAAAGTCGTTTTCCAAGTTTCCGTCTCCCCTTCCCCTCCTTCTTCCTGCCCTTTCCCCATAAAAACCTTACCCTTGTTCTCAGTTTTCTATATCTTTTCTCCTCCGCACAATGCGATATTTTCCACTTTTAATTGCCTGTTACATCATATTTTTATTCGGCTTCCGTACGCGCTTTCCCCACTGCTCCCACTAACGCCCCAATATTCCTGCCACCTTCGGTAGAACTGAGCGTTCGTTGCTCGTGAAAACCAATCATCACCGCGCGGCCGTATTCTAATTCGGTATTGCGCAAACAGTGCGGTCGATGGTAGCCAACAAAGTGATGCCGTTCCGTCATTATTTTACCCACCGGCTCTATCTTGGCCCTCCATTTCTACTGCTACGACACCGACCGAAGCACAATACAGGGTCGTGGCAAGAGGGGCCCACTTCGATCATCGGAGATCTTTCGATCACAGTCCAACATTACTTGGCCCGACTTTTCGGTCGGCATATACGATCGTACATATGATCTCTTTTGCCACAACAGCTCCGCACGCGGGTTCCTTGCAGGTTAGGGCATTGCAACATCTCCAACAGGTCCCGTGCAGTGCGTTGCATCGATCGCCCATTCCATCATTCGCGAGGGTGTGCGGCTTTCGGGAAGGCCGCGGTGGTTGAGAAAAAAACAACATTTAACGGTTAGTGAAAATTGATTGTTTGGAAACATAAAACAGTCGCTCTCGGAAGGGGCAGCTAAGGGAGGATCTTTATAATTTTGCCACACTTCTAGCCACACCCCACCCAAACAGGCAAGGTGGGTGAAATGATGAACAGAAGAATATTATAAGCAGCAATAACAACAAAACGGGACGGTACGCGAAAGATCACAAGATTTCAAACCGGCCCCGCAAACCACTCGTACTCGGCATAAGTGGATCCCGTTAACCCCAAACCAGCAGCGGAAGTACGAAACCTTCAGAACTTCAAACTACGACCCCACAAAGCACGGGGGCCCTTTCGAGAACGATCGCGCTACGAAACAATTCCATAAAAACAACAAAACAACAACGAATGCGCCAAAAGGGGAAAAACTGAAGGTGGCGTTGGTGAAAGGGGTGAAAAAGTTTTGTTTATAATACGACCCGATAGAGTCCGTAAATAGAACTACTATATACTAGCACATTGAACGGAACAGGCGGAGCAACTGCTTTGCGAGTAGATCGTTTGAAGATGCACACCTCTGATCGTACGATGCGGTGCGTTGCGCGGTGCGTATAATATGCTGGAGTGTACCTTATGACATATCTTTTCCAGAACAAATATTTGTGTTTTTCCTTTCTCCCCCCTTTTTTAAATCCCCTGGGAATTGGATGGGAGATTGTAAGTGTGGATTTGTGTGACAGCCGTGATAATAAAGTATGCTGTGATAAGAATTACATCTGTTTGGAAAGTTAAAATTAAGTAAATGAAATAAAATAATACATTCTGTTGTTGGACTATTGTGCATTGTTATTCCCAAGATATATCTGATTCAAACCAAAATCGAGCAAAATGGAGCGAGTAATATAAAAAATTACTAGTAGAATAATCGGTAACTTGATGACAAAGACTAACGAACAGCAGATCTAAATACATACGCTTCTAATTCTGTAAGTCTTTTGTATAAATGTAATTGAGGTTCTATAGTATTTGAGACTCTAGGATATGATTGTTATTCATTAAGATAAATTAGTCAACAGCAAATGTTGAGAGTTCTAACAAAAATATAGGAATAAACTCCAAGGTTTCTGGGTCATCGGTCAATGTTTTATTGGATATGGACTTTGAGTCTTCAGCACCTTAGACATTTTTATGCTACAATTGGCTCAAAAAGCAAACGCTCAACAATATATAGAGTAGATCCAGGGGATCATGTATTAGCAAGATCTTGACAGCTTCAGAAATGGTAGAGCTGGAATATGAGTGGAGTACAGAAGAGTAGGATGCTATTAAGAATAGTTCAAAATATTTGAGATGGCAGATCACATAGCGAGAATGACAAAAAGAAGAGGCTTGATGAGTCTAGATGGAGCAAAACTGTACAGAGGATAGAGTAGGTAGAGGAGATCCTTGGACAAGGAACTTATTTAGAAAATATTCAATTGAGGAAAAATATTGAAACACTATTTACTTCCACTAGAATACATTGTTAAAAAGATAGATAGAGATAATGTAAAAGATATGTATAAGCATGTGTGGAGCGACTCTTTGGAAGTCTAGAGTGGGATAGCTTGATGTCTTTAAAGTGCACGACGCAATGAGTTCATTTAGAATACAGGCAAATGAGATTTTGCCTCTCTTAGCTAATTAACTTATAAAACACTGAAACCTTCATGGACGAATTATTTAAAACACACTTCATCCAAATTACACGCCAAGCGTTCCAATCAATCGCTGATAAACAATTTCAAAACCATCCTAATTTCCCGCCAAAAAAAAAGAGAGCAAAAAAGGAAACACCACACACAATAATGGAAAATAATAAAATGGCCATCAAACCATTGTGCAGTGTATTGAGAAACGGAAAATACTCCGAATCGTGGTATAAAACGGTCATAAAACGATACAACGCATCTACCTTCTACCACTGGGATGAAACGTGTTCCCAATGAAATGTAAATGGGGATTGGATGGAGATTTTACGTTCTTGAAAAGACTCTTTTTCTCACCTTCTCCCCCCGCCTTAAAGTTTGGCTGGAGACACAGGAGACATGCAGGGTGAGTGTAACCGTACAAGAATCGGAACAGTTAAGACAGCGGCCATCGGAAGACACTGGATCGCATAAAAGCGGTGCCCAGTACGACATGCCATGCGATAATGGCAATGATCATAAAAACGTGAACAAATTCTCCTTTTCGGAAACGACACCGAAAGCGTTACTTTTATTCCGTTCCATTCCCGATTCATTGCTCAGAAGAGTGTGTGAGTGTGTATTTCTTTTTCCCCCGTTGACATGCTAATCGAGAATGGAACTGCAATTGGCAACGCGAGGATGGCAAGAAAGTTTCTTGTGGTTTGTGGAGTATTGAGCATACAATTAAACTGCATTGATTGCGTAACGTGTTAATAAGAAAAGGGGTTATTAAGGAGTTATTTCGTACGAATACCATTTGTTTAGCTTTATGTGTACACCAATACGTAAGGTGCATAATGAAAGTCCATCCATTCATAAAAAAACGCTCACACCAGAGTTGCATCCATCGCTTTATATCACACACGATGCAAAACCGTCCGGGGAGAGGATGGACATCCACGAGGTGACAATGTTTTACAACTTCTCCACCATCATCAACGTTTCGGAACGGTTAGCTTTTAATTGCCACCACGCTAGTTCCATTCCATTCTGTTCGTACGCAGCTCACAGTCTTAAGCGAACGCGTATACTTAACGGGCTGCTCGGTGCAAAAATTCGACCTGACTTTTTTACGATATTCACACGCGTTACAGTCCCAAACAGAACGCATGCCCTCGGCTCGTGATGGCTTTCCCTACGACTGGCGTTGTGCGTTGATGCCGCCAAAAATTGTTGCGCCCAACGTTTGTTACTTTGATGCTGATCGCTGCCTTTTATCCCCGCGCCACAAGCGTTGCATCAAAATCCCTCTGTCCAAAAATGGCGACATGGCGAAGACCATCGTTATCCCAGGGTAATTTATGTAAATTTTCACATCCCGCCTGGCCTGCTCGGTGCCATCCCCCTATCCCGGCGTAAAACTCAAGCCATTTAAAAATCGTTTTAATTAGGGTTAAAGGGTGGCCGATTAAGAAGTCTCAAATGGGTCGCGAATCTTACTCCCACCCAGCTTGGGAAGTGGATTGTTGGTCGCCAAATCATTTGTTTTCCCCCAAATGCGAGAGCCTGGAAAACTTGCCGCACTGTTAATGAGCCGAAATAAAATCGTTTCGCCCCCTAAATTGTTGCAAACCATTTTTCGGTGCATCCTGGTGAATATTCACCCTTTTGAGGTGGTCCTGTGTGATGAATTTCCCTGTCCAAAAACAAACAAAAAATATTATAGAATTGTTTTGTTTTTTGTGTTTTGTCGGCATCCCGTTAAAGTGGGTACTTTGGGTGGATGTGTGCGGTTCTTGCCGGAATAAAAATCAATAAACACACCGCAAAACGCGTCCCTTTCTGCAGCCTTTTTTACTAGACTGTACAACCCTCCAGCTTGCAGCCTCCGGGCGTTCTTTCACCTCCCGCAAAGTCCGGGTGTGTACACCCGCCATTCAAGCCTACGGCAACCGTACGCCGACGCACTCAAGTGCCGTACCTTTCAAAACAGGCGGAATGGAACACACACACGCACACGCAGACACACAAAACCGCCCTCCGGGTCAGAAGACGAGGACGAATTGAAGAATTGAACGGGATGAAAAACATAATCGGGATCGAGGGACAACAGCAACAGCACTGGAAGCAACGGTACGAACTAAAAGAAAGGCCAAAAAAAACGAACCATCCTCTCCCTCGATGGAAAATCGGCGGCACGCACGGTGCTGTGCAGGTGCAGGGGTGGAAAAATGAAAATGAAAATTGTATGAAAAACCGAAAAAGTGAACGACGACATCGGACAGCCGGGAAATGAAACGAAAAGCACAAACAACATTACACTCCACAAATGGCGAACCGAGAAGGATGCTCTTGATGTTGATGATGATGATGATGATGATGATGTTGTTGTCGAAAAGCATTATCAGTGGAAAGGATGGACGGTGGAAAGGAACTCCGGATGGACCGCACACACACACACAGGCCGGCCCATAATACACAGGCAGAAGAGAGAGAGAAGGAGAGAGAAAGTGGGAGGAAACCGATAAGAAGCAGGAAATGGAAATGAAAAATGAGGAAAACAGATAACCGTAAATTATTGGGGTAAATGGAAATGGATTACTGGGCTGCGTTGGGCAACTGGGCATCGGAGGAAGAAAAAAAAAAGCGAAAAACCACCATCCCACCGGGACGGACAGGTAAAAGGTGCCGGCCAATGAAGAGGAAAATGGGACTGGAAAATCGTCTCGTGCTATCCGTGGGCCCGGAAAAAATAAAAAAATAAATACGTACATCGTACCGGCACGGTTTGGCAGGTTGATAAGGGAGTTGGATAATGGAGTTCCATGTCAGCATAAATAAATACACACATCTAGCAGAAAATGCGCTCTGGCGATGGTTGCAGGTGGATTTGTTGAGATATCCACCCATGTTCCCTACATGAGTTCTTTTTATTTGTCCCATACAAAGGGGGACTTAAGAGCGAGAGGGGGAAAGAGGGGTAAGCAAAAAAAAAGCCCAAAAGGAACAAATGAAGAACGACATTTGATGCCGCACCGTTTTGCAAACAGTAATACACCATAAAGATGATTGGATTCGCTAGAAAACAGTTGTGACCAGACAGTTGGAACATCGCATCGGCATGACACTATCGCTTTTTACTTCCATGTGCGACACACTCACAGTATGTACAAAAAAAAACAGGAATGAATTATAATGGTACTCGAGTTGTTAAAAACACGTGCAGAAAGCATTATTACAACCACAGCGGCCATTCCATCAGCCATGATTACAATTGAAGGTGGAAGGAAGACGCGAGAAAAAAAAATATGTTCAATTCCTATTTTCGTTGCCCTAATGGCATTCGTTTGATTTGTTGTTACCGAGCAGTAACAATAAACCAAGCACACACACAAAAAATTAAACAAGTACATTTTGGAAACACTCGTCCTTATCAACGGACGGCCATTGTTAATCACGTGTTGGTAAAATTCAGTCCATATTTAAGTATATGCATCTGGCTGTGCTGTTTGTTTTCTGTTTTGTTCTAAACGTTCATTCTCATTTTTTATTATCACTAAGATTATGATAACGAATGAAATGGTTTTGCTGGTGCGCGTACATCGGAAGACACTGTTTGCGCTGTCTGTTACCATTCCGGAACAGAGCCAAACATTCGATTGCCACACACTAGCCGCCGTAGAACAAAACCAATTGTTGATTACAAGAAAAATAGCTTTTTCTCAAGTGTAACGATTTTTTGTCTTTTGAATAATAAATTGTTTTGTATAGAAATTATCACACTCACCACTGGGTTTGTTTTCCTTTCGTTTTATCGAAGGCCCGCTTTAGTCTCGATTTCCCGCCGGGTTTCTGCTGCTTAACTTCAAAATGCTTACGTTTAATGGCACGTTCTTAGACACTTTTAGTACACCTTCAACACTTCATGTATGTACGTGTAATCCACCCACCAAACACTTCCACTTATCGTAACTGGCAAAATTATTTCCTCCTAGTAGAAGTTAATGAAAAATCACTTTTGCTTCTGTTGTTCACCACCACTTTTCGCTCTCGTTCCGAGTCACTAGACACTTTTCCTCTTAATGTCACTTGGCGTACAAAATAAAAAAAAACCCTAACCAAACTTCACCGTACATCCGTAATCACCCACGGCAAGATGCTGATAGAGGTGTTGCAACATTCTAATCTCCGGGAGCAGAGCTTCCAACAATACAAAATGCGAACTACTGGCCGCGAACGACGACACACTGCCAGGCACTGGTGACGGATGCGGTTTCGCAAAACGCCTGGCGGGATGGCATCCAGCACGACCAGCATCAAACAACGACTTTATCCGATGAAGCCACTGCCGCGCAGAGCAAACCAAGTGGAACTCCAAGTGCGATGCGAAAAGAGAAGGCCGAATGCAAAACGGAATCGCGCGTCACTGTTTCCCGCTACAAGGAATGCTCTCCCGAGCCGTCGCCAATATATTGCCCTCTCTGTTTCGCGAGAGCGCGCATTGTTTCGGCCTCTCCGCTACAAAAGGGCGCACTTGCCGTGATGCTGTGGATGCTGCGTTTCATCCCATTCACTCAAACGCTCCCACTTTGTGGGTGGGAGGAAGGAGGAAACGTTGAGAGTGGGGAAATCCTTATCCGTCTGTACACCCCCGCAAAACCACCCTCCAGCCATAATCAACCCCCTAAAAAGAATCATTACAACTCACCATCTTGTGAGCGATTGCGAAAGAGCGTACGACTCACCACGGTGATAATAGCAAACAACAATAACATCATCTCACTTCCCAAGAAACCGCACACGCTCTCGTACGGAACATTCACTCTTCTCACCGGTACACATACCAACATCCATCCCATTCTCACACATCTCTCCACGATGCTTCGCTGGCTCACGCTCGTTCTCATTTTCACCCGCCAGAAAACAGTGAGACAAATCGTTCCATTCTTCCCAACGGGTGGGTCGGTATTGTGCGCGAGCGAGATGAAGCTGTGCTTCGGTGCAAGATTTTCCCAACAATTGCCCTTTTTTCCCACCACCGAAAGAACCGTTTTTCTCCGCTGGGTGGGAGTTTGGAACAAACGGGCTGCTGAGATCGTTCGGCGGCGATGTGTTATGTTTGCTATTGTATGAGCGAGGAAAATCCCGAACACGTTCTCTTGGAAGCACGGAGCACAACGACGCTGGTTTCGTTCCGGAAAATTGGGTGGAAAATGGGAAATGAAGCTGCACTTCGGAGCGCATCAGATGCAGCGCGGAAAAAAGGCTCATTTTCTTTACACAATTTAACGATCGTACAATTCAAGGATTTAATGTCTTAACAAAAGAATCTTTAAATTAAAAAGAAATAAATGCCATTCTTATTGGCCTTACTTAATGGGAAATTATTGGATCTCATTCTTACTTAAAAACCCCTTTTTCTTTTCTTCCGGATAACATCTAATCGCAAGTAACGCACCAACGACGCGCAACACGCGATGCTTCCGTGCGTTTTCCGTCACGCGTGTCACGGCTCACCAGTTTAAGTGTGAGTTCCATGCTGTCTGTCTGTGTTTTACTGCGCGCAGAACTCCCCAAGGAAGCAGTGTACCTCACAAGACAGGGCCGTTTGGCAAACTGTACTCATTTACATTTTTCACTTCCGGTGTAACCGTAATAAGCGCAGGAAAGAAGAGCTGAACTTGTGTGTGTGTGTTTTCTTGACAAAACGGTTGCTTAAAACATTGGAACAGAAAGCAATTCTATTCGGCGGTTGTTTGTTTTGCTTTTCCTCGCTTGTAAGTGGAATTACCGTCCGAAAATTCCCTCTAGCCTTTCAAAACGCGATCCATACTGGGATGGTGGTGGTGATGGTGGTAGTAGTCGTAGTAGTAATAGCCTTGTGTGCGGAAAATCGTTTGATGATTGACGGAGAAAGAACACCGACCACCAGAAGGAAAATCCCGACCACTCGAGACGAATACTTCTCCCCCCCGCCATGCAAACCACTTTCTCCACCGTCCCCCTTAGGTGGGGGGATGAGAAGGAAGAAAGCATCATTGAGTGGCAGGAGGAATTGTTAGCATAACAACACCCGGTACATAATCAGTGGCGGACTTCTTTCTTGACGAGGTTGGAATGATTGTTTACATCTACGCAATCGACACGGTACGCACAGGTTCCACGGCTGTGTTTCGGGATCGTGTAATGCAGGGCGGGGATGGGAGTTGTGGGTGGTAGAAATGAAAGATGGAACCAAATCACGGCACATCTTCGTCGTCCTACCGACAGGCATGAGACAATCTGGAATTTGATTTGGTTTGCAGAAGTCGATTTTGAAGTCTGTGTTAAATGATGGGCGAGGGAATGGCTGACAGCAGCGGCGAGCCGGCGAGGAAATGAAGGAAAATTCATCTCCCGGAATGGTGGTGATGCCGCGATGCGAAGTCAAAGTAAATACACAATACAAACAACGCCAATAGGCACTAATAATTCGTTACGTGGTGCTATTTATTTTTGTTTGGCAACATTCAAACGGGCAAACAAAGCCTACTCCCTGCACCGATGGTTACACCTAGCGCAGTGGAAAACAATTTACAACATGAAAGAGAAATGGCAGCGACGGCTTAAGGTCATACGCACAAAGCGAGGTCCCTGCCGGGTTTGGATTAATGTTTACGATCGAACATCACAGTCATCAAGTTAATCGTCTTGTGAGGGACACTTGTTTTCCTCTGTTCATCGGTTGTTTGATACGCTTAATTGCCGTTTTACTTCTCTTACGGAGATAGTAAAAACAAACCGTCTTAACCTGGAGCTCGTGCTTTTTTGGCCTAGAGCTATTCATTTTAGAACAAATCACCTACTCCGATGGCCACACAAATGGTGTGGCGCATATCTATCGGCATGTAATAAAAATAAATTCTCGTACACGTTTTAAAGTGTGACAAAAGTAATTCGTGAACTTGTGTTCAGTTTGATGGATTCGGGATCACCGTTAATGCTGCAACTTGATCTTTGTACATTCACTGGCTCATTTATGGGGGAAACTAAATTCCTTCGCGTTATTTATTGGCAGAAAATCCTTTACTCAATACCATAAAAACAGCCTCTATAGAAAACACGCATCCATTTATGTGAGTTACTTTGAATTTGTAAAAGAGACTTTTTAGAGAAAAAATATCTTTATTCTATTACAGATTCTATGACAACTCAGGGATCATGCAATACAGAGTTAGACTATCAATACTGAAATATGGAACAATTATAACAAGGCTAATCGACTTTTATTCACACAATTTGCATATTTTGGAGCAAGTTTGACGATGAAACTAACATATTTTCAAGAAATTGAAATCCAAATATATTCATGAATTTAAATTTTCTGTTGTAAACTACTAGTCTCGAAGTGTGTTCAAACAGAATCGATCGATTAATTGAGTCGAATAGGCAGGACCGAACAACATAACCGAAAATAGCTCAAGTCTAGCCTTTCATCTCCAATTCTGGTGGATTACTTAGGGTATAGATATTTAGAAAGCCTTAGGTGAAGGCTGTCTGTGGAGCCAAATAAATTCTGTAGAGCTAAACAGGAAGAAGAGCATCTCATTAGAAGCAATTAAACATCTGAAGTCATCCTCATTACTAAACATAATTCTTAAGTTGAGGTCCCTAGTTCCTTAACCGGCCTATATACACTCAATTGTAATATTAGTAACTCTAGAAAAACCATTTCAGATTTCTGTAATATCCCGAATGTTCAGGTCTCCAATAACTATAATATAATCTCTTATTACCCAGTTTCAGTACACTAACCACCCATAAATGTCTGGAAGAATGTGTTCGGCTTGAAGATCGTCTTACCATTCCCCCCAGAACAATCGTAACACCGTCCGTCTCCATCAGTACTCCTGCTAGACACTATTCATCCACCGCTTAGACAAGCTGTCAAATCGATCATACGCCGTAAGAGACACTAAACAACAGCAACCGGTCACTCAAACAGTAGACGGTATGGAAATCTGTTTTAAACAAGGAAAAACCCCACCCGAAACTGACGTCCCCCTTCCCTCCCACCTCACCACCCACGGTGTGGTGGGTTTTGGGGTGATCGTGGAAGATTTATTTCCAACTCGCCTCTCTATACTTTTCCCTTTAATCTCGCGCGAATGTTTTGTTCTCACAACAACCACCGTACCACCAGCGGTGGCGGGCAAAGATATTTACTTAAGTAGATTGATTATAACAATAAATTAAGTTTATTTCTGACCGTGTAACTAGTGGTTTGAGTTGTGTATCGTGTACGTCTCCGTCTTACCGGGGAACATCAACTGATCGGTTTTTCTCCTCGCTCTGCTTTCTGCTGCTGTTGTTATTTCTACACTTGATCATTCTCGGCATAGTTTTCCAATATGTGTGTTTCCCGTTCCCACTTGCCGTCTTCTTATTCTGTGAGACTTCCTGCATCTCCTAACCGCTCGACTCTTTACGCAATGCATCGTGTGTACACTGGCTTCATTCATCCGATGCTGGCAGCAGGTTCTCGAGCGTGATCCCAAAACCCAGAACAGTACGAGCAGCGCGCATCGCCAAACCATGTCCAGTGAGTGAGTGTTCACGGATGTGGCCGTGTACGATGGCTCACTATTTCCACAAGAAAAGATTTATTTGTTTCTGTCCGTTTGGGCCACGGAACTATGGGTTCGGTTGTTTAATCGGTCCGCGGATTACGGGCGAGAATTTCGAACTGCGCCACACCCCGCCCCGCCCTACGTCTGTTGTTGATTTGTGTTGTTTGCCAAGATTAATGGAAATATGAATAGCTCTGTTCAGTGTTGTCTGTTTGATCTTCTGCTGCTGCTTGTTATTGAGTCAGTTGCATTCGCACAAAGTGTTTTCGCTAGCGGGCGAACATCCAACGAGGCGCGTGTAGTTATTTCCACTGCTGATAGATTTGTTGCTCGTTTTCGAAATATTCTCGCCCAGCTCTGAACGAGCTGGGTGAGTGGAGTACTCGCAGTTTATCATCCGCGCAGGCAAATCGAGGTTCTTTTTTTTTCTAAACAATCGAACCCGGGGGTAACGTTCCAGTTGTGTTATTTCGTAGAGAATACACTTAACATACTAAAATCACTCACTCTGGCTCTCGCGCAGCCCATTACGTATTAATAGTCTTTCCGGCTAAGCGTTCCAATAATTTACTACCCTGAGCTGGGTTAACAAATAGAGGTACGTATCGGATGCGATCGGGAACGCATCTCGGTGTCTTGGACATCTTCCAGCGTGAATTAACAGATGTGTGTGACAACATAATCATCTTCATCTATCGCTTCCCTAATCCTAGCCTTCATCTGTAGGATTTTCTACTCAGTTTCAAACCCCTTTTTCGCCACCGTATCGCTACATTCCATCGACTGTTCACGGTGGTGTTTTAGGGGTCCTCCCCGAAGAGGAGAAAATAAAAACAACCCATCACAACGAGTAGGTGTTCCGGACATCCTCTCTTAACTCCTTCCAAACCTCAACCGCCTTTGCAAACGTTTTCCAATAGTAAGTAAATTAAATTCACCTGTTTACCAGCCACACTCCATCATCGAACGAACGGGGTAGGGGCATACGGAACATAAACCATCCTCATTGGAATTCTCCCCATCTTCCCGTTGGCCGAAAGCATCGTTCGCAGCTGACGTGCTTATGTTTTTCCACCTTCGCAGAGTTGTTTGGGTGGAAAGAGAAACGGATCGCGAGTGAAGTGGAAAAAAGTGTCACTGCGCTCGTTCCGGTATTGTTCCATGTTGTTCTCTTGTAATTTTGAACGATACGTCTAATAAACATAGCGCATTTCACTGACATAAATCAAACGTGGAGCGGTAGTATTTTGTTGTTGTTTTATGTAGTTCCCCCCTTTTTTTCAGAATAGTCCTCCACCGAGTCATCAGTCATCCAGGGGGAGTTGTTTTTCTTGTACTTTTGTGTTCTTACAAAAGGATGAAAATAGCATTCCACTGTTAAGATGTTATTTTATATTAATTAAGCTAGAATACACATAAAACAATAAGATTATATCATTTGAGTTTTTTATGTACATTGTAGAATTATTTTACAGAAGTGAATATTTAAAAAAAAAAACTTTTACTTCTACAATAAAAAAGACACCCTTACAACCTTTGCCAGCAGTCTGTGGTCTTCATCGGCACGTGAATAAAAATTCAAACAGAAAAAACACCCAGAAAACACCCAAAACTCCTCCAAGGTTCGGGCACATTGTGGTGAGAAAACATGCATTAATAACGAAATATGTTTATGGCCACGGGGTGCTGAAATAAACGAAAGAGTTAAAATTTCAAACAAGCACACGCACTCCCACACATACACGCACCCTGCATGTGCTTCTCCCCCTCCCGAGAAGCGATCGAGGGGGTGGTCGAATGCTACCGACGATCGGCCGAGCGGCCCATCATAATAATATTGAATAAATTTCAAATGAACAGATTAATTTTTTATCGCCCCGATGCCGCGTGTACACGCGTGTCCGTGTCCGTCAACCACTTTGCAGCTGGTCGGAGTGTCGGAAAAGCACCCGGCAATGGGTGGACGGGTGGCCCCACCAGAGCTGCTGCTGGGAGAGATAAAACAACAAACACAAAATTAAAGATCGCTTTTCTTCTACGGCTGGCGAACAAAACAAGGGAGAGAGAGAAAACGCACACACGCCCCGATCGAAAGGGTGGTTCCATTTCCGTGCCGGGGAAAGCGTTTTCCATCGAGGGTTGGGTTGGGAAACTCCGGGTGGTTGCGGAACGAACCCATAAATGTCATAAAGTTATTAAGAGTGTAGCAGCACACTCACTCGGCTCGCATATCGCATCCATATCGAAGTGTTTCGCGTGCGGACAAAATAGCCGCGAACCGGCATTTCCATTTGCTTTCCAGGGCTATTATTCATCCGTCGATTTAGGCGACCGTACGGCCGATGGGCCGGGATGAGCCACGGATACATCCCCGGGAACGATAGCTGTTGTGTTCGATTGCTTCACGCGGTGGCCCTTGTTTTCCGCGCGCGCTGATGTTACGGGGTTTTTGTTTTGATTTTTCCACAGTCCACCGTCGGCGATTGCGTCAATCGGGACACGATCAAGCAAAGGTGAAGAAGGGAGGGAGTTTGTTGAGGTTCGATTTGGTTTGGAAGAAAGCATATAAAGTATTAAAATACGGCCAATTTTTCAACCTGTCCCGAAAGGTGGAATGTCATTATTTCGTCGTTCGGCGAAAAATGATTATTAAATTTAGCTCCTTGAATTTCTTCCCCCACTGTTTTTTTTTGTTTTTTCCCCGTTTGATGTGTGTTTTTGTGTGTGGAAAACTTGTTGTGTTCGGGGGCTTTCAATATTGTCGCTTAAAAATAGTGCCACTACATTTCGTTTCTTTTTTCACATCTCCATTTTCTCCCCGTGTGTCGTTGTTTTCGGAGAAAGAGTTTAAAATTTATTTCCGCTATTAAACGCTACTGACGACACGTCGCTTCCGAGTTTTCCTCTATTGCCACACACACACGACACCCGCTGGAATGATTTTTCCGAAATACCCCGGTTGGACGGTCTGTTTTTTTTTTCCTCCACCGTGAACGGTCGCCGACGGTTTGGCACTTTATAACGAGCCAAATCAACATTCCCGGCCCACTGTGGGGACGTTTGACGAGTGGCCGCGACATATGCGTTACGCGCACTAACCGGTCCGTTGCCGAATGTGACCATTTCGAATGCGAAGAAGCGATGCTTCCTGGAGGTACTTCAAGCTCAATGATGCGTTTATGTTGCCGTATGCTACGATGCTGGCCTGGGAGAAGCAGATGATTTAGTGAGCGGAAATACTAGCCCGCACGCCAAAACGGTTCGTTGGTTTAATGGAAATCGCAAAGATGTGGCTTTTTGCGAAAGTTGGGGAATGATTGGGAACGATCGTTCGAACCTCCACAACGGTGGAACAACAATCGCATCCTGCTGTTTGTGGCGTTGCATAATTAAATTGATTTAATGCAGCTCATTTGGATGTTGGAGGATAGACATTAAGAATCTTACGAGATGGACAGAAAGGATGTTTAGAAATTGGCTGATATAGCCCAACAACCAATACTCAAATTTAGGAGTTACATAGGACAAAGAAAAAAGATCAAAATATGCAAAAGGAAGCCGGATCTAGATCATTAGGACCGACAAAATTAAGTGGGAACTCCTGCAATAAGCTTTGAGTAAAGTTGTTGTGGGTAGTGTTTATTAATACAGCAATTAATTTAAAACAAAGAATATTCCGGAAATTTTCAAAATGTGTCTTATCAGAAGCTCAACAAACAATATAAACCTGTTTTACCTTCTGGTAACCAAAGTACCATTTGTTAACTCTACTTTTACGCTTAAAACCGCACAAATTTGTCACCGTGAGTAATAGCCGTCAGCAGCGACAGTCATTAGTTTTTCTTCTTTTAATTGAAATTTAAACTTCACCGCCAACGGTGCAAACAGCAAGCAAATAGCACAATGCAAGTACTCGTGGCTGCTACGTTGGCACTCGCCATGATGCAACTTCCTACCGAAGACGCTGCACCGTCATGGCTGTGAGTGAATGCCACTCGAAAACAAACCCATCCGTGCCCGGAAGGCTAAAAACAATTTCATATCTTCACAGAAAACCAATTCCGATGGCAATATTTCCTTTTTTCCTCTCTCGCCATCACCATCAGCTTGCTCCGTCACATCAATCGTGGTAGAACGCGGGACTTCTTTCCCCGACGACTGACAGATGACACTTCGGTTCCGGGGATATATCCTTTCAAGCCTGGGACGACCTGGGCGTACCGTGCAAGGGAAGCCGAAGTGGTGCAAGAAAAATTATTCACGTAATTAAAATATTTTACTCGTTGGAAATAATTAGAAGGAGTTAGTTCTGCTACGCTAAATACTTCCGCGTCACGGGTCCGCGGTTTTGATGTGGACGGACCTGTCACACCTTCCCGTGTCGTGGGGATCGATGTCTCGCGCCGAGTCGTATCTCACCAAAGATGCAGAAAGAAAAACATACCCACATAAAGCCCTTCCGTTTGAATCGTCCGGGCGAGTCGCGAGTCGTTAGGGAACGCTTTATCATAAAATATCACTGGAGTTGAGATTTTGTGAACGGAATGGGTGGAAAACATATTCAGAAAAAAAGATAAAAACCGCATGATTTTGCTTGCATTTCAGGTGCATCGCGGGCGCTCAAATGCGCGATAGAAAGTGAAGCTAAAAAGTGCACAACGCTGCATCAATGCAGCGAATGCGGGATAAGGGTTCGTTTTTGCTTCCGCCGCTTTGATGCCGAAGTACGGATGCTTCGGTTCTTTGCATCGGTTTGTTAGCCGTGGGTTTTTTTTATTTCAAGCGATTACGTGTAATTTAGTACGCTCGTGCTGAATGAAACCTGACGCAATAGGGATCGTTTATAATAATCGCTTTTGCAAGCTAAAGAGTGCGGGGAAAAAAACTAAGAACGCACCACAAGGATGACAGGATGCGTCAGGCACGAGGCTCACAAAAAAGCAACCGTTTAATTAGAGAAGAACATGAGACAACACATTCCGCTGGTACGTTCCGTTAGATAGTGAGCTCGTTTTCCTTCGATTGTGAAAATTAAACAGTTTAGTTCCATTTGCAGGGTTTTTTGTGTAAAAGTTTCCTACATGAACAGTTCGTTACAATAGTATTGAAGATGAACTTTAAAAGACTTCACTGTAACTGCGCACGGTCGAGCGTCTTCGTCTGATAATCTGGCATCACTCCAACTCGATTTGGGAATATCACCCCTCGTCTGTTTATCCTTAGGTCGTCTGGTGTCATTCGCATGACATGACCGTCGTTGCCTGTCAAATGTTATTCTTCGTACGATAGTGAGTTCATACGGGACCAAAAATCCTTTACAGCATATTCCTCTACAACACGGCGGACTATTTATGTTATTGCAGGAGCTGAATAATATTTTGTACGACTTCAGAGCTCGTCATATCAATTTAGATTTTATCAGGTTAATCTCTAATTCGAGATTTCCTGCTGCAAGTTCAATCTGCAGGCTCAGGCATCTGTTAAGATAGTAAACCCATATAAGTGAAAAATCTATTACAAATATTATGCTCTGTCTCGAAGAGTAGTGACGCAATTATCCTTGATTACGTTGGAAACCCCTGCTTAAGCTCCTTTTTTCTCACAAAAGTTCCAACATTGTTAAGATCTGATGCAAACGCAACTAGGACATAAAAACAACAACCACCTCCTAATTGAGACGTTATTAATCGTGCCAAATGAGTTAACAAACATAAGCTATTAGACCAAACCAGCAAATACATTTCGCCACATCTCATCTTCGATCGCGCAAACGCGTCGATGCGTAATCACGACCATGATTGTCGATCACGCTGACGGGCATGATGTTGCTAATGTGCGCCTCCATATTTCACATCGTAAACAAAAGAAACATTGTGCACAGTGTTGTTGGGACATTTGTATTCGCTACCACCGTTTTCAACGGGGGTGGCCTCGGAAGCTGTTGATTTCGTCATCACCGTCATCATCAAGTCATCGTTCACTTGTCCAATCACCCACCCATCCCCGTTGACTTTCCTTTGAATAGATGCATGTTTGGGTGTATGTGTGCGATACCATCTAATGAAACTGCTTTTCTTTTCTCTCTACTCCACCGATCCCGATCCCGGCGGCATTCGCTTTTCTTTTTGCCCGGTCGGCTTTGTTTCTTTTGAGAAAACAGACTATTCATGCGAAAGCACCAACAGTCCCCTCCCATCCCACCGCCCTCCCACCCCTTCCTTTGTCTAAGCGGCCTTATCCTGGAAGCATAAGGTGGACTTGCTTTTTTTTTTTTGTTTTCATTCTCTGCTTTTTGTTGCCGGTTGCTTCTTTTATTCCGGTGAAAGATTTTCCGCCAACAGTGAATGGGCCCGAACGTTCAGCGTCCTCACATGCCCTGCGACGTTGCCACAACCAGCTTCTTTCTTACCGAGCGCCAACAAAAGAATGAATGAAAAGCGAATGGTGTGCTGCCAGACAAAACACCATAATACAGCACAAAACGCACGCTTAACAAATACACCCCGAACAGTGCACCCGAAGAAAGGAAACCAGAAAATAGTGTACATACAAACATACACACATTCACACACAGAAAAAAAACACAAGAAGAAAAATCCCCATCCCGAATGGAAAAGAACAACATAATTCGTACCGAAACGACCGCGAACTGTATGGTGCGACCGATGCGGGAACCATAAACCCGCACCAATAAACAGGTTCCGCTCAGTCTTGGTTGCCAACAACGGGCTTTGAAATCCGATGAGCCAGCCAGCGCCGGAAAAAGTGCCTGTCTGAACCAAAAAAAAAAGGCAAGAGGAAAGCAAGCACCTCTCACATAACCAACTTCCGGAGTGGAAAGCATTTTCTTTTGCTACTTTTATTCATCCACTACCGGCGCATCAGCTCGGTTCCAGTTTTCTGCACCCGCCTCTCGGGAGAAAACATGCCGGCTTAGCACATTCGGCGATAAATCCAGAACGGAAGCTGACGCTATACTGTAAGACAATGATTTTTCTATCACTTCCGTTGCGCCGTCTGTTTGTTGTGTGTGACGGGGATGGGGACCGACAAACGGAGTATGTAGACAATTTAATGAGTCTCGGTATAATATCAATGTTTTACGATCGTGTTTCTTTTTTTTTCTTTTTTTGGGAGGAAGAGATTTTGGCTCTTTTGCTGTTGGTCTGTGCACGTTAACGTTATGGAAGAAATTTTCTCTGATCCATTTATTGTTTTACGATGAAAAACAGTCTGTTGTTTCCAAATTATTCCAAAACGTATTTGAGATTTGAATATAATACCAACTCATTGGAACAAATATTCAATTCTTATAGCGGTCTAAGCATGCGCTTCGTAGGTCGGTCTAGTAGTCTAGCTGGTAATTAAACGGCTCTGCAACACGACCGGCATGGACTGAAATCTCCCCTCGTATACTAGTGGTGGATCTATCAGGGTAGGTGGTGGTATGGGGTGTAGTCGGCGTAGCTTCTGCTTGGGGCCGGGGTGGGGTCCCAAAAATCGGGGAAAATCC
This sequence comes from Anopheles minimus, assembly GCA_000349025.1. Taxonomy (NCBI): domain Eukaryota; kingdom Metazoa; phylum Arthropoda; class Insecta; order Diptera; family Culicidae; genus Anopheles; species Anopheles minimus. Next base: position 5,437,552 of record KB664277.1, read on the forward strand.
CCTTCTACTCCTCCTAACCCCATCACTAATCGCCCCCTCCCCCCTTCCTCTCCCATGGTCTGGGTTTTCTTCAATTTTTCACAAAATTCAAGAAACTATAAGTCTACATATTCTTCATTTTGGAGCTCCTACTTACCTGGCGATGAGGTGGTCCGGTGGCCGAGGATTTAAATAGAGGCGGTGGTCTTAAACGTCAGAAGAAGAAGAAGAAGAACCTGATGGTAGAAAGCTTTAACGTTCAATTCCGTTCGGGGCATTCAAGGAATCTGCACTGCTTCATACAAAAAAAGAGTAGTTCTCCACATCAAATTTCAAGTAGGCTCTATGATCATGATCTCCACAACGATCATTATCGAAAAAAAAGAAGAAAAAGTCATATACTCACTTTTGCCACACAGGCGATAAACAAGCAGATCGGTTTAAAATAAGAAAAACTATCAATTTTCTAATTTGTTGTGCCAATAAACAAACCCTTTCCGTATTTCTCGTACACACTACTTCAAGGTAAGAGCGTGTCACATCAGATCGAACAGCAGCGTGTCTTCGCTTCATCTTAAAGCACACACACCCAGAGACACAGGCCGGTTGTCGTCTCCCATAGCGACACACCGTTGACGCCTGCTCTGATTTATGGAACCAGCATATAATATCGTTTCATAGCAAATCTACTACTTCGGCCCTTTCCTTAACCTCCTGCAGTGTCCTTCCCTTCCGCTCCGCTTTCTTCGACGATGGTTTACCGTGACATGCATATAATGAGCGTTTGAATTATTATTTGGTGTCATAATTACTACGTCAAAGCGCAATAAAACAAACCACTTCGACGGACGGTGCTGCTCGTCCTTGCACGTTTTACGAGCTATCGGAAACACAATCCCCAATAACAGTGGGAAACGACAGGAAGATGTCAATCCCGACCCGGGCAAGGCCCGCGGGTATTGGGTGCGAGGTAGATCATCATCACGCTCGGTTGGCAGCATTGTGATGATTGATGGGCAAACGCTCAATACACCTGGTACTGCGCCAATCGGGCGTATGTGTGCCACCCGACCTTATCGCGGTCACTCAATACACTTGGCACCATCCAACAGGGTCATTTATTAATCCACCTGCAGTTCCGTGCAGCTTAGCAAGAAGAAGAAAAAAAAACGCTCTACGTGTCATACACCTGCACAAGATGTCCCCAGGAAATGAAGGACGGATTTGTGCACGGTGTAAACGCAAAGGCCGTACACAAGATTTGTACCGCTTCCTTAGACGTTGCGTTTTCGACCGACAACAGCGACAACAGGTCCATTCGGTCACCATTAAGCCACCAAGAAATGACCGGAAACAATCACTCCATCCCCAGTAATCGCACAGTTCTGACAGTGTTCTAGTACACAGCGATGCTTCAAGAAATAGTATTTATAGTCCCGGCAGCGAACATCCACTTTGTCCGGAAAGCCGGGTAAAAGTCTTTCACAAAGACGTCATTCCATCGATAACCTCCGTACGCGCTTGGGTGCACAGGATTATCGGAAATTGGGAAACCTAAGTGGCCGGTCCGGATTCCGGGCTTCCCAGTCGACCTCTTCCCGTGCCTTTCCCTCTCCCCCCGCCCCTTTTAGCGAGAGTAGTAATTATCTTAATGAATCCCTTCTTCGGTCGGGCAAAGTAAGCAAAGAGGAAGCAAAAAGAACAGAGCAACAAAAAAAGGACTTGCCGTGTTTCACCGTTCGCAATAATATTGTTGGTGGTTCCTGGCGCCCCCGTGTATGCTTGAGAAAACATCTCCAGCGATACATAAAACTAATACACCATCGCAAGGAGAGATCCCACCCGGAATCTGGTTGGGCGGAATCCTTTCTACTTTATTAATCTCATATTCTACAAAGCGGCGGTAAAAGCGGAGGAGTTTTGTGCTGTAGTTGTTCTAGTCCGGCCATCCACTCTCTCTCTGACCCAGGGTTCCAACTCTTTCGCTTGGCACACGTACACATACATGTGTTCATGTGTGCTCCTCCATTCCCTAGAAACCACCCCTCCCCCCACTCCTCAAAAAGGGCCCACACATACAAGTCGAGCTTCGACCCGACCCGTCAAAGGAAGAAGTTCGAGCATCTAAACACAAATACATCCCGAAAACAAATAAAAATCGTTGATAAATAATTCATCTGTACAAATACCTTATGCTCGTACATCCAGAAAACTCCTTTCTACCGGTTCTACCGTCCGTGTCGGGTTCCCCCATCCACTCCTCTTCCGTTCTTCGGGTTCGGGTTCTTCTCGTAATCGCACACCCAGGCTCTATACTACCTTCCAAACAACCCCTGATCTATGTGTTACTCTACTTCTCGTTCCTCGCGCCACAACTGCCACACATGCATCGTATCCATGCCGAGCTAGCAACCTACCCAAAGTAAACCATCCGTTTATACTTGCTGGTTTTGTTCTCTCATTATTATCCTCTCAAACTTCAAACTCATCGCACACATCGATGTGTGTTGGGTTTTTGCTTCTTTTTTTTATTTTTGTTTAATGATTCATGCGGAAAAGGGAAGAAGAGTAAGACGCCGCACTCTCACACAGTACATATGCTAGTCACCAACTACACTAGTACACCGTGCACAAAAGCTCTCTTTGTCGGGTGGGAAACTCGCGCCATCACCATGACAAAACCGAGCATGTACCAGCATGACAACGTACCGTGGCATCCTTTAGGTTTGGGGCATTCTAGCTCTCGACCCGAATCCCGAGAATAGTCCCAGGTGACAGTTTTACCGATGTGAGCCAAACTATTAGTTAATTCCACCATTAAAAAGAGTAACGCGTTAGAACGTTCTGTTACGCGGATTTGCATACCTTTAGGCGGTTTTCGATGAATGCAACCAGCTGTACAGAACGACCTTATTAATGGCTTTAGATGCAGCTTGTTTTCGGGGGCGCCAACTGGGGAAAACTCATCTCACCAGAGCAGGAGGGAAACAAAACCGGAAACGGCTTCCCTTCCGAAGGCGAGAGTTGGTCCCCGAGATCCCCGGGGATGGCTGTTGCTGTACCCGAAGATGTACACCGGAGACGGAGAACGGTCCCACCGTACGACATTCGCGTGGTGCAATCGGAGCGAGCTTTGTGTATTGTTGATTTTCTTCACGCCATCTCGCTTGCACTCACTCACACAAGGAGCAGATTTTCATTTCGCAAAGGCGAGGTATGTTTTCCTCGCCAACATACAGACACACACACACACACAGCCACCCAGAGGAGTTGTGTGCTCATTGTACATAAGCAACAAACGAACGAAATAAGCTTTACCGTCCACTCCAGCGCGATACGAGCTGAGAAACAGGAGGATGTTGTTAGGACTGGCAAAGGCAACAATTCCATAGCACATCCCTGTGGCCCTGTGGACTAAGAATCCCCGGTACAAGAGCTTCAAAGGGAAAATGTATTGTAGACGACCCCACCCCACCAAGGCATCTTTTCCCACTCCCATCTTCCTGTCGTTCTTTAGCGACTAATGCGTCCCTCTCTGTGTGTGTGTGTTTGTTTTCTCCTCAGCATAGAAACGGACATGAACAGGAGAAAATATGGGTTTGAGCTGCACGGTCTCTTGTGCTCGTTTGTCTGTTGATCGTCGGTCGGTAAGGAGCGGATTGAAAGGACAACGAGTACGAGTGTGTGTGTGTGTGTGTGTGGGTATGTTTTCCCTCTTGCGTGTGCCTGAAATTGTGCAAGTTTGTCTAGGGCGAGGAACTCCCACGGCACGATGCAGGCATAACCCACAACACAACCCACTCACCCTTGCCCTCCCCCCCCCTCCCACTCACGCAGGGGTTGCACGGAAGTTTTTCGCATGCATGAATTTTCTTTTATTTGATGTTTGTTTTGTTTCTTTCAGTTCTTTCGCTTCTTTTGTGTAATCGTTTTGCCGTCTCGTCGATGGATGAACGAGCAGGGGATGTGTTTCCTCACATTTGCTCGTGTTTGGGTTGGAGGGAGAGAGAGAGGTGGGTGTGAGGAGTGTCCCGGTTCGGAAAAAGGATACAATTAATTAGAAAACCCAAGCCCAACAACCAACCTTTTGGCACCGTTCCATCCGATTCCGGAATTAGTGATGAGAGCATCCTGATGAAAGTATCTGATGAAACGGCTCGGTTGAAGGGACACTCGAGGTTGCGAGAACAAGAGGTATTATAAATAATCTCATCGTTGTTTGTAATGCCCGCCTCGTAACGGGACGAGCACGGGAAAACATATCCCTACAGAAAATCGTTCGCTCGTGACGAGCCAAAGCTGACAGAGTACGGTAAGGAATTGTCACAATCAAAGAGATTTTCCCCGGTTTTTTTTCAAAAGACACCATTATGGAGATGGACAAGAAGAAGAAGAATAAGAAGAAATGCCAATGTCTTGAAAAAGTTTTTGGCAATTATTTCCTTCCCAGAGCACTGTTTTATGCAAGATAAAGGAATTATTTGTGCCGGACTGCTGTTCCTAATATCTCAACCCCTTCCTGACGTCGACGACCCACATTGAGCCGGACAAAAATGGCCAAAGAATTTGATTAATCGCATCGGACACGCCGCATAATATCTAAACGCTTTAATTATCCGAACTGCACTGATTGCAATTTATGCCGTTGTGAATGTACTGCACTGGGAGCAAAATGGCCCCGCGGCGTCTACACGCTCGGACCGATCGCACTGATCGCATCCAGGAAGTCGAACACGCCCGTTCCACCTTCCTCGTCCCCATCCCACCAGTTGGTGCGAAACGATTTGAACGCGTTGAAAGAGGGCACCCGTCGGCGGGAAATCACGGAAGACAAACTGTGCACCCTTGCAGCCGCAGGATCGCCATTCGCCATTCATAATTCACAGTCCGCTTGAACCGGAAATGTCATTTAATTACCTACGCGCATCGGGACGCAACCGGCGTGCACGGACGCACGCACGCACGCACGCTGATCGTTCCGTGACACGGGATATCTTCACGCGCAACGAGCGAATTGCATGCGGTGTGTGTGTGCAGACGACAGTGCCCGTGTAATGTTTTGATGTACAGATCGTCTAATTTTTCATACCGCGAACATACCCCGAAACATACGCACGGGCGACACTTTTCGCCTTTTGTGCGCGTTCCATCGCTGTACGTGGATGCTAAGGGTTTCGTGGAGCTAATCCACCTAACGTTGGAAGATTAAGTAACGTTATTGAGGAGTAAAAATGTGAAATGTCTGATGAGGAAAATTTGAAGAAATATTGATCCGAAACAAAAAATCAAATTATGGAAGAACATTTCTAAAATTGGTGAATTTTCTCCGAAAAAATGTTTTGGGAATTGATACTCAGTAATTCTTTGTGAGCTGTTTGTTCCCAGAGACTATATTTTCTTAAGAAAATTCTGCCAATCTAATAAATGAAGCATAGTTTTCTAACGTTCCTGGACTGTAGAACTGAATAACCTATTTCCATTAAATTCAAGCCTCGGACACCAGAAATGGCAGGCCACTCGAAGTAGTAATGCCACAAAGAAGAAAAAGAAGAAGAAATTATCCTTCAAAAAATCCTTCACGAGCTCGATCGACATCAGTATTAGATAGAATATTTAGACATGGATATCATCTTCAATTCTGATACTATTGTGCAAAATACATTATTAAGCACTAACTTACTTAAAATGCAAGCGTTGAAATTGAAGTTTCAGTTACTAAGAACCGGTAACTACAAACTGTCAAATTTAAGCATAACTCTCTACAGTAAAAGGAAATTTTCCTTGCACACATTGCAATACTTTTCCATTCTGCATAGCGTCTTGCATTACTGCTGCCTAGCCTTCTAAATATGTCATCCATGCATAACTATTCCGAAACCAACCAAATATACACCCGGGCCCGGGGTGTAATTCATTCATCTGCACCCATTCCGCACAGCCTGCTCGGATCGTAGACGATCCGCGTTGATCGTACAGGAAGAAATATGCAATGCTGCCAGCCGAACCAGTGTCCAACCCGATTGTCCCGATATTGGAATCGGGCGTGTTATTTCATCGCAATCCCGCTTCCCATATCCCATCACATCCCCCCAGCTGGTGGAGATCATCCAGCCCAAATGACGCAATAGCGGTGGGGGTTTTTTTCCTCGTGTCGGACGAGTGCGACGAGCGAGTGAAAGAATTAATGTGATATTTTTAATTGGAACACGAGCTAAATATAAAAACTGTCCACACCTGTTCCTAATTTCCTGTTTGTGCACAATCCACAATCGAACGCCTGAGCCGGGCAGTTAGGATGGCACCCTGACTAATGTGTTGTGGAGCTATCGGTTTAATTAATGGCACGAATTGAAAGGCTCTTCTAAGCGTGCTCTAAAACCTAGCCGTTATTAAAGCTTCTAAACGATTTAATATCAATTACCTTCGGAATGGTAACGTGCGTAAGCTTAACGATCTCTTCAACTAATAACTCTCCATTCCTGAAGAGTCCTTCGTAGCGCAATCGTATCGACCCATCGGTGCACTTGACTGGCCGATTCTCAAGCTGAAGCGCCTCCATTATCACAGGTGCAATCTTCACGTGGCTGCAGCATCGGAATCCGTTCTGTTGTTAACTGACCGTACGGACATCCGTTCTAGTGGTGATGCTCTCTGCTCCACGGCAATTACAATCTCGATTAGCACACAATCAATCGCTTTCTTTTCTGCCCCTTTCGACCCCGTCCTGCGCCATTCTCCGGCCCTCGTTCCGACGAAAGGTCGAACACAACGATTGTTTAAAAAGTGTGCTAAATAACGCGAGTTACCGTGCTCTAGGGCGGGTCGTGTTTGCCAATGATAAGAACCCCGTTGATGCCTTGTTAACCCGCCGTCGCGATGGCGTTCGAACGGATCGGTTACTCGTGAACCATTTGTTAGTAAACAGTGGGCCAACACATTGTTGCGTACGGTTGGGTCTTGTTGGTCTGGTACAATGTACAATAGCGAGGTGTCGATCATTTCTACGTGCTCTCATCAGCGTTTTTTTTTTTTTTATAAAACAAAAATCGAAATATTCTTAAAAAGTAACAACTTCACATGATATTCGTTCCCTTTTATCCTTTCAAAAGAGACACATTATTTGCTCGTTCCAATTGCAGCAATTCTATCCAGCAAACCCTCACAGGCATATGTCTCTTTTTATCGCTATCTCTTTTTGCAACATCTGCTTGACCGTTATCCTTGGAAATCCTTTTGCCTTTGGACGAATCATCCGTCCCCTAGTGGGAGAAATCTTTGATGGGATTCTTTTCTAAAGAAAAATCTACTACTGCACTTGCTGTATCAGCACAAATCCAGCTATAAAGGTGCTTTTAAACGATTAAATAGTATTAATAAATTTTATAATTACAACAGATTGAAAAAGCTTTAATTTATTTTTATATATTAATTAATAATATTTTCAGCCAAATTAAGCTTTAATTACAGAACATCGTTCGAACCAGAAGTCAAAGCGTTACATAGCGTTACATGACAGCTGTCAGACGAACTGCCACTAGTACTACTAACTGTCAAATATGACGTATAAATAATTATAAATAACTGTATACTACTATTCGAAATCGAGCTTTATCTTACATTTCGTAACTTTTAGTTGTTGGAAGGCTTTCTATAAAATAAGAAACCCCCGTTTGTTGTGCTGACCGCAATTATTTTCTACTTATTGTTAAGTTCCTATTTTAATGAACTCAATACAGAAAATGCTATTTTTCTCAACGCTGGAATCGAACTCCCCTTTCACTTTACCTCCACTTCCGGTTCACAGTCGCACCGGACACGGGCAATCCTACCACCCATTCATTGGTGGCCGCACCGAAAATGAGCTTTTGCTGTTCATTATCTTTCCGCTCGGAATCGTGCCAAACAAATAGCCATCGTGTTAGACCGGGGACCGTACTGTCAAAAAAAAAGGAGTCACCGGCCGAGACTCGGTCCAATTCAAACACCGAGCCCGAGCGCTTTTGTGTGGTCGTGTGCATCCCTGTTGCAAACCGTCTCGCCATTCGCTTCTTCAAAAACTACACACAACATCCACCCATTGCATACCAATGTCCCTATCGTCCCACACACAAATACACGAACAAAGGCAAAGCTTCAACGGGTCCGGTCGGACTGTTTGGTACGGATTGCGATGCATTGTACAGCTTCCAACTCCCGTGCCACAGTTCCTGCCTGTGTGTGTCGTCGTCGTTGTCGTTCGGCAATAACATCATCGTCTACTAAAACCATCCACCACCCCTGCTAGTCCGCCCGCTACCGCCAGGATCAAGAAAAGGGAAAATGGCTTTGTGTGTATAGTGTGTTTTCATCCTCCCCATTCTTGTACTCCTCTGCTGCCTGTTTTCCCTCACACTCTTTGTCTTTCGCACGCTCTCTCTTCCTCCCTTCGGCTTACATACACTCTCTTTATGTTCAGTGTGGTCTCGCTTTCGCCATTTTCCCACAAAAGCGAACGCCCGTGCATATACACAACGGCGAGCGCAGTATAGTAGCAGAAGTAGTACACAATCTGGCTCCTTTCTCCGGAGCTCGGTTCGTTTTGTTCGTACGGTTGGGTCCCGATGGTGCACCGGTGGCAGCCACACAACAGCATCGTTGTACCATAAATACCACCGCTTCCCACTCCTTCCCACCCCTCTTCCACACAGCTGCAACTTCGGTTTCGAAGGACACCAAACCCCATTTCTCGTAGCTGCAGTAGTTGTCGTTCCTGGATCCTGGTCACGGCACCACGAACAAAACAGAAAAGAGAAAGAAAGCAAAAAAAAGACAACAGCAGCACTGTGGAGCTAACGAGGGACAAATGGCCCGGGATGGAAGGGACCCGAAAGAGAAATAACATCGGAGCGTTTATTTTCATTACAATTCAATGTGTATACAAGGGACCCACGGTACCGTGTACCGTTTGCTTGTTGGTGTAGCTCAAGTTGCCTTCTCTCTCTCTCTCTTTCTCTTTCACACACGTTCACTGTGCAAGTACGGTTCCACTCCAGTACGCCGTAGAGCGTCTCCACCGGATGGAATAACCTTTTATCCTCGCCAAACATCATCTCGTTGCTGTTGGCGTTTGTTGGCCAAAGCGGGTGCCAAAGGGGGGAGGGATAGGGCAATGAAGGATACAGCCCAGCATCATTTCTCATCCGGCCACGCTCGTCCTTCCGTATCCTTCCGGGGGAGCACCGATGCAATGCACAAAAACCCGAGACTGAATCCAAAACCCGAACACCCCGTGAGTGAGTCTAGGACTTTCAGTTCAGAATCGAACAGCAACCCTAGTGTACATGAGAATGCTTCGGTGTGTGTGTGAGAGTGAGTGAAAGAGATAGAGAGAGAAGGAGAGGTTCCGAAAGGACAGTAAGTGATGACTTCGGGGTGGCGTTGGAGTTCAAGAAGGGGGGGTTTTGGAACACACAAAATCAATAATTCCCTTTTATTCCGCGTTCAGCGTTGTGCTTTGTGTTGTTGGTTGTATTGCGAGAGCGGACACCAAAAGCATGAATGCCACGATAATCAACGATTCATCCTGCGCTGGGTTGCCTGCCTCCCCCCCTTTCCTTCTCCTTCCTCTTTATCTTTCCCTCTTTCTCGCTCTATCTCTCTTTAGAACCATCTGATTTCCGGGAAATGTGGTGCGGGGTTTTCACTCACGTCAGCCGGTGAACCCGCCACACAATGCGAATGGCAAGAACCGGCCACCGCCTGCTCCCACCATGCACACACACACATACATAAAGCGTGCGCGCCTGTTGAGCCATCCCTTTTACCGAAACGTTGTTTAGACAATGTTGTCTCAATGCGCGTTTCCCCCCTTAACGTCCCACCCCACTGAAAACCCACCCGATGCATCCACAGCACATTGAGAGTGCACCGGCGTGTTGTTGTTGTTGTTGGTGGTGGTGGTGGTAGTGTCCCCGGCAGTGTTGCCAGCAACCGTTTGCGACGTGATTCGAGAGTCCTTCGAGTGTGCTACCCGGAGTAAATGTTATTGATTTTCCCTTTCCTTCGCCGCTGCCGCTGTTCTGAAGGTGGTTGTGTTCGCCCCCCTTCCGACCCGGGGCTCCCCACCCCACCTCCCTCCACCCATCAATAGGGTTGGAAGCACGCTCATGAGCATGTAGATGTTTTGGGGCGTGGTTGGTTGTTCTTTCGCTTCCATACACTGGTACACAATTGGTGTCGTTACCACGCCGTTACCACGCACCAAGCCCGTGGTGCATCCTTCACAACGGTCCCGGGAACGACACGGGGGAAAGAAAGCCTCCCAGAGCGGAGGGTGGTTTCGCAAAAGGATTCGTACACATGTGAGTTTCTTTGCTCTGGCGAAAGGAATAAATAGGAGAAGCGTTCGCTTTGGTTCTTCTTTCTTCGGGATGCCGTTTTTTTCTTTGCTGCAGGAGAGGATGCTGGAGACGCCGAATGCATTCTCTACATGTAATGTAATGTAATGTATTGAATTGGCCCCACAAACCCACGACCCCCGCGTTCCGTGTGCTCTCTAATGTACTGAGCTTAACAACGTGCACACATTTGTTATATGCATACAATATGCGCAAGCTTGCACGTGTGTTATCATCGCCTTACGAAAACTGACGCTTTCCCTAACTTTAGCGTGTATTATTTTATTCATAACCTAACCTTCAAAACCACACGAACACACACCGAGCGGTGAGGAAGAAACTATTGGGGCTTGTAAAGAAGAAATGCACACAGCAGATACGTGGGACGGGAAGGGGATGGGAAAGAAAAGCATTTGTACTTCATCTTCATCATGCAATATTAACGTCTGCTAAGAGCCCGAACGGATATTGCAAGCACTTGGCCACGCGGGTGGGAAATTATTTTGATTTTCCTTTTCTTCTCGTTTTTCTCGTTCACCAATGCAAACATTTCGCTCTTATCGACACTTTTGATTCGTGTGCTTGTTTTTTTTTTTTGTAAATCGATTTGACAAAAAACACCGTTCTACACACAAAACCACGAAAGAAGGTGATTAAATGCAGCACATTGCATACTGTCAGGCGTTTTACACGTTGCTTCGCTTTCAGGTGCTTCTTAAGCCTTTTTATATGGTGAAACCTTAGTAGTGATCTTTCAAAATAAAAAAAAATATCTCTAAATCCTTCTTATATTGAATAGTTTCGATCAAATGTCTTCCCATTCAAAGGTGGGAAAAATAAAAGTTACTTTTCTATTGCATATTCGTTCCGAATCCATTCATTCGCGGATTGCACACGATAACGCGGTGACCATACAGGAAGTGATTAATATATTGTCAAATCGCACCGTTTTTGGAGCAAGCACACCGTGCATGAAGAGCACCCCGACCCAACCCATCCACCCTGGCTGGCCACCGATCAAACACACATGCACACGTCAGATGAATGTTTCTAATTCGATTAAAAATAGATCTCCAACAGCATCCTTTCGCAGCGACTTTCGTCACCGCGTTCAGCTGTTATTCCTGATTGAATGAATCAAACCCTTTCTGTCATTTCCAACACGGTGCTCCCGCTACTCCTTCCCGGAGTCCGTTCCCTCCCTTTTTCCGGGATGCATAGTTTCGCCAAAAGAAATGATTAATAATAGAATTCATTTTTCGCGCACAACGGGAACGCTAGCACCCGGGGACGGCAGATTCGCGGATCACAGCACGGCTCCGTGCACCCCACACAAGGAAGTAGTGAACAATTTTCTTTGATGGAACAACGAGTGAAATTCTAACAAAGTGCGACTTATTCACCGTGCTGCGATTCTTTGCTTGGCGTCCTATTTTTAGCAACAGCGCATGGAATCACTGTGACAGTGTGTCCCATACTGCAGAACCAGGCAATGCATTCAGATGCGTTCCACTGCAGAAGAATTCGCGTATGCGAAACATGCTCCCCGCCCGGTTTGATGAATGAAAGTGAGCGGGACGATCGCAACACCCGCAGGAGCACGCGTGTCGATCATACGATTTCATGAGATTTTTCAATGAACCTGACGGTACGGGTGCACGGTGTAAATTATGCAAACGGCAACAGGGCTGACGTTCATTACCGTGCTTTACCTCCATTAAAGTCGTTCCGCGTTAGGGAGATCGTTATTTCCACCGATGGCCTACCTCAACATTGTTGAAATGCGCGGGTGAATTTCAGTGGAAAGCTGTGCACGTGCTCTTTGCTCTTATTTATCCGTTGTGGTTTTTCTTCCACTTTGTATGTTTTTATGAGAATAATTATAAAAAAAAAAAACTAAAAAGTTAAGTCAGTTGAAGAATTTTCTGAACAAACCACGAATGTTTGTTAATTTTCGAAAAGATTTAAATGACGCAACGGACTTTTTCCCACCCATAACGCACGTGTAACGCTCCCTAACGCTTTTATTTTTCAAACAGCGTCATCTAGCGGAAAGCCAAGTAAGCTTGTTTTCTCACAGCGAACAAAACCATCTACCAACCGGTCACAGTTTGATTGTTAAACTATTGTTTCTCTCACAGAAAACTAGCACACATTTAAATTGAGTGTGTATATATATATTCGAACATGTTTTTTGTTTGTTTTTCCATGCTGTGCTTCCACTTTTGCCAATACATATAGTTCACAGTAGAAGAGCCAGGGGCCCATAAAGCCCCCGCGGGGCTGAGATATGTGTATTTTGTAAAATAAGCATCATATCGATGCAAGTATAACCTCCTAAGCACAGTACGTTCTACAATATGTTTTACGACACCAGACGGCGTACACTTGTGCAACTGGTTTGCTGTTGGGAAGCATCGTTCCTTCAAGCGCCCCATATCGTTTTTTGTATAAAACATCAACAACAATGAAATGCAAACACACTGACCTCCTTTAGCTATTGTAAACCTTGTTTCATAAATGTTGTAAACCATTCCCTTTCTTCTGGCTTGTGTTATTTTTGGCATCTTTGGCACTATGTGTGATAGAGAAAACAATCTAACAAATGGGGAGAAAAACAAGCTGACCTCAGAGAGGAACACGGTTAGAAAGATAATAGTAGGTCGAATGTTTTTTTTTAGTGGCTAATACTTTTTGCATGACTAACCTTGCCCTTTTCTCGTGTACATACGAACCGTTGCCAGTAAGTTCCTGCTTTATCTCACTGTTGGCGTATCTCACCACATTTCCTGCTCTCACGTTTCCTGTAACTTTCTGCCTTTTGCTCATCAGTATCGTTAAAATAACCATCATAAAGTACATCTAAAACAATAAGAATAGTCCCTATATACGTAGACGAATAAACATTCAGACATACACGCGCACATCCACGAAAACATACACAGCCTCCATCAAAAAACCGGAATGCGCCTCTGCTGTTGGCGGAGGGAAGTTTTTCATTTTAAGGAAGAATGTTACCTGCCTGCTCTGCCGGCCTATGATTCATCCACTAACGGTTCCGTATCGCTTGGGGTCGGTGTACCATCGAGCACGCGATTGACGTACCGGTTGCGGATCGCTTCCGGATCCTTGTTGCGCCGATCACGGTCCAGCTGCTCCTGGCTGTCCGTCATATCACCCGACCTTCCCGGTTCACCGGACATGCGCTGCAGCCTGTAAACAAACGTCCAAAATAACACCGTCACTTCCATACACATTAGACTAAAAAGACACAACAGTTAACGTACGTTTTGCTGGCATAAATCGCTCGTGCTGATGGACTCATGTTTAGCAAACCGTCATTGCTTGCGTCATACATCCAGATAACAATAGTGGCCAGCAGAGAAACTGTGGAGTAAACGCGGAGAGAGAATCGATAGAAAAAAGGAGCTTGGAATATGTTTTTTTTTATGCGCAGAGGTTAGTCATACCGATAAGCCATCCGATGAAGAAAATTTCCAACATAAAGTATCCACCCTTGTCCACAATCATTCCCGAAATCATAGAAATTACAGCCAATCCCAGGTTTTGCACCGACTGACAGCTGTGAGTGGGAAAAATGAGACTTCTATTAATACCTGTACCTGACATTAATCGATCTTTTGACCACTTACATGCCGTATGCCGTTCCGAGTTGATATTCTGGCACAATCAATGCAACCAATGGCCACAAGCTGGAAGCAAGCATCGAATAGGCCAACCCCATCGTAATCATGCCGATGTACGGATTCAGATAGCTGAAAGCAAGCATTCCGTGTGCCACAATCGTCACCAATACGGACAGAAACACCCACAGCACATTGCGTCCGGTACGATCCACAATTAACCCAAAGACCGGGCTCGCTACGGCGGCAATAATGTACACGATCGAATTGACCGTGTTCGCATCTTCGGACGTAAAGTCAAACTTGCGCATAAAGAACACCTTCCCGAGTGCGATGAAGGGGAAAATGGCCACATAGTACGCCACACAGATCACCGTCACCATCCAGAACGACACCTTGAACGTGCGCACATCGGACAGTTTGGCCACCTCGCCACCCGGGGCAGAATCGTTGCGCTTCAGGATGCGTGCAGCCCGGCGATCCATCCAACCAAGAATTAGGGCGCAAATCATCGACATCACGCAGGTCAGTGTGGCCAGCAGCAGTACCACCCCGGTACACATGTGTCCCTGATACCCGAGACTCTTTACGTACTTGTAGATCGGTACCATGACGAGGAAGTTAACCGTGCTGCCAACGCGCGCAAACGATAGCTGCAGCCCAAACACCATGTTAAGCTCCTTGCCCTTGAACCACAGTACCGCGTAACTGTTCTGCGCCACGGCAAGCGATTCCGCACCAATGCTGTAATGTAGATAAAGAAAGAACTCAAACACTTGCAGTAGCGATCGTACATTTCGGGGTTGATGCACCCGGCCCTACCCGAACATGAAGCGGCCGACAATCATGAGCCAGAACAAGTTGATAGTGGCACCCATCGCGAAGATCAGCTGGCCGATGAGCAGTATAAACATATAGATGATCGTTCCCAACCGGATGCCAAATACGCGATCCATAAGAAACCCGCCAATGAAGCAAAGGATCACATTGGGCCACGAGTAGATCGAGTACAGCATCACGAACTGGGTGGTGGTAAGATCGAGATCCGATTTGAACGTATCTTGCAACGCGCCCGGATTATCGTAGCAGAAGTAAGAACCTGCGGGCGGTAACAACAACAAAAAAAAAACCGACACGATCCCCCGGGATGCGTTAATGAATGGGAATGGGCAAAGGTTGCTGCATCTTTGCCTGATAAAAACCCGCCCACAGCACGAGATTCCCCCGTCATTAGACCATATCACATTCGGCACACATTCCGTCTTCGGGCCGTACATACGTCTTGCGCGCGTTACTTTGACAGGCGCTTATCTATACTACGCCGAACGATCATCCCGTAACGCGCGCTCGTAATCGCCGTACCAGTCAGCTGTGGAATCGGATCGGAAGAAATTATGGCGGAAAATTGCGCCGCCACACGAACTTACCGAAACCGACCAGGCACATCAAGATAAGCGCCTGGAAGCGATGCAGAAACGAGGACGGGTTACAGCAAGCGGTCGCCGCGCAACCTGTCAACTGTTCAGTCAGCTCATCGTCATCACTCGGACGTCCTAGACGGGCCAACGATCCGCTGACCGCGGTCGGCTCATCCGTATCCGTGTCCGGCTGCAGTATTGGACGGCGTGCTTCATCTTCGTCGTACTGGCGGGGCATCCTTTTGATTTAGCCTCAAGCAAACGAACTACGTAATCTGATCGATCTGGAATGAAATGGAACGAAACGTTCAATTAATGTTTCTGAGGCAGGTTGATGGTGGTCAAACAAAGAGTGTTGTGTCTATAAAACACAACAAAGAGAACTTCAATGACCGAGTAATGCGGGCAGCGACAATCGAAGCGCGCAATGACTCAAACGACCCACATGCATTACCGAGAACAATAACTATTCCCTCAAGGAGGTTATAAATACGCCCCGAATTTTATGGTCAGCAATTTCTACCATCAACGGTGTTTCAGGAAAAATCTATACCATGGGAAACGATTCCACTAATGCTTTCACTTACTTTTTATTGCTCAAAACGTGAAAGTGTAGCAGTTGTTTATTGCAAATGCAAACAATAAAACACCTTTTTTGCCAACAGGTCACACACAAGCATACGTCTTTCTGCACACAACAGGGCACGGAACGAACCTATTTAATAACACTTCTCGTCCGATCCACTCATGGAGACAAGATTTAACGATCGATGCCACAGAATGAATGTTTGTTCTGATCTGTTCAATTCCACCGATTAAACCTCCGGCCCTGCTAAACTATCGAACAACTATATTCCATCGCAAGTTTTGCGAAACTGTGGGTGTATGTGCGATGAGCAATCACAACAAACTATTCGCCATAACAAACCCCGTTTATACTGCCCGTTTGAGTTGCACCTTTTCCATATGGAGGGGATTTTCTTTGAAACTTTGTTCAAAAAGAATCCTTTTTAAGCTATTAAGTTTACAAATTACACCAAGTATTACAATATTCGTTTGTTCAACTTAATTTTAACACGATTTTGTGAAAAAAAAAACGATTTTTTGCGGCTCCCAGAGAAGATGACAGCACATTTGACAGATCCCTTTAAACGGTATCATTCAGGCCCTTGTACACACAGGTAGTTTTTATACGTTTATTTCTCAGCAATAAAAATTTGTCAACCTTCTCGAAAATATGATCACATTCCCCTCATCGGAATTACTGTTATGGAATGATTGCATTTGTATTTTTCTCCCTACATAAATAAAATAAAACGTTTTCAAAAGCACTGGAAGTGTGCACTCGTGTAAGCGGTGCAACTGTTTCGTTGTTGTGTTGACGTCAAAACATACGTGTCGTGGATCATCGGGCGCTCTCCGTTCTCGGAGGAAAATCTTCCTGTTTTTTTCAACACAAAACACCTATCAAACGAATTTACAGAATGGCTGATCTGAAGCGCGATCTGGACGAATACCTGCTGTTGCAGGAAAATCAGAAGAAAAACTTCAAACTAGAGATGCCCAAAATGCCATCCCTGCCTACACCTGACCTGGTTGGAAAGCTGTTCGGTCGCAACCAGGAACCAGAAGCAAATAGTTGGCTCAAGGATACGCAGGACACTTGTTGCCCAAAGCTGGTAAGAATGATTCATACCCCTTCCGTTAGTGTGCCGAAATAATAACCCTGGTTCGTTTGTTGTGTGTTCTAGTCTCGAATCCAGCGGATAGTCGGTTTCGTGACATGCATGGGGCTGGGTATATTTTGTATGATCGTGTCCACTTTCTACATACCCGTGCTGATACTGAAGGCGAGAAAGTTTGCCCTACTGTACACGCTTGGGAGTGTGTTTTTCATCATGAGGTAAGGAAACTCCCTCCGTAAAACGATGATAGTATGTGCATTTCCGGATGATTTTCCTCCCTTTTTTTTAGCTTTTCTTTCCTGAGCGGCTTCGGTGCAATGTTCCGGCAGATGTTCTCCCGAGAACGTGTTGCAATGTCGATCAGCTACACATGCTGCCTAACAGCCACTCTATACTTTGCAATGGTTGCACAAAGCACCGCATTGACGGTGCTGTTTGCCGTCGCACAGATTATAACGCTACTGTGGATGATTCTGGCCGCCATTCCCGGTGGAATGAGTGGGGTGAAATTTTTTGGCAGCATGTTCCGAAGTTCCGTATCCAACACGCTTCCCGTTTAAAGCTGGTGCGGCTGGAAGAGCGATCGCAAATGTGCAAGTGTGATATCATGTTAGTTGTAGCGTGCGTAAGCCAGAGATTTAAATTACGATTAGGTTAAAGTTTTTTTCCGGCGGGTCTGCTGGGTGTCACACAGGAAGATCCGTTTTACTTTCTGTGGCTGCGAGCCTAAAACTAAAGTATTTTACACTAAACTCGTACAACAAATAAACGTAACAGAATACAATTATCAAATAACATTGTTACACTGTTTTGAGATGAAAATAGCAGGATTGCATGATTTGGATAACAAAAATAACGACGATTGCACAAAAACATAAATCATTCGAATTCAATTCAGACGCAACACATCTGGCAGCACTGCACTGCGTGACAGTCGCGGTTTGACAGCTGTTTGATGGTAAATAAAACCAGGGATTAAAAAAGGCCAATCAAAACCACGAAAGCGAAAGTCGCGATTGTTTTGGGTGGTGTATCAATAGTGGCAGTAAGCATATTCCCCCAAAAAAGCTGTGATCGAAACAAAATGTGCCACTAAACAGCATCCACTTAGCGTTCGGAGGTTTGCGGATGTGCGCTCGCGCGTTTGTGTGTGTTTGTGGGCGAAGCATTGGAACCTGCAAATCTTTCCAACTCCACCCAACCACCGACCACGACGTCGACCAGGAGGACAAAGACAAGGGCTAGGAGGGCTTTCCAGTCCAAGATGGAGTGTGACGATGCGGCCGTGGAGCGCCAGAAGCTAGTGTCGAACGATGAGGAAGATGATCAGAACACGATCACAAACCTGTCCTCTAGCGGGCAAGCCAAATCCGTACAGACGCCCATCTCACCCGTGCTGAGTAATAAGGTGAGTCAGAATTCGCGCTTATCAGCACGCTCCAGCCGACGTCAGCTGTAATCTAATGGTTGACCTCGTCCGCTCATCGTGTTTATCCCGTTGCAGCTGTTTTCCAGTGGCGAAACAAGCCGAAGCCAAAACTCCACCAGCTACTCACTGGGGAAAGGAAACACGAACGATGCTCCACTGGCCACAAAGGTCAACTACGTAAACGAACGCAAAACGCAGGATACGAAGCCAAAGGCTAAGAAAATCCAACGAGGTACGTTGAACATTTACACCCGGATTAGCATACAGCGATAGAAAATTCCGGCCAAGCAAACAATACCCTTCTATTCAAACACAAACATTCACACACATACCCACATATACATATGCCTTGCATCATCGATTAGCTCCTTGTGATAGCCCTTGTTTGCGTTTTGTTCCATGTGTATTTCTTTTTTTTGTAGATTCTTTGAGTTCCTGCATTTGCTTCATTTTTTTATTCTTTGTTTTTGTTTGTTTGTTTTTTTTTCTTTTTCATAATTTGATTGCTCCCGTTTTGGTTCCAATTTCGGTTTACACCTACCTGTCCTGTCCGTCCGTTCGTTCGTTCGTATCCGTGGCTTGGTTGCGGTCACCAGAGCTAACACCCACCGGTGGTATTCCGATCACCAACACCAACACCATTACCACCACTGCCACCGTCGGCACCACCTCTTCCAGCACAAGTAGTAATCTCCCGGACGGACCGATCGTGACGGCCGTACCGAACAGCAGTGCATCCCTCCAGCATACATTTCAGCGAGCACAGTACCAACGCCCCAAGCCGCCCGATTCTTTTCCCTCGCCGACGAGCAGTGGTGTAGGAGGTGGTGGGGTTGGTGGTGATGGCGGTGGAGGAAGCGGTGGTTCAAAACTACGCAACATCCCTACCGTTAATCCCGTGTCGTCTGCCTCGGGCAGCTCAATAACGCTCAATGCAAAATCGCACAATTTCTCATCCCGTCCATTAAAGCACCATTCTTTTATATCAGAGGTACCCGACGTGCGGCACATGGAACGTGCCCTGCTAGGGCTGCTGGAGGATTTCCACTCGGGGAAACTGAAAGCTTTCGGTGAGTCAGATCGTACAGTAAGTGTAACTATTACTAATAAGATTTGACCACTCTTTCCAAAGGTTCCGGCTGTACGATGGAGCAGATGACGAGCATCCGCGAGCAGCAGGAAAGTTTGGCCAAGCTGCACTTTGACCTTGGCACAGAAGCATTTACCGGTGGCAGCAACAATCCGAACACCGACAACGAGCTGCAGGCCCAAAGCAATATGAAGAAACTGGTGCAAAAGCTGGAACAGTTGTCCTTCTCGATCGAGAAGCTCCATTCAAGCAATGTGGAGAAGTAGCAAACCGGATCACACAGACTGACTTAACACGCGTTAGTCTTTAACTATGTAGGATACATTAATTAGGAGAGAGAGAGAGAGAGAGGTACTCCGTTTTCCGAATTTTCGATTAGGAACCGGAACTCGTATGGTGGCGATAGAAGCGACAAACGGACGGAAAGGTGTCTGCACAGACGCGTTTCTTTCCGTGTTCCTTTTTTTTTTAACGCAGGAAGAAACATGTTTTGTACATTTTGGGAATAAAACACAAATTTTATGTTACTCAGTTTCCGATCTCCATAGCAACACTACCACAGTAACAGGAACAAAAGCACAGCGCGCGGTAGCCTTTTGGACGGGGGTTTTAGGCCTTCTTCTTGGCGAAACCGAGATCGTAGACCATTTTGAAAATTCCCAGCACACCGACCACACACAGCGAGGCCGTAATGCCGAACAGGGCCTTATCGGCTGGTCCACCCTTCAGGAAGACGGGCAGTTCGTTCTTCGCCTGGAACGTCATCATCTTCTTACGTAACGATTCCGGCAGCTTGTCCGAAATCATAACCGGTGGTTCGGGATGGTGGCCCATGATGATTCTTTGTAGCTCTGCAAATACAAAGTGCAAAGCGGAAAACGCGAAGCGATCGAATTATGCAATCTGTGTTTGGTCGTTGCGATCCGTTTGGGTAAACTATGACACTCCACGTTGCACGGTACGAAATTAAAGATTCACGGCGTGTGGTGGTCTCCTTTCCGATCGTTTCACTTACCAGAAGTTGTAGTAAAAACAATCAAACACAAATTTATCTACTTCTGTACGCCACAAGTGTCACGACGGTCTGGGAACACCGATGAAATGGATCGTATAGCGTGAATCGTTCCTGTGAAGGCAAAGGAAGCAAAGGTAGGTAGCAGGCTGTTGGTGTTGGCAACGGTCGTTTGCGATCGTGGCTTACTTCGCTGCAAAGGTAACTGTCAAAAAGGGCGAAGGGAAAAAAACTGCAAAAACGCAACGGCAATGATTATTTTTAGCCCGCCAAAATGCACTCACTGCAATGGATGCACTTGCCAAATGCATTACAGACGGTGTACATGCAGCAGTTGGACGTACTCAACGTAATCGTTTCTGGCATTGTGTGTGAACTATTTCATCTCGTTTGGGACGGATCCCATGTGGAAGTTGATCTGGAATACATAGCGAAAAAGATCAGCAGGAAAAAAGGCGTCCGAAATTCATTTTTAACCAGTCCCAAGACATCCGATTCAAAGAGACGCCAAGAGATGTATACCAAAGAGAGATTTGAAAATTCAAAGAGTTGAGTACACTTGAAAACTAAGGAATTTATCACACGAAGTTCGTTGAACAATAAATTCTTTGTTTAATGATGGTAGCGATACTAAAACACGTGTTACAACACGTTCAATTGCACACATTAATCCATGGCCTTGGTATCATTCTGAAGCAAGAAAAAAACAGCTTAAAGTGAAGCTGATTGAAGTAAAACCAGCTTCACTCAAGTCGGTTTGCTTTGAACTCTTGCCAGCTTGATTCAAACAGCCAGCTTGACTTGAACACAAGCCAGTTTCACTGAAGCAGGCTTGATTAAAACTAGAAACCCGCTTGACTTCACCTCAAAACAAAATTTTCCCTCATATAACGATGTGATCAAGAAGATGACAGTGGTGGATCAAGATGCTTGTGGGCCCCGAGCGGAATGGCAGTGGAGGCCCCTGTATGGTTGACTCGTTACGCAAATATTGTCAAATTACTATTGTTGCTGGGCACGTGAGTGCCCGTGAGTGAGGGGGCATTAATTCAGACTTTTGCTTCAGTTTTTATCGTCCGACACCAAGAGAACAGCCTTACAGGAGGAACAACTAGTTGATGTGGTAATTCATATA